>CP092868.1:106121927-106318443 GCA_030710605.1 Cordylochernes scorpioides | reverse complement strand
TAACTCGAGCACATTGGGCTGTTCAACGGCCGGCGCTAGACGAGATCGCCAGTCCTGAGCTTGATTAAAATTTACCTCAAGTTACATAATTTATCGCACGCCGCACATGCGACGAAATATTTGAGGAATAATTAAAATTGAAATTGTATCAAAGTTATGCATTTGAAAATTCTTACATCGCTGAAATTCCGCATTACCGACTAAGATAATCATGCCGTAGTTTCCTCTATAATACAAATAATAATTATGCTTAATATGTCAAACTAATTCATAAATACAACCTGAACAAATTGTTTCTATACATGCAGTTAAAATTACAACAAGCATTTTACAGAAGAAAATAAATATATAAATTGTCACAGAGTAATCTGTGGTGGCCTACTCGGTTTATCATCATCAGTCACGTTACGTCAGTATTTTATTTGTAAATAGTTTGTTTAGATATCTCTCTGTTCAAGATAGAAAATAAATACTTTCCTCATTGAAATAACTTTGTTTCATAATTACTGGTCTCACTTATAATATTGTTATGGAACCATAGAATATTGACATGGAACCAATCTCCCAGGACGGGGCAACAATATATTTATCAGGTGTTGATTTAAACATATCCTGACATTTTGTATGGCCGAGCGCCATCTATTGGATCAAACATCACCTAAACGTCGATTGTTCCGTATTATTTGGCCAACCTACTTTCTTGATAAATCAAGATAAGTCTTTTTTGTTTAAAAAATAATATAAATAAAACATATTTTGAAAAATATACTATGTTTTACCTTTTTTCCTTTGTGCTTCGTCATTTTCTTTTCATTAAGCTCCAAATAAAAACATTAACATACTGCCTTAATTTTCGCAAATAATAATTCTTCTCTCAAGCTTTGTCAAACAGTGTTGCAACAAGACTGTTGCAATAGTTGACAGTACAGCATGGCAGAAAGTAGCTAGCAATATTAACGGCAATGCATGGCAATGCGCAAGCCAAGTCAGCCTTATCGATTCAGAGAATTTCATGGTCTTAAAAGAGAATTGGGACGACGCACTCTTATGAATCCCTGTATCCTGTGAATAACAGGTCCAATGAAGGCATTCACGTGTGTCAAAGCCTGTAGAGTTGGTGTCAAGACCGGCAGCGCACTAGGAAAGAAAACATCTGGTTATTGGTCGCATCGCCTCCTTGAGCCCCAGAATCTCAGTTTTCACAGACTTAATATAGAGAGGTAAGTATTCTATTTTACCATCGTGATTGTTGGAGTAGCGGTCGTGACCTACGGCTGCCCACTCCGCCATCAGTCGATGAGAGCATCATGGGATTGTCTGCCTGCTTTGTTTATCATTATGTCAATACGCTCGCTTAGGCTCTGCTTTTGTTTTCTATTTAATCTTCTTTTGTGTGTTATTTCTATATTCTAATAAATATAAAGTTTACGTATAAAAGTTTACCATGATGCATCAGCGCCCTATCTGTTATAAGAAGTTCAAACTATTTTTGAAGCGAATTATTCTTTAATTAAAGAATGACTTTCTACTTACCTCACTGCAATGATGATGAATGGGAGAGCCTGGCTCATCACTGGTGAACTCTGCCATTGTTTATCATTGCAATGAGGGCAGTAGTATTTTTTTTTAAAGAATTCTATATACAGTTACGAGCGTCATCATCTCTGTCACCGTTTGCTTTTTTTTTTTTTTGAATGGCGCTCTCCTATTGGTTCGCTACGATGGCGCCGCCAATGCGCGAGACACTTTGTTTTTTACTTTGCCCCCCACCCACTCGCTTTTTGGTTTTTGTAACTATTGTGTTGGAGCGGGTCGCTCCTTAAATAAATGCATATATTAGTTAATAACTAAATGGAATCCTCTCTTTCTTTTTCCCAGTAAGAGACGCCTACGGAAGCCAACAGTACATAGACAGATAAAGCACATAGGCTATAGTTATTAACTAATATATGCATTTATTTAAGGCGCCAATTTATAATTGTAATAAATAGTATTTGAATCAAAAAATTTAATTGGGTAAAACACGGGCGTTGCCCGGGTCATTCGGCTGGTAATATATATGCGTCAAACACCGTTTATATTTCATTAGGTTACTCTGATATTTTCGCTAGCAGTGATGGTTTTTACTCTCTTTATACCGGGTAGTTGGCGACTTCTGTACGCTCCAGGAACCTGGGTTACTTAAATAAATAATACTCTCTTTATATTTTCTACATGTGTTACCCTGGCTACATGCGTTACCCTGGCTACACGTCTTACCATGGCTACATGTGTTACCCTGGCTACATGTGTAACCCTGGTTATATGTGTTACCCTGGCTACACGTGTTACCATGGCTACATGTGTTACCCTGGCTACATGTGTTACCCTGGCTACATGTGTTACCATGGCTACATGTGTTACCCTGGCTACATGTGTTACCCTGGCTACACGTGTTACCCTGGCTACACGTGTTACCCTGGCTACATGTGTTACCCTGGCTACATGTGTTACCCTGGCTACATGTGTTACCCTGGCTACATGCGTTACCCTGGCTACACGTCTTACCATGGCTACATGTGTTACCCTGGCTACATGTGTTACCATGGCTACATGTGTTACCCTGGCTACACGTGTTACCATGGCTACATGTGTTACCATGGCTACATGTGAGTAGTTAGGTCTGCATCCACCCCTGGTAGACCTGTGGTACGATGTCAACCAATGATCTGTTTGAATATTTGAAATTATTGCTAAAAAAAATATCTTTTTGTTCCACTAGATGACGCTCTGCCATCTAAAATGATTATGTGAGAGCGGTTATGGTATGCCTTCTGTTTATATATATCAAAATAATCATTTAATCATTAATTATATTCAAATCATATTTATATTTTCTGTGTTATTAAATTTCTTGAATTAAATATATTTTATTTCCTTAGAAGTCGCCTTTAGAATAAAATATACATTTATTAATAAATTATCAAATTCTTGGGTTTAAAATTCCATCAGTTAACCTAATGAAAAAGTCCAGACGACAATAGCGCAGTGACGTGTGTCACCATTAGCTGAGAGAATAATTAAAAACGGAGCTTCTGTCGCCACAATTATACAACGCCCTCAATTTACAACATTGATCGTGGGGCTTATCTCACTCCCGGTTGTCACAGATGCTCGGGGTTTGGGGGCTGGTTTCTCGGGGGTTCCGGAGCTGATTTCTCAAAGGTTTGGAAGCTGGTTTCTCGAGGATTTGGAGGCCGGTTTCTAGGGGGTTTTGTAGCTGGTTTTTCGGGGTTTTGAGCGCTGGTTTCTCGGGGGGTTGGGAGCTGGTTTTTCGGGAGTTTAGGGACTGGTTTCTCGGGGTGTTGAGGACTGGTTTCACAGGGGTTTGGGGGCTGATTTGACACAGATGTGGAAGCTGTTTTTTCGGAGATTTGGGGGCTGGTTTCTCGGGGGGTTTGGAAGCTGGTTTCTCGGGGGTTTGGAAGCTGGTTTCTCGAGGGTTTGGAAGCTGGTTTCTCTGGGGTTTGGAAGCTGATTTCTCGGGCGTTTGGGAGCTGTTTTCTCGGGAGTTTGGGGGGCTGTTTTCTCGGGAGTTTGGGGGCTGGTTTCTCGGGAGTTTGGGGGCTGGTTTTTCGAGGTGTTGAGGACTGGTTTCACGGGGGTTTGGGGGCTAATTTGACACAGATGTGGGAGCTGTTTTTTCGGAGATTTGGGGGCTGGTTTTTCGAGGGTTTGGAAGCTGGTTTCTCGGGGTTTTGGGGGCTGGTTTCTCGAGGGTTTGGAAGCTGGTTTCTAGGGGGTTTGGTAGCTGGTTTCCCGGGGTTTTGAGAGCTAGATTCTCGGGAGTTTGGGAGCTGGTTTCTCGGGAGTTTGGGGGCTGGTTTCTCAGGGGTTTGAAAGCTGGTTTCACGGGGGTATGGAAGCTGGTTTCTCGGGGGTTTGGAATTGGTTTCTCGAGGGTTTGGATGCTGGTTTCTCGGGGTTTTGAGAGCTGGTTTCTCGAGGGTTTGGAAACTGGTTTCTCGAGGGTTTGGAAGCTGGTTTCTCGGGGTTTTGGAAGCTGGTTTCTCGGGGTTTTGAGAGCTGGTTTCTCGAGGGTTCGGAAGCTGGTTTCTATATATTATACAAGAATGACATCCACGGCGCCAATTTATAATTGTAACGAATAGTATTTTAATTAAAACATTACTAAAATATATACGCACTCGGGTAAAACCCGGGCGTTGCCCGGGCCATTCGTCTAGTATATATATATATAGCCTACTCCACGCTGACGAGCGCCAAAAGCGCGAAACGCATTCGTGGATGGCTTTTCTTGATTTATCAAGATATTGGGTTGGCCAAATATCAGGGAATAAGTTAAATCAATGAATAGCTGATTTCTGTTTCACCAGATGGCGTTCTGCCTTCTGAAAAGCCCATGTGCTCCTGGTCAGGATATGCCTTTTTTAAAAAATATATGTATATATATTGAAAATAAAAGAGGCATATCCTCTTATATATATTTGTCACCTATCCAGATACAACTTCGCTAAATGTATAGTTAGTTCTCACAACACACAACACAAACACACACACAACAACACATACAAAGGACTCTCTGCCAAAGTTTCAGCCTCGGAATATGCCAATTAGTCTGATTTCAAGCTTACTAGCATCTTCTGTTTATTTTATTTATCCGGGCCAAGCAACCAGTGGTATTATTCACCGAGTTACTTACTCTTATGATTATTATAAATTTTAAATTATATTTTATATAGAAATGTACGAAATATTTTTTTGGGGGGGGGGCTGGTGTGTTTATCGCGAACTTCTGACCATGTATATGTGAGAGTGAGGTGTACTTCTTTTACAATTATTTGCATAACATGGCCCGTGTGACGTGCCATTCCAATTATTACAAAGAGATAAATTAAGAACACACTATGAATATAAATGAAACATTTCATCCTCGATAGCGCAATATTAACAAGGTTTGGCACAGAGCAATTAGAATAGAAGGTATTAATTTCATCTCTCGAGCGAAGACTTTTCAAATTCTCGGAGAGAAAAATCTCATCAGGAATTTGATATGGGCTGAGAAATGGATCCGAGGGGCGTGCGGTTGCTATGCTCCAGGTTTCCATGGAGATCTGTGTGAGTGCATTGATTATAATGGCTCTTCATTAGAGACAATTATTTCCTGTCGTGCAATATGTGACATGTCATACCAACATCTGCTCACACCTCGTCTATACTGACACAACAGTGCAAAAGTGAAATTGTACTGCGCTCAGGTGGATAAATTAGGAATAAAGGCATCTCCTGATCGTGCAACTAAAACCTTCTGATGGCTCTCGCCATCTGTCGGAATAAATATCAACTAATCGTTGATTTTCAATTATTCCAAAAAGATGTAATTTTTTCCGACAGATGGCGCAACCCATCAGCAACCTTTAGGTATACCATCAGAAGATGCCTTCATAGTGCTTTCTCTATTTGCACTTTCTCTCTATACATAGTTTTATTCCTATTTATCAGCATATTTCTACTTAAGGTCTCACTCTTAGCATCTATTCGCTACACAGGAATACATGTTGCATTATCTCTACAATTGAAAATAATTTAACCTTTTAAAAATTGTTAAATTTTATAATATGTTATGTTACACAATTTTATGATAGTAATATGAAATATATACTTTGAAAGTATGGCTCATCAATGGAGGCCCACCCAACAGTTTCGAAATTTTAATCTCCAGAAGGCTTGAATTAAAATGTTGAACATATAAAAGAAGTAATTATTATTTGAAACATAGTGAATATACTTGAAGATGGACATCAGCTTCTAGGACTGCAGTGATATATGCGGTGTAAATCGAAGGAGCCGACATCGTCGCAGCGGGCTCCAGCATGCAGTCATGGGCCCCTAGTGGGAGCGCACTAGCGTCAAGATAAACAAAGACCACACGGAACATGGTTACCTCGGGTTAGACGGGGCAGCATCCGGGAAGGTGAGGTGGACTATGGGAGTCCTGGGATCACTGGTTGATCTGGCAGCATGGCGACCTTGTCTATACTGTGCTCCTCCCTATATTTCTCTCTGTCTGTGGGCTCAGAAGGAACCTAGCTTATATGCTAATGATGACGTTAGAGAATACGGACCTTTTTGGAGGCCCGTGTCCAATCAAGTACTGGCACGATAGATATTTATATTCTCCTAGATTCCTGGACAATTATCTGTTATTCGACCTCACTGTGTGCCGCGCCATTTTGTTTCGTTGGTAGATTTTATTGAACGCCATTTTGAAGTTACATCAAGCTTGGTGTTTCTATGTAGAACATTGCAAGCGATATATTTTCGTATTTTAAAGAATTTTAAAATACCTCACAAAAAACAAATATATAGGAACCTTTCATAAATGGAAACATATTTCACAAATATTAGCTGCGCAAATATTACTCCGCGTTTTGTCAAATTTATTTTTTATTAGTATAAACTAACTTTTACCTTTTGTTTTGTTTTGATTATAGAAATCGGCGTCTTAAACACTAGCTATTCACATATGCGAGACTTGATAAACAAGATTTTCCCTCTTTTCTCTAGAAGTCAACTTCTGTGCCTGGAATGCGGGAAGTTTGTTTTCATCTTCAAGCTCAAGCAAACAGCATCAGAAATTCATCAAATGCTCTTTTAGCGCCTATAACAACAATTTGTTCTATCAGTGCTGTTTCGAGTGGTTAAAAGCAAATTTATCGATTTATTGAGATATGATCACATGGATATTTATAACTTATACCATCTAACTTCATGGGAAATATCCGATTGACTCAGTGGGTTAGACGGAAATTAATAATAAAAAAAGAATTTGCATCTAATTTTTATTATAAATACATTGAGATAATAAATATTCCTAATTATTTGTGGGTTTGTTTTCTATTAATAATATATATTCATAAATATTAATATATTTATTATAACAAGTATCGCCTCTCTCTGACATGTGGAAATAACGTGTGTATGTATTATTAACGAAGACGGCAAATATTGACTCAGCCCAGGTTGTCTAGAGGATATGTTTCCTTATGAATAAAATATAAAATATATGGGTAAATATACATTGCATATATGTGTACAGAGATATGTAAAGACGGATAAGAGCGACATGACCTGACCCAGGTTGAACAAGCCACGATCCACCTATCGCCCCAAATGGATTTTCTGACCAACCTGCCGAATTAACTGGCATTAATCACAGACATCTGAATAAATTCGCAATCAGCAACCACCCAAGCTGCCATCTCTCTCCTCTGACATTGTAAAACATTTGGAGTCTATAACGGTGGACCTAAATACTGCGCCATTGCAATTGCCTTGAGAAAAGTTGTATTTTTAATATACCTTCTTTAGTATTGCTCCCGACCACGGGTTGACGGCGTTGTTGGCGGCTCTCTGGTACTTGCTTGTCCCATAATGCAAGAAGGTAAATAAACAGGAGTCCAACAGTGTGTTCTACATGGGCTCATTTGACCATCCTTGATATTGCAGCGGCGTAATGCATTGGCATCAACACAACCACATATGAGCAATTATACTTATTAGAAAAAAAATGAAAATTAAAAAAGAAAATTCATCAAATATATTGCGAAATGCGCAAGTGTACTCCATATTTGAAGAAAGAATGGTATAAAAAACAAGTATATATAAAAACTAAATATTCTGATCATGTAAATAAATGCTACCGATGGCTTTATCCATCTATCGGAAAGTTAACTGTGTTTTATATATATTTGTTCTATTCTATCATAATGATGGACACTAGTGTATATCTAAAAATATAAAAACAACATATCCTGACCGTGCTCACATGTGCAGCTCTAGGTGGCAGAGCGCCATCTTGTGTATATTGTTAGTTGGTAGCTGTTCCAATGTATGGTGCAAACATCATTTACATTCATCTACACGATCAGAGGCCTTTAATTCTATCATATTGTAACGCAATTATTATTATTTTATGAGCAGATTTTGTTATTTATATTTCCATCTTCTATGTACTTACCTTATTGTCTTTCTAGTACTTTATATATTTTCTTGACTTGATACACTGCAGGTTACATCAAGAGAGTGTTCTTGCCCTAAATAAATTTTAATGTCATCATGAAGTTTGTCTTTCCTGATTTTCCAAGTGGCACTATAGTATATTCTTTCCGTTTTTAATTATATTTTCAACAATTTTAAAATGAGCTATATAAACTTACTTGTTAAAAAAACAAATATAGACGTTATATGTTCTCTACTTTATAAAGCGTATATTACACTGTAGATTAAAAGATTTCACCACAGAGATTGCTGAGGGAAGCAGCGAGGGAGGGAGAGAGCCCAGGTATTGATTATATCTATAGAAACGGAATTTCCTTTTAGTTTTCTCAAAAGCTGGATTCGATTTATGTGTCCCCGACTGGAGACTTTAATCTTCACCAGATGTCTCTTTCCCTCTCTAGGAGGGAGTGGATCTCGCTTTAGAAATCTTAGCAGTTTATACAGACTGGCTGGCTGGTGGTGCCCATCGTCGGCAGACTGGCTGGATGGTGGTGCCCATCGTCGGCAGACTGGCTGGCTGGTGGTGCCCATCGTCGGCAGACTGGCTGGCTGGTGGTGCCCATCGTCGGCAGACTGGCTGGATGGTGGTGCCCATCGTCGGCAGACTGGCTGGCTGGTGGTGCCCATCGTCGGCAGACTGGCTGGATGGTGGTGCCCATCGTCGGCAGACTGGCCGGCTGGTGGTGCCCATCGTCGACAGACTGGCTGGCTGGTGGTACCCATCGTCGACAGATTGGCTAGCTGGTGGTGCCCATCGTCGCCAGACTGGGTGGCTGGTGGTACCCATCGTCGACAGACTGGGGGGCTGGTGGTACCCATCGTCGACAGACTGGGTGGCTGGTGGTACCCATCGTCGACAGACTGGGGGGCTGGTGGTACCCATCGTCGACAGACTGGGTGGCTGGTGGTGCCCATCGTCGACAGACTGGGTGGCTGGTGGTACCCATCGTCGACAGACTGGGTGGCTGGTGGTACCCATCGTCGATAGACTGGGTGGCTGGTGGTACCCATCGTCGACAGACTGGGTGGCTGGTGGTACCCATCGTCGACAGACTGGGTGGCTGGTGGTACCCATCGTCGACAGACTGGGTGGCTGGTGGTACCCATCGTCGACAGACTGGTTTGCTGGTGGTGCCCATCGTCGGCAGACTGGGTGGCTGGTGGTACCCATCGTCGAAAGACTGGCTGGCTGGTGGTACCCATCGTCGACAGACTGGGTGGCTGGTGGTACCCATCGTCGACAGACTGGCTAGCTGGTGGTACCCATCTTCGACAGACTGGGTGGCTGGTGGTACCCATCGTCGACAGACTGGGTGGCTGGTGGTACCCATCTTCGACAGACTGGGTGGCTGGTGGTACCCATCGTCGACAGACTGGGTGGCTGGTGGTACCCATCGTCGACAGACTGGGTGGCTGGTGGCACCCATCGTCGACAGACTGGGTGCCTGGTGGTGCCCATCGTCGACAGACTGGGTGGCTGGTGGTACCCATCGTCGACAGACTGGGTGGCTGGTGGTGCCCATCGTCGACAGACTGGGTGGCTGGTGGTACCCATCGTCGACAGACTGGGTGGCTGGTGGTACCCATCGTCGACAGACTGGGTGGCTGGTGGTGCCCATCGTCGACAGACTGGCTAGCTGGTGGTACCCATCGTCGGCAGACTGGGTGGCTGGTGGTACCCATCGTCGACAGACTGGGTGGCTGGTGGTACCCATCGTCGACAGACTGGCTAGCTGGTGGTACCCATCGTCGGCAGACTGGGTGGCTGGTGGTGCCCATCGTCGACAGACTGGGTGGCTGGTGGTGCCCATCGTCGGCAGACTGGCTGGGTGGTGGTGCCCATCGTCGGCAGACTGGCTGGGTGGTGGTGCCCATCGTCGGCAGACTGGGTGGCTGGTGGTGCCCATCGTCGGCAGACTGGGTGGCTGGTGGTGCCCATCGTCGACAGACTGGGTGGCTGGTGGTGCCCATCGTCGGCAGACTGGCTGGGTGGTGGTGCCCATCGTCGGCAGACTGGCTGGGTGGTGGTGCCCATCGTCGGCAGACTGGGTGGCTGGTGGTGCCCATCGTCGGCAGACTGGGTGGCTGGTGGTGCCCATCGTCGACAGACTGGGTGGCTGGTGGTGCCCATCGTCGGCAGACTGGCTGGGTGGTGGTGCCCATCGTCGGCAGACTGGCTGGGTGGTGGTGCCCATCGTCGACAGACTGGGTGGCTGGTGGTGCCCATCGTCGGCAGACTGGGTGGCTGGTGGTGCCCATCGTCGACAGACTGGGTGGCTGGTGGTGCCCATCGTCGACAGACTGGCTGGGTGGTGGTGCCCATCGTCGGCAGACTGGCTGGGTGGTGGTGCCCATCGTCGGCAGACTGGCTGGGTGGTGGTGCCCATCGTCGGCAGACTGGCTGGGTGGTGGTGCCCATCGGCGGCAGACTGGCTGGCTGGTGGTGCCCATCGGCGGCAGACTGGCTGGGTGGTGGTGCCCATCGTCGGTTACAACGACCACAGCCCAGGATCGATTACCGCATTGAGGAATTTTCCCGTCTTTTGATATCCTACGATTCTTGAACGATTCCAAACCCATGAGTAAGTGCAATTAACCAAGCAGGGCTCTAAGGCCTTTCAAGTGCAAACGTTGAACTGTTTTCGGCATCGATAGACATGCAATGAACTCTCACAGGCAAATGAAGTCGCTATAACTACCCACCACGTGTACTTGGAATAAGTAGAAGAACAGTTCATATAGGTTTCATTTCTGACGAGGGACTGGAGTATTTTTAACCAATCCGTTCAAACAAAATCCTTAAACATACAAAGTAGGTATATGTAATGTATTGGTTCGCGCGGAGTATTTAAATCTGGTGCCTCCTAGCAGAGAACCGTGAAAGTACAATGTCTTGGGGCTTTTCATGGGTTAAGGTAGTTGTTTGACATAACTCCAAGCCGTAGATATACGCCATCTCTACATCTACTGTGATCGTTCGATGATTTAAGCAAGCGCCTTTACGCAGAAATGTACTGAAACATACAAATTCAGAACTGTACGCTTACACGGAGTATTTTATTACAGGAGTATAAGTTTTTTAAACCCCTGACGCCATATTTTACTTACTATTATACTCTATACTGAAGACGCAACTAATAGGTTTGGGAACCAACTGTCCACATGAAACACGCTCTATTGTTATATTGAAAGTTTAGATATTATTTGAGATGTTTCACTTTCATATGAAACAGAGCATAAACACCGCTACCCTCTTTATATTTACTGAAGAGAGATTCCTAGGCACGAGTTGGTATATATTAATATAGCCCATTCAACTGAAGCAACGTATACTGAAGCTAGATTCCTAGGCCTTAATCATGATTTAATTTGGATTCGAATACACTTGGGAACATGTCGTCCACTCAATATGTTGTGAGACCACAGAGGGCTGCTATGTCAACACGTCTTGGTACTGACTCAATGAGGATGGTGTCCTGAGGGATGGCTGCCCATTCCCTGTCAACCATCAGCCACAGTTCATCTTCTGAACGCGGATGTGGCAGCGCACGAAAACGACGTCTAATTAGGTTCCAGACGTGTTCTATAAGTGAGAGATCAAGAGAGACTGCTGGCCATAGTAGACCAAGGTTTCGTACAGGAAATGTTGGCTGATACGTGCTGTGTGAGGTCGGGCGTTATCCTGCTGGAAAATGGTATTTGGTACCTCTGATGGAAGGGTAGAGTCACCGGCCGCAGCACATCATCCACGTATCGTTAGACGTCTATAGTACTCTCAATATGAAGGTGATCTGCCATCATAGGCAATGGCTCCCCAAACCATAATGTAGCGTTGTCGTGAGGTGCGGCGTTCCACAGATGCGGCCGGATGGAACCTTTAATTGCTAAAAAAATAAATTATATTCATCTTAGAACACTACCCTGTTCCCACCCGCTGTTTAGGTATCCCGACCAAATTACAAACGGAGATGTCTGTGCAGTTGGGTCAATGGCAGTCTTCATAACGGACGTCATGAGTGCAGGCCGCCGGCGACCAACCTGCGTATTATGGTTCTGGTCGATATGGGAGAATCAAGCGTGTCCTGTACATACAGAAAAATGGCGAAATATGTGGACTGTGGGACCACCAACGCCATCCGGCGGATGTGTCGGTCCACGCCTGCTGACGTCACTCTAGCCGCAACAGCACCCCTCAACCATGCCATATTTACTCGTTCCAACCAATTTCGCCATAGCGGGTGCACTGTGGTACTTCGACTCATATGGATCAATTTATTCAATAACGGAAGCAGAAATATGTAATTTCGACTTTCTAGTTCATTTTACAAATAAAGCTTTTAATTTCTTTTAATCCATTAATTATTAATTTTAAAATCAACCAAGACTCTTCAATGTTTACTACAATTTATATTTTGAGAGAGAGAGAAGCAAATATTCATATTAATAAAAAAATATTTTAAAAAACTATAAAAAAATGATATTAGAATGTTTACTCTCTTATATTTATACTATAAACAATACAAAGTTTAACTACATTATAAATAATATATTGATTGTGTGTGTGAAATTCGAAACAAATAAATATCGTTATTAATTTTTTTCAAATAACCCCATACCTACCGGGAAACTCAAAACCGTTTTAAAATACCATCTAGAATAGAATATTATTTATTGCACACAATGTAAAATAGTCGTCATAAAAATTCAGAAGACAAACTATACCATGGATAATCCAGATATTATCATGGTGTATTCTGGACGGGCTGAGTGGAAATTGATGCCATAATATTTGCCGAACACGGGGAGGATAGAACTTTATTAACAACGGCTGCTTATAAAACACTCAATTATTGACAGAGTCGCTTACTTCAGCACCCAACACCTTACCTTACCAGTATTACAGAGAACTAGAGAATTTCAAGTAATAATAACATGGAAATTATTTTTCGTCGTTGCTTAAGTAGTTCTTAAAATTAAAGATACTTCGACCAGTATAAATCTTTTATCATCTCGACGTTTCGACAAAAACGTCGCAAGGCGTTAAAAGTTATTCTAAGGTTTTAAGGGCATTCTCACGCGATATTTAAAATGTTGTACAGCATCTTAATTAGCTTAATTAGCCTCTTTTTAAACATTAAAACATCTGAAGAGTTCTTATAATATCGGTAACATTTACAAAATAATATATTTATTAACTATACTATCCTAACCTTCAACGAGAGAGCGCCCACAGCAAAAACTGGGATTGCCAAGGCCTGCGATGAAGGTTCGCTTCTGTCTGTATTTTCAAAAACTGATTTTAGGGCTCATTCTTTTATTACCATCATCATTTTTTTTCACTGGAGTGCTAAACTAAATGCATTATTTTATTTGCGTGTTTCAATGTGAAGTAAGAGGTGTGTCTTTTGATGCATTTACAGAAACTCTACAATAAGATATTCCTCGATATATAAATTTCCCCATAGTTTCGACCGTATTTAATACACAAACTGGTTGTTCACCAAACTATCCGATTATTAAAAAAACGGGCAACAATAAATGTCATGAAAAAATGGTATACAAATATATGTTCACACACAATACTCTACAATAATATTGAATATAATAATACTCTCTCTATGTGAGTTCTATTGTAACTACAAGAACAGTAAAGCTGATGTTGAGCTAGCTTGTATCAATACATATTGGGATATATGACAACACAGTGTTGAAGGGGTAATAGGGTCTCAACGTATTTTAGCTAGCTGGCAATTACACTAATCAAATTTAGTGAATAAAATTTTAATTAATTTTCATTAGAACGTCGTGCTCGAAATATTGATGGTGGAGATTAAATTTCGCTGATTAAATAGGATTGAGTTAATAAATTATTAATGGAAGTGATATTGGGGGCTCGCGCAGAGCTCTGATTTATTGCTCGATACAATTTGGTTGGTGTTCTAACGTCTCTTACTGATGCAATGTTTATATCTATTTGTGTATTTAAATGTATTTGTTGATTTGTAAATTTATTCTTTTTCTCAACTTGTTGGTCCGTCTGATAAAAAAAGTATATATATTCACGTCGTGCGGAGAAACTGAACAATCCGCTCTCCACGAGGGAAGGTTGGAAATTTCTCGGCCTGACCAAGGGATGGAATTCCAACTGGCAAAAGATTTCGTTTCCTCCAAGCAATCGTATATTCAGTAGTTCGTAGGACAAGTTTCAACTTGTTCTCTCAAATATGGTTTGTTTAAATTTGTCTTTGTAGTATAGGTCTTGCGCGCGTTGGTTAAAATGGATAAACTTGAATATCGTTTAGTTATTCTTTGTATTGGATGTATCAACCCTCAGAATGAAATTAATCAGAAGTTGACAAAAGTTAATGGGAACTCTGCTCCTTAAATTCCAACAGTTAAAAAGTGAGCAGATGAATTTAAACGTGGTCGTACGTCGCTCGAAGATGACCCATGTGAAGGACGTTCAAAAACTGCAACCACCCCGGAAACTATCGAAAGGTGCTCGGTATCGTGTTGGACGATAGGCGAGTAAAGATGTGTGAGATAGTTGAGGCTGTTGGAATATCGGAATAGTGGGTGCAGAACATCTTCAACGAAGAATTAAAGATGCTAAAGCTCTGCGCAAGGTGGGTGCAGGCAAATTGAAAACAATGAGAAAACGAAATTCGAAGCAAATTTTGGACCAATTCAAGAGGATCTGACCGATATTTAGCAGCGATTTATCACCAAGGATGAGGCATGGGGACACCACTACACTCAAGAAACCAAAAAGCAGTCGAAGTAGAGGGTAGAAGCCGATGGTTCAGCGCCAAAAAAGCGAAGTTGATCGCATCTGCCGGAAAGGCTATGACCCGTGTATTTTGGGTTTATAAAGGTTTTCTGTTTATTTATTACCTTAAAAAAGGATAACTCTCACAGTTGAATATTATTCTAACCTTCTTGATCAGCTATATTTAGCGAGAAGAGTCATAGTTTTAGGTAAAAAATCATATTTCCCCAGGACAACGCACCTGCTCACAAAAGTGTGTTGGTGATGAGAAAACTGCGGGATTTGAGGTACGATTAGCTCTGCCATTTTCCTGATTTGGCATCTTCAGACTTCCATATCTTCTCACACCTGAGGAAATATGTTTCTGGAAAGCGCTTTGCGATCAATGAAGGAGTTGAGAGATGTGTAGAGGAATATTTCAACAGCCTTCCAGACCATCATTTACAGCCTCTGATATTGGCGCAACGCTGGTCCAAATGTGTGTTAGAGTCAGGAGAGATTATGTAGAAAAATAAAATGTTTTTTAACTCAAACTCAGAGTCTTTCAGAGTCAGGCCGAGGACATTTCGCGTCACCCTCGTATGTCTCTCCAAACTCTGCAGAAGTGAGACATTGATTGGTCCCAGATCTAACTTATTTAACTCTCTTACATCACACACACAACCACTATGTATATGGAAATTTTACTAAATATAAAAAAGGGAGCATCTCCTTATCGTGCAACTGAAAGTTGTTGAGGCTTGCGCCATCTATCGGAATAATAACAAATTATTCGTTGATTTTTAATTATTCCAGAATTGACCAAATACCCATTCTTGATTAATCAAGAAGAGCTAACCACGTACGCGTATCGGGCTAGTGGCGCTCGTCAGCGTGGTGCAAGCTGTACCTAAACGACCAAAAAACTGGTCATTCAGGCATCCTGAAAAATCAAGAAACGGGTAGTGTAGGCCAGAATTGCGTGAGACCGCGACACAATATGAAAAAAATAGTACAAATGTAATATTGTACTGGAATACTGGGGATTTTCATTACATGATAATGGCTGGCACAAATAGGTTTTTGATTACTTAAGTGTATATTCATAAATATAAATCTACTCTGATAACATAAATCTTAAAATGGAAATAACGAAAAATCTGAAAACCCCCGTTAATTCATTAATTTCTATTATTTAAAAATAATAAAAAATAATCCATGTTTTTATAAGACGGCGGCCCTGTCAAAGACCTCATTAAAACATTACCGGCAATGGATTTTTTTCCTCCATTTTTTAAAACTTACATTGTCTTAATTAAAGTAATTTACTAATGAAATTACATTTTCCTACAAAGAGAGAGAGTTTTAAAAACATCGACTTTTTATATTTCTTTAATGATAATTAAGTTATGGCAATCAGTTTTTTATTCCCTATAAACCGCATACACATCAATCATGGCTGTCGATTTCTATTGTTTTTATTCTTCTTGAGAAAATCATCACAATGATGAATATTCAATATATGTTAATATATTTGATATGTATATAAGTGAATAAAAGACAACTCGCTGAAGAAAGAGTTTATATATATAGCGGCAATACAAGGGCTCAACATCCTTTCGACTGGTATAACTACGCTATTAATTTTTTTTTTTAACTAATCCATATATATATATATTTCCATATATATCCATTTATATATATATATTATATATTCTAAAATGCAAATATTTCATTTTTTAAAACATATATTTTCATTCATTGACTGTTCTACATTTTTGACCATAGATTTAGAACATAACACTTTGAATATTGTAAAACGACACTTGAAGTTACACCGCATGAGTTGCTTTTTAACGAAATTTTTTTTTTCAAGGTGAAATATCGACTATTTCTAACCTTTTTGGATGAGGTATGAGAGGATGAATTATGAAGAGTATTGACGAACGTAAAAATAAAAGTGTCCAGGGATGGGAATCGAACCCACAATGTTCCGCTTACCGAGTAGATGCCATGTCCACTAGGCTACCCTGGACGTATTACCCTGGGTATCTTAAATGAACTATGGACATAAGCTTTGAGGACAGCAGGATTACATATAATTATAGATAAATAAAAGCTCAGCAAGGTCAGTACACATCAAAAATACTTTGTTTGATCCATTCGAAAAAAAATCCAATGATCAGTATGGCTTTTTGAAGATACCATCCAGTTTGAGGGGAAAACAATGGATACATTAGAACCTCTCATCATAGCTTGACACCTGACAACGGCCAACCTACAAAATACCTGCAGGAGAGACCGGGAGTGATGCTAGGCTATGGTCTCTCATGGGAGTTTTATCGTAACTTGTGAGCGGAACTTCCTTTGTTTCTATGCTCATTCTTTGTTTTGCGAGAAAGAAATTGGTAATGTGTCCTATAAGAAGAACCTTTATTCATATTTTACCTACAGAGAGTTAAAAATAAACTAATATAACAAAAATGACTATTCTAAAAAAAGCAACTATACTTAATTGCATTTTATCGATTCATCATCGGTTTTATCGACGCATATTTAATTTATTCTAACAAATAATATATTTTGCCAAGTTAGATATATCACTGTGGATGATTTTGTCCTGAATATATCACAGAATAAATCACAAACAATTATCTCTCTTCAGATTCAACACCTAATTATGGGACTAAACAATTCCGGTATTAATCCCGATTTTTTTTAAACCAATATCTTCCTTTGGTTCGATCTCCGGTCAGCCAAGTTGTCGTCTGATTCACGTGCTGAAGTGACACGAAATGGCGGTCCACATCTTCAATATTCAATTTATGAAACCCCCCCGAAGTTGATCCACTTTGCCGTAGTGGGGGGGCCCGAGTCCGACTTCCAAGTCGTTCCGCCAAGAGATCAACACCATAGAGGTCCGTACGTCTCTTGACCTCACGGACAATACAGCAGCTACAACCCACAATCAATGTCCCATATACTAGATGACTGCCCGCTGTATAAATTCAATGGAGGAATCTCCAATCTCCACTCTGTCACCCCGGAAGCCCTGAACTGGCTGAAGGCCTTGCCTCTCAGACTTTAATGACCGAGAAGTCCTCACTTCTTTTTTCTAGATTTGATTCATTTTGTCTCCTCTCTTATTGTAAAGACGTTGCTGTATCACCTCATAAGCATAAATAAATAAATAAATTTATGAAAGTATTTAAATTCATTTTTTTTAAATTTACCTTTCGAAATAAAATAGATTGAATAAATTATATTTCTAAGTTGATATTTGAAAAATTAGGAACTGGCTAAATTAGAACTGACAAGAAATATTTTCACAAAATATTCTATTGGTTCTAACCTAGTCCATATTGTCCTGAACAAATGAAAATATTTTTCAATTTTACACATTTTTGCGTGGCACTTGCTCTGATATTTGAAAACATTTGACAACAGAAAGAAAAACAATAAAATGGAAAAATTCCTCACAAAACTCAAATCCCACTTCTATCTTATTTCTATATATAGATACCATGCGTGCCATTTAGAATTGTAACATGGTTTAAATAACACGGGTAGAAACTGTACAAAGTCGGTTCAACAGAGCATCCAGTTGGTAATAAAAAACATGATAATAAATTTAGCTTTACAAGTGGCCTTGAGAAATAGACTAACTACATGTAATCGTCATAAAGATAGAGGCTGCCTGGCCTGTGGCATTCATAGTTATTCAAATTGAAGATACTTCGCCAGTAAATCTTTTTTATTGCCTCGATCCTGACGAGGACAAAATAATTTTGCCGAAACGTTGACACAATAAAAAAGATTTACTGGCCGAAGTGTTTTTAATTTGAATAACTACATGTAATTTATTTTCCTACATGGGTTTGAAATAATTAATAATTATAAAAATACATGTGGACAAATGTGTTTCACTGTTGGAAAAGAGGACGATAGAAGAAGGAATTGATCATTGAAGGATTTTATTGAACGAGGACTTTAAACTCGAAGAAGTCAGGGTAGCCAACTTCACACTAAAAGGAAGAGAGCGCACACTGCTAACTAATAAACGGCATCTATTTAAATATAACAACACCACAGCGTCACTGGTCAAACCTTAATTCCAGTATTGTCATGTCTAGACATCTGCAAGAATTGTCAATTCAACATTTACCAACAAGGAACTACAGAATAAATAGAGGTGTAGAAGGGTTGTTTACTTCAATCAGGGGATCCACACAATATAATCCGTGTCATGGCTTAGCAATGTGTCACTCAGAGCTTCAATTAGAACGACGTGTCCTGGGAACAAGATTTACTGGCAATCGCAGATTTGGGGAGAACAAGCTCGTTGCATTTAAAATTGTCGGGAAACCTCTGTGGAGATAGAAAATTATAAGTATGGTAAACAATTAATAAAACCATAGAAATTGAAAATTATATAATATATACCTATTTACGTTTTGACTTTAAAAATAAACTAGAAAATTTGTCCGTCACATATGTGTATTGGATAAATTTTAGGCATTAATATATATATTTTATCTATCCCCATTGAATATCAGCAAACAAAAAAAAAAAAATTCAACTTAATTCTATTGACGTTATGTGGCGCTGAGATTGTTGTTGACACACAATAATATGTTATAACACCTTGATAAAGGTTGGCGTTCAGCCAACTGAAATATTGGTAAAATAAATGATATTTTGATCCAATATTTGCCTTTTTAATTGAATATTAATATATATTATGATAAATTACTTTTTGAGGTTTTGAGAATACACATGAGTATTATGGTGTATTGTTTTATTATTACGTTGATATAGAGAAATTTTGAGAATTTGTTTGAAATTGGAATACAGTCGTGGGAAAACAATAAAAACAGCTTCAATCACAATTTGCTTCAATTGTGCCAATGAAGTATTGAATACATAATTTGAGAAAGTACTACCTGACTTAAGGCGTCAAGAATAAATAAAATATTACATATTTACATATCTACAGAAAGAGCCGGCCAAGGGAAACAACAACAAAGGGTTTTATATAGTCTGAAGCAGCGACATCTGGTGGTCGACTTTACAGAGTAATTTATTCTAGAAATTATAATTTTGAGATATATATGTTATTTATATAACATATTTGCATATATAGATTATTAAGAGAAATACAATGGATGAATTTAGTTACAAAACAAAAAAAAAATGTAAATTTTGGATTGTTTATAAAATTTATAAACAATATTGAAAATTGGCCAAAAATTAATATCCTCCCACTAAAATCGAAACATTCCCAGGCACTCTCTGATAAAGTTATCCTTACAGAATGAAGGGATAAAGCATAATATTCGAAGATTTAAATATAAAATCAATATAATTTATTAAAAAATGTTTTATATTAATATAAAATACAATTTCGAAATTAAATAGTATATATCCAATTATGTGAAAAATAGTATAAAAGTGAAATTATAGTGGTATCAGGTGGATAACAAATATCTCAATCTATCTAATTATATAATAGACTATGTATATATTCTTGAGGAAACCACTGAGCTAACACATATTCCACGTTGATTGGATCGTTAACGGGTTTTGGCTTTTACAGATAATACTGCTTCTCTATGTTTCTAAAATAAGGTTGAATTAAAATTTAAAATTAACCCCGTGTGTGAAAAATTATATATAAGGGTTTTCAAGGATCCAATTATTTATTCGGCCGTTCAAAGTCGTTTTACCTTTATACAAACGGATACTTATATACAACGATGAAGACGTCTTGAACATAATTATTGACATATATAAATAAATATCAAAATTCGAGATATAAAATTAAAATAACCATAAATATACACACAAGCGTTATATTCCTACATATGCTATTATATAAACATATAAATATATTGTAGTACAATTTATATTTATGACGGGGACGTTCAGATATATACATTCTCACAAATGCGATATTTACTTCAAAGGTTGAAACACATGGGACTCAATTATCAAGTATTCGTATCTTAGATCAGTCAATTCGCCCCAGCCAAACACGAGGAGAGATGCGTATGTCAGCATGAGGCCAGCCCAGGATTCCACTTTCAAAGTGGTTTATTTGTATTATGTCAGTGGAATGTGAGCAGGTCACACTAGTTGAGAACAGCGTCTCGACTCCACACGTCACATCACATACTCGGTCCTAGAGTCACGGCAATAATTCAAACGACTCTTCTGTGTGAATGGGTGGGGCCGATACAAACCATCATCTTGCATGAAGACCACATTCCTGAAGAATTCAATAGACAGTTGTTATTGCAACTGCTGTTTCAAATAAAATTTCGCAGTCTGATAGCGGTCCTTTTGGAACACAGTAGATACTATTTATCTTAGATTGATGGCTTCGGCTTCATTTAACTCTTTCCGAAATTGGCCGACGACCTTTTGTTATTATTGAGGCATATGGTATCTTTACTCATGGATACATTATGTTAACGCATTATCACATATTTCTATCGAAATGTACAATGTTTTAAAGATGTTTGTGATTTTAGTTTCAATAAAATTGAATTCTATTGAAAAACGTTAATTTTGGACCAGTGTGTACTCTTGAAAACAGGAGGTTTCTCATCACAAGATGGTGAAAAGACAAAATGGTCTGCACTGACCCCGTTTAATCCCGGCCATCACGTGATCACGTCACATCGCCGGTCCCTGCTAGCCACTTCCACTCTACTCTGAGAATAGAAGCTATCGCCGCAACACTCGCTGTCTTTCTTTGTCTGGGGGCCATTTATGCAACTGTCAGTAAGATATCCTTGAATCCTGAGTCTTCTCGCCGCAGCGAAGCTCTTTTCATCCGTGGGCCTATAGCTGACCCGCAGCACGGCGTCCTTTTCTCAACATTACAACAGAACTTTATAGATTGAAATTGATAAGAAGAAACAAGTGATATAGACTAATATCAAAGGTAAAATATATATATTTATTCATTAAAAATGTCATTTGAAAATGAAAATGGTCCATATCAAAATATATAAAGTTATTTTTATTCAAAATTCTGTTTCTTAATTAAATTTAAAACCTCTATATAAAATTTCGCGTTCGAAAAAAGGATGTGTGAATTCAAATAATGATGATAAATAAATTTAGTTAGGAAATATAACAAAATATATTTTGTAAATTCCAGACCAGTGTATACCTCACACAAACTAGCTATACATGTCTGAATAAATTAAATTTACAGTTGTAAATATAATTAAAGAAATAGTTTTTAAAAGTGCTTTCACATTAATTAAATCTGATTTTCTAAAATTATATATAATTATGAATAAATATTTTTGTGTGTTTTAACATTTTATATTCCTAGGGTTTTATATTGAATTTCAAAAATTCGAAAAATAATTTTATCGCAATGGATGTTATAATATATAAAATTATTTCACGCCTTTTCTTTAGAAAATATATTTCTTATTTATTTGAAATTTTATATCTCTTAGAAGTGCAATATATAAAACAACATATTTTATATTATATATTAATTATTTGGAATATGATAAAAGAGCATAAATGTCAACTATATTTGATGTATTTCAACATTTGCGACAGGAATGGCTGTCCTTATGTATTTTGCAGATATACTAGGGCAGACTAACACAGGCGAAGAAACAATTTGTCATTGTTGCAATCTTCGCTAAACACACATATATAAAATATCGTGTTTGCTGAACATTGCCTGATAATTCGTACATTGTACAAGAGCGGTAGGATCTCACCAGTTACAAAGCTTATAAAATGCACAAACAGCGCTATATTGCAACCAATTATGTAAAAAGGTATTGTTACTGTTGCGCCAGCAAGAAATATTCGACAATTTCAACAGATGGCCGTTGGAGAACACGTGATCTGGTAGCAATAGTTGAAGGGGAGAGCGTTTGGAAGGAAAACAGACCGTTGAGGGGAGTACGATGGCGAGGAGCTTTGTCAAGAAGTAGCTGGCAACGACCCGGTAGATAATGGTTGTTGACCTGACCGCGGAGTTTCCCTCAAGTTTGGCCAGGTCGGGTAGGTGTCTGCACGGGCTCTGTGGGAAGTGGATATAGGAATATCGGCAGGGGATCAGCCTATAATTCGGTGCCGTCCAGGACGGACGTGTGCGCTTCGGAAGAGTGCCATCCACGGCGCGAAGAATCCTTCTGACGGCAGAGGTTGGAAGCAAGTTCCTTATATTGTTATCCTTCCAGTACCATTCTAGTATAAAACCATAACCTAGATGCATCCCTTCACGAATTCACGTATCGTCTTTGTACCATCCTGAACAGACAAAAGAACACAAACGAAGTCTGGGTAGGACGCACAATAGTATATTTTTCCTTCGAGAGAACTAAACATATAAACGATAATATTTCTCCAGAATATTTGCAATGTATTTTGGCTAAAATCTTATATACCATTTCCCAACTAAAGCAATATATTAGAAAATTATTCAGAGTTCCTTACTTATGCCATTGGAAATCATGAAATTGTGTTGATGAGGCCTAATAACTCTAAACTATTATATAGAGATGGCTTTCTGAGAATTTGGCAACACTCGTTTTGTACCAAATTATCTCAATCTGCACATTCAGTGCAGAATGGGCGGCAAGGAATTATAAGAAAAGAGAGTCTTGAGACTCGATATTGTATATGTGACATACTCTAGAAAACCTAATACATATTTTATGTGCCAAATAACCAAACTAAAACTATATAAATACCTATATAATCCTTCAGTGTGTTATATTGTGATATATTATATAGGATTTGAAGATTCTACCATGTAATACTCAAGTAATGGGGAATATCTGGATAGACACTGCTGTTGGTTTATATCCAGGCGCCAATAAAAATTCCAAGATGCCAACTCCAATATCCATTGCCTTCTGGATTAACTTCATTTTGCTCAAATTAGCTCCCTCGAGATGATTAAAGTTTCCTGAGGCAGACAAATCATTTATTAAAAATGCTATTTCTTCTGCAAATACTTCATTTTTTTATAAAGTATTGGCTCGAGTTATTCTCAATATACACACGTATATATTGTGATTATAATATGGCTTACTTTTTATTTTAATAAAAATAATTCACGTATATATAAGTTGCTATTTAGTAATTATTATAATATTTATTCGTGTGTGTCTGTAATAAGAAGGTTTGGGGTATAGATATATTATAATTTGAAAAATATATTTTATATTTATATTTTTTAATTTTTTAAAATTGTAATTTAGACAAATATTTTTAGGACGCCATTGTCTTGTTTTCAAATTAATATATGTTGTATGTTGTGTGTGTGTATTTATAAAAACAGCATGCTCAAGTGTAACTAAAAATGGCGCCAATAAAACGGAAACTCGGGAGACAAAGGGTCGGTGAGCCGGGAAGGATAGTATAACAGGCCGTAACTCTTGCTCAAGTAAACAAGAGAGATTTATAAACATATTGTCGTGGCAGTCCCTGATTGGACGTCCTCCCCCTCTGACGTCACCATTAGGATAACAGCTGGGTGTCTTGGAGGCAGGCAGGAGAGTAGTTAGGACGCCATGCTGCCTGATTGACCAGTGCGGTCCCAGGACTCCCCCTTAGTCTCACCTTTCTCGAGAACCACCCCTAAACTGAGGTAACCATGTTCCTATGCGTGTGGTCTTTTTTGTCTTCACGCTAGTGCGCCTTTACTTCCGGCCCATGACTGCATGTTGGAGCCCACTGTGACGTTGTCGGCTTCCCTTATTTACAACATATATATCTTTCTCTTAGGTAGTTCTTCAAAACAATATTCTAAATAATTTCATCATCCTCAATATTAATATATAGAATTAACTTGACAAATTCTATATAAACAGTGAGATATTTTACTCACTCAAGAGTAATGATGAACTACTTGTGATAGGACAAATAATCTCAGTTCTTCACCAAACGACTGCACTTAGTAAGAAACCTTCCTAAAAATCAATTCTCTCTACCAATATCGTAACCTATATAATTATGTTGAAAATTATAAAATTAATATTTTACCTCTCATATACACACACTTATATATATATAATAATTTCAATAATTGAGCGAATGTGTTTTTTCTCTTTTGTAATTTTAAGGGGTGTGAAAAGCCTCATCTTGTATCTTATAGTCAAATATAACTTAATTGTATAAATAATAAATCTAAATATACATTTAGATAAGATAAACAATATTTAATTCTCTGAAAGTTATAATATTAGAATGATTTTATTTAAAAAAAAAACTTTGTTTGCGAGTGCCGACAACAAGATATTTTAATTAATGATATAATTCTTCATTTTAATTAATTTTCAAATTATTCCATTGCTCGTAAATAATTTTTACAAGAAGGCCAAAAACACCTTGATAAAACCAAATTAGTTATTTAGCCGCGATAAATGCAATCTCTTCAATCAAGGCGTGTCGAAATATTTATTTTACTTACCTAATTGGAAATGAAATCACCATGGCAACTGTTAATTTGAGGGTGTGCCAATTATCGGTTGACCCATAGTTATTAAATTATCTGTGTTGGTTTGTGTGAGTTGGGGCTTAAGTGGACCGTACAACAGTAATTGGAATTGTACATACGCTTGTCACGTGACTGGTATATCTTATTGAAATATCCAAGTAACGTTTTAATTTTCAAGGTCATTAACCTATAATTAAGAAGAGAGGATTGACATTTTAAAATGTTTTCAAGCCGGCAAATAATAAAACATTTCGAATATATAAACAGTGAGAGAGAGAGAGACAATTATATAGTGTAAAATACATAAAAGAGAATATAAACAAAAAAATCTGAATATAAAAATAAAAACTACAACAGACGAACTTCACTGAACGGACGTCTGGGATTCATTCGCTGTCATAAGTCGGAGTTCTTCTCCCCGAATTTACGAATTTCCTTCAATTGATATCCGTCGATAACTTGACGTCCATTTCTAAAATTTTGATAGGACTATCACCATCGTATTGCTACGGCCAATGTCTCCAGTCTGGTCGTAGGAACCGGCTTGTCCTGACCATGTAATCGTTGTCTTCAGCTGCAGCTCGGATTGTCGTCAACCATTCTAAATGATACAGGATTTATCCTCTACACGGGGGATAATTTGTAAGAAGAGGATGATCAGGCTGAACACCTGCTTTGGATTGAGGTCAGACTTAGCTTTATTCATAGCGCGTGTGGAGCTGATTGCTTGCATAATCCTTTACCTCTCGACACCTGCTGCCTCGCTGTCCTTGAACAAGGTGTCGGGGATCTTCTTCCGGCTTCAGACATCTCTGTTGATTCTTTCTTCTGATTGTACGGAGTAGTGGTTTCCTCCTGAACCCTCGTCCTCTATGAGAAAGCTCTCAGGCTATCGATGGTGATGTTCTCATATAGCAATCAATTTCTAGAATAAAACTAAACATATTTCCAAATAGTATGCGCTAAAAACATTTTAAAATATTTTTTAAATAATATTTTTCCTTTTTTTAGCTTATATTTGAAAAGAATTACAACCTAAAATTAAAATTGCTCTCTATCAGCCTAGTACAATCAACTTTTAATTCAACTATCCTTTAAATATATTTTAAAAATGTTTTTATTTGGGCCATACGACCAATACAGGATTCACCAGGGTGGGCAGAACATAAGAGTAAAGGTAAGAGAGATAGAGAAGAAAAAACTGAAAGGAAAAACATAGAAGACTTAGAAATTTTAATTTTTTATTTGAGCAGCTAATGGATATTCTAAACACCATGTCAAAATATTATTTATTTGCAATGGATATAGAGTGAGAATTGAGAAATTCCGATTATGAAAATATGTGATATTTTAACTCAAATGTTTAAATTGAAGAATAACCGTTTCAATGGTCTTCATCATATTAGGATGGTTCTCTCCTGAACAAAGCACCAAAGGGTTCTGAGTTGTGCCATGCAGCGGTTAACCAGCAGGGATAGATCTGAGAGTAAACATTCCTCTGTGGTAAAGTAGGAGATATGGATGTATTGTCGATATATCTTTAGATTTGAAATTGAAAACATCAAAACGCGAATATCTCTTTTGCAAATCAATCAAACTTCCACTGTCTTTACTGCGATAAACTGTACTTGTCCTTATTGTTTGCGGGAGAGCATTGCTTGATGCAAATATTTATATGTAATTCTACTTTCCTAAAGGCTTATGTACATAATATTCTTGAATATCATTTATGAGATCCACCCTTCAGTGTAGCATATAAAAGAAGAATGATCCAATACAGTATTAGAGCTCTAAAGAAGCGGTCTGGTAGATTAAATTGGTGGAAACGCTGGGAAGGTTCACCACTAATGAAAAAGCCCTCCTAATATTTTTTCATCTCATTAAGAATATTAGAAATTTTGATGATGTTGAAAGAAACATTCGCGTCTTAATATTTTCATTTTCTGTGTATAGATGGCGTGTTATTGACTAATATCTTTAGATTGATATTGTTAGGTCACATATTGAATTAACTGTTATATTGACAGGTATTTCCATTTGGGAATATTAGGATCTATGAGTCAGGAAAATCCAGAATTTCTTGCAGCCCTCTAGGTGTTCTTGTTATATCTCATTCAGGGGAGGCTGGCTCTATCCATTTTTAGTATTCTAAGCCAGAACCTAAAGTTCTATGGTTCTATGGTCGTGTCTCCCAATGAAAACCTTCCGGATTCCAATGGTAAACTATAACCTGAATTGTAAGGTTGGTAAACAACATAAGAATTTGTCTTCTATCTGGTCTATAATAGATTTTTTTCTTTTGCTTTATTGTTCAATTTAACTCCACATTGATAAGACAAATTCATCTAAACATGCTAAAACGGTTATCATTAAAATTAATAACAGAATTCTAATGTACTATACTAGTTTTTTAAAATATTTTAATATTTGTAGAAATATATATGTTATATAAAAGTATTTTTTAAATGTTATTTTATTTTAAATATATGTCATAGATTCAAATATTCTGTTAAGTCGACCGCCAGAGGTCGCGCTTTCTGTTAATATAACCATTTGTTGTTGTTTTCCGATGGCCGGCTCAAACCATATGTAATTATATAAATATTGATACGTGCTGTAAATATTTCATAATTATTATTTTCATCTTTAACTTTTCATAGAATATTATTTCAATAATCATCATCACTTGGCATTGTTTACATAAGTTTTTTTGTAAAATGGCTGAAGTGAGTTAAAAATAAAAAGCTAACAAGACATACATTTTTGATTATTTCTTTCTTTTACATTAAACAACAGCGACAAAAGAAAAACTACATACATCCGCAACATATTTGGCGCAGCTCGACAAGGATACGAAAGAAAATTAAAAAGGTAAATTTTTAATCAAAAGATCATATATTTCAAATTTAAATAACTCATTTAGAGACATCTTTATTGTTATAATGGCAAATTTACATAGATTTGAAAAATATTCTGGCAGTAAGAATAACATAAAGATTGAAAGTTGGATTAAGTTGTATGAAGTAGAAAATTTAAAGGCAAATGATGAAGAAAAAATACACAATCTTATCTACTATTTAGCAGATGAAGCCTTAGAATATTTTGCTGATGAAATTCTTACAAATGCACATATAAAGAAATGGGAAACTGTAAAAGATAAACTCATTGCCAGATTTAAGCCTTGCATATATAGTCCCATTGTATTAGCATCAAGCAGAAAGCTCCTTGCAAGTGAAACAGTGGAGACTTATTTTAAAGAAAAAATGGACTTACTGAATCAAACATCCTTGAAAAAGGAAGAGAAAATACAGCTACTAACAGATGGGCTACCTTTGAATTGGAGGGATGTGTTTGCAGCAGCACAACCTGCAGATCCAACCAAATGGATACAAGTTGCACTTTCTGTTGAGCATAACAGGCAACAAAGTAAACTAAGAAATTTGTTTAAACCCAAAGTATGCACTCTATCTCAACAGGAAAGATCAGCTTCAAATTGCCCATTTTTTTGCCCAATTTGCATAAAGAAAAAAATTAAAGTGAAACATTGGTTGAATGAATGTCCTGATTATGACCCAAATTATAAAACAGAGAGATCATCTAAAAATACACAACCAAAGCAATTCATTACAACAGTCATAGAATCAACCACAAGTAATGAAACAAACAAAGTAACTTGCTTATCAACTCATAATCCTCCTAATAAATTGATAGACTTTAAAATTTGTGTCAACAAACATCCTTTACAAGCCTTCATGGACACAGGTGCTACCATATCTTTAATAAATCAAAATTTAATGAAAAGTTTGAATTTACATCCTTTAATAGATTCTCCCATGCAAATTCAACAAGCTAACTCATTAACCAACACTTTGGGATATGTTCATGTAGACTTGCAAATTCATAATAAAACTAGAAAGGTCAAACTCCATGTAATACCTAATTTAAAATTCCAGCTACTCATTGGCTTGGATATTGCAGAAGACTTTGAACTTATTGTTGACACTAAAGATAAAACAGTCTACACTAAGCAATCAGCAGAAATGGCACTTGTTTGCACAACCTTTAATCATTTGCAAAAACCTAACCAGGATGAATTGAATAAATTGTTACAGCAAAATGAGCAAATCTTCAGTCAACATCAAACAGATATAGGAAGAATCTCCATTCAGCAACAACAACAGAACCAGATTCAACAACAACAGCAACAACAACAGAATCAGATTCAACAACAACAACAACAGCAGCAACAACAGAACCAGCTCCAACAAAACCAGGTCCAACAGCAACAAAACCAGATCCAGCAACAACAGCAGCATCAGCTCCAGCAACAACACCAGATGCAACAACAGCAGAGACAACAACATCAAAGACAGGCAGATCTCAGCTTCATTGAAGACCCTCAAGATCATCAAAACACAGTGATGGTCAAGAAGAGAGGACTACTCAGGGCTGTGGTGCCTGCTTCTTTTAAAGAACATGTTCTGAAAGAATATCATGATAACATGAGTCACCCATCCATGAACAAAACAGTCAAATTAATAGTCCCTTTATTTTGGTGGTCAGACATGGTACAGGAAATTAAATCTTATGTGAGATCATGCAAGACATGTCAACTGACTAAATCATCTAACCAACCAACTCTAGGACAACTAATAATTCCAGACACAGAACTACAACCAGCTCAAGTAATAAGTGCAGATGCAATAGTTATGGGAACAGCAGCTGAAAAGACAAAGCACAAGTACATCCAAGTGTTCATTGATCATCTAACAAGATATGTTTGGGCATTTCCCACTATCAAAAACACAGCTCAAGCAACGCTACAATGTTTCAACAGAATCCTTCAAGTCTCGCTACCCATAAAACATATTATCACTGACAATGGAAAGAACTTTAATTCCAAGGAATTCAAAAGGTGTTTGAAAGTTCATAACATCAAACAAACTTTCACCACACCATACCACCCCCAGAGTAATGGAATGTGCGAAAAGGTTAACGGAACAATCATGACCAAATTAAGAACGGCCTTGCTTGATAAACCGAAGGTGAAATGGAGCACACTTTTGCCCAAGGTCATTACTGACTACAACAATACCCCTCATGACGTAACAGGTTTTCCGCCATCTTTTCTACTTTTTGGTTACAATGTGCAGCCACAATTTGCTGATAACCCCTCAACCTCGGTAGAAGATGCTAGAAAACTGGCTATAAAAAGAACTCAACATCATCGTGAGATTTCCAAAAGGAGACATGATTCAAGACATCCCGACATTGAATTTAAAGTTGGAGATCTCGTTCTTAAAAGAATTCCCTACAATGATCCGAAGTTAATTAAAACAGCTCCCAAATACGAAGGACCATTCCAAGTTTTGAGAAGATTGTCTAAAGTGACTTACGAACTCTCTACAACGGATCAAGACAACCCACCAAGAAATCCCACAGGAGATCCTATAAAGGCTCACATCTCTCAATTAAAGTCATTTATTCTCCGTGAATAAATGCATCAAAGCGGGGGTAAATGATACGTGCTGTAAATATTTCATAATTATTATTTTCATCTTTAACTTTTCATAGAATATTATTTCAATAATCATCATCACTTGGCATTGTTTACATAAGTTTTTTTGTAAAATGGCTGAAGTGAGTTAAAAATAAAAAGCTAACAAGACATACATTTTTGATTATTTCTTTCTTTTACATTAAACAACAGCGACAAAAGAAAAACTACATACATCCGCAACAATATTATTTTGTTTTTCTTGTTCTACTCGCCTTGAGACAGGCAGAACTTTTATCAGGTTATGTTATTTATATATTCCTTTACCTCAATTAAAGCAATTACTGATCAAAATTTATTTTACATTACCCAAGCATAATCCTCAAGATAATCAAAAATCAAGCAGAACATATTTATTCATATAACATACAAATATTTATTCAGCAAGCTATAGTTTACCCACACTATAAAATAAAATCCAACCTAATATATTGCTAGAGTTGATAAAATAAAATGACATGTGTTTCCCCGCCTACTCCAGGATAAAGGATTCTTGTATAAGCGACTGTCTATTGTAGTTTTAAACCTTTTTTAAACCTTGCTTCCATGTCTGTCTGTCCACAAATCTTGCAATCTATTTCTAATATACTTCCAGGGCACGTAGAAGTCTGTAAATTTGTACACTTGTCCAAACCTGATGAAAGTTGACAAAATTTTACACTTCTTGATTGTCAGGGTGAACGGGAATGGATTAAATTTCAAATTGCCTTTCAAATTTTGTTATTAAAATTTAGCATGCGACGACATATAATTCTGAAATTTTGAATATTCGCTTAATCCAAATAACAATGTGAGGGTGAACATTTCAACTTCTAGGTCGTAGTGTGTGAGGTACGGAATAGAATTCGCATATTTCCTTTTAAACAAGGAAATAGGCTGTTCCTGCAGCGTGAAGAATGAACGGCTAGCATTCCATATAAATGTGGCCGGGAACGGACTAATTTACATATTTCCTTTTATTATTTGTGATAAAATGTTAGAATGAGTCCAGACCACACACATAACTGACTTTTGATTCAGATCTTTTTGAAATATCGAAATAATTTTATATGATATATTGTAGCCAAGTATTTATTATTTTATTAACAGAGTATCATTTTTTATGTTTATATTTTAATACTCTATAAAATTCCCTCATTCCTTATCTTATTTTTTATCATTCACAGTTTGTTTTTGTCTTATAAATACAATTTGCTGTGTTATCCTGAAGTGTGTCTCTCCTTATTTTCTACGTGGCACTATTTTTCAATTTAGAATTCATGGCTAAAATTTGAATAAATAATTAATAGATAAAATACCCTTTTAAAAAATGCACTTTAAAGAAAAAATATTATAGATTTTCTGCCATTGAACAATTCGATTTCAAAAAAAGAAGCGGCGGTGGGGAACAAACATATATTGGGTGAAACGGTAAAGAATTCGGTAAACAAAAAACTTGCCAATCAGCTGGCTTTCACATTAAATCACATTAAGTTCACGATGATTGTCCTCCGCCGATATTTCAATAACTAATGTAAATCTAATTGTTCAATGGGAGAAGCTAAAATATTTATTTTTCTCTTTTAGTGCATTTTAATAAAAGCTTTTAGAAGGTATAGTTTTTATTAATTAACATTAAAATATAAAAATATAATAATAAACAAAATAATCCAAAAATATTGTAAAATTCTATCGACTTTATATTTTATCTTAATTTTAATAGAATATTTTATTAAAGCTCTAATATTTTAGTGTTTTAAACATTAGACCAAATTTTTGAATGGAAGTTTTCAACACGACGAGGAGTAATGAAAGAAAAATGTCTACCTCCTCTATATATAATATTTCAGGAACATCGCAGAATGAAATATATAATAAATTTGTTTTTAAAATACGTAGGAGATAATACATAATAAATGATGGATATATAAAAAAAAATAAATATTATACGCCGTTTGTGTATTTTATAAATTATATACTATACATTGTTTGCATATTCGAAGATAGTCTTGTCTTATATCCATGTGTTCACGTCTATTTCACATTTTACATACAGAATAGACTTGCTTATATTTCGACTTGTTTCCATAGAGCGAAATGATATCTATCGTATGCTGATTTTTATCAACAAAATATTAACATTTGTTGACTTTGCTTAGAAATTTTAAAGATACTGATTCCAAGAAGATTAATCAAACATTATCTTTATTGATCTACAAGAAAGATAACAAATGAAAAGATAAGCTTATAACATAGTAAACAAAGAGAATTTTTTTCTTACAGTTAGCGCCTATTTACTTGTGATCTTACCCACGTACTCTGTAGGAACAATTAATTAATTAAACTTAAAATATATTTACAACGATATCATCATACTATATCTAATATATCTAAATGTCAATACTTTCACCACCTCTTTTCTTTTTTAGCTAGTGTTCCGAATTATTTTAGACGACAGACTTTTTTTCCGATTCTGCCGTGGAGCATCATCTTGAAGTGGAAAGTAAAAATGAAAGAATATTCCTAAAGCTGATTGAAACAGTTTTCAAGTTAACGGTGTTGGGCAAAGTTGAGTTTAATGAGTGCGTTAAAGAAACATTGTCCTGAAAGGTTTTAATCCCTCGTGGAATTTATGTCAAACTCTGCAACTGAAACCGAATAAACTTTAATTTCATCATTTTACAGCTTTCAAAGGACAAATTAGTCGAGAAAGTGTTCATATTGGAGAATCCCTTGAATTTATTCCTGTTTCAAGTGAACATTATATAAAATAATCGAATATATTTTTACAGAATCTTGTTTTATTTCCAACCTTAGTATCAGCAGTCATTTTATTTCAATAGCAATCAGAGAAGGTAGGAAAATTCTGTACAGGTATTTGCACTGCTACCATCTTGTAATTTGAAGTCCGCGATAAATCAGGTTCACGCTGAGAAATATCAGAAGACAAGCCGAATCCCTGCATATTCGATTGTAAGTCCACAACTGTTCCAAACATTGAATTCTTCTAATCATGGCTTTTTTTTAGCAAGATGTGCTCAATTTTTTTTTTCAAAGCGTTTCCGAAAAACCTTAGTCAATAGTAATTGTGTAGAGGTAGGTGAATGTCGAAATACACATTTTCAGATGAGCATCAAGCTATCTTGGAAAAACTGTTAAAGGAATCGGAGAGGAATAATAAAGTTCTAATACAAAAGAGGTTTAGGCGTCTAAGACAATTTTCAGAAACAAAGATTTAATTTGCATCAAAATTCTGTGAAAGATTAAATGCTCGAGTTGGACATATGTTCTTTAGATATTGTTAAAGAAATCAGTATTGCAATTTAAGAGAAAACAACCCATTCCAGATATAAATGAAAAACTAGGATCGCTTTGGAAAAAATGTGTAAGCTAGATTGATTCTAAAATTTCCAAATTATTCTGTCCGAGTAGAATGTAATCACTCAGGAATCAAAGGAAATTGTGAATACTACAAAGCATATCTACTATATACATAATAAATCCGCGAATAAAATTTCGAAAAAAAGGTTTTGGTGTGAATATTGTACTCGACTGACATAGATTCAGTATCCATTCAACTATAAGACGTGAAGGTCAGCAATACTGAACCATATCCGAACTACACCGATTCTGTATATGAATAAATCCTTCAAGAATATGGTTGCAACTTCTGGTCCTAACAATACCAATTACGGCAAGACCGCCACTAAACACTTGAGGATGGTAAAATAGCTTTGTGAGGAAGAAAGACAATGTAGCCAACGTATAAGTTCTAACATATAATCGATTTGATGATACTTCTAGTGCCTTGTGTGCTCAGAGGAATGGAAAGGCAAGAACAACGATTATTTCATCAAATGAATCCAATATTAAAATTGGATGATGCTATGTACAGAAGCTATCGATGGTGTGCACCAAACAACACTCGCCATTGTTAGATCATACGGCAATTCTGAAGTTAAATATCTTTTTTTTATATTCAGTAGTTGTTATTTTCTAGTATGCTAATTTTGTGTTTTTATAAATTTAGTGATAGAACGGAAATGTTACTGTGTAGAATGGATTCAAAATTTTCTGAGCATCTGTATTTTCACACATGAGGTATGAAGATTTATTTTTAAAAACGAAATTGTCATATTACTAGGTTTTATAAATAAATCCGCTTTTAGTACTTATGTTGCAATAGTCCATGATGAAAAAGGATTTGTCCTACTATTTATATTACCGGGAAGGTTTCTTGTTAGAATTTGATTTGAAATGAATAATTGTAATACTTTTATTTGAAAATTTGCCAATTTCACTTTCAAGCAGCGCCTCTCGCGGTATCTGGTGGAATTACATTTCCAAATTGAATAAACGCAATAAATGTGGTCCAAATATATATATATATATAAATGTGGTCCAAATATATATATATATATATATATATATATATATATATATATATATATATATATAATAAATGATTTCCAAAACAATTTTTAAAATATTTATAAGTAAGATTGAGTAATGATTGAATAATAAAATGAAATAAAATTTTAAAAAGGACTCTTTCAAAATTTGAAGGCCTCGAATAACTTTTCAGTTGTTTCCAACGTTGTTAATCCATAGCGCGGTTGTATTAGGTGTCACTACGTGTAACAGCAGTCTGAGTTCGAAACTGGATGTTGATGATTTTTTTTTCAATAATATTTTTTTTAAAGTAGGCTTTAAAAATTAACATAAATTATTTTTAAATATATGAGCTCTATCGTTTAATCACACTTTAACCAAAGATATTAATCGATATAAATAATATATCATATAATGATTTATGAAATGCATATTTATAATTATATTAAGGACATGTTTTCAAATTCGACATTGTGTAAATATAAGGGGGTAATATTTTACATCTTTGAGACAACATCTTAAATTTTAATGGAAATTATTTCAGAAGATTTAGTAATAAAACTTCTACTGTCGTTGTAAAACTTGACATTTTTATTATTATTATATTTTAAGACATCTTTAAGTTTAATAAAAATAATTTATGTGGTATAAGATATTTTAACATGTTTTCTATGTTTTATTATGTTTACTAGCCGAATATATAAATCTCCGGGATTTACGCGAGTGCATATATTGCTGCAGGGTCGTCGACCTTGGTTTCTTCCTTCTTGGTGTTATACACGTTTCCCGAGCGGGTTTCCATATTCAAAGCAAAAAAATAAAAGTAAAAGTAAAAATTAAAAGTAAATAAAAATAAATTACCTTTCAAAGTTATTGTGTTTATTTATTCGTTGTCTTCCTCGTAGGTCGTGATCCGCAGTCTCCCTCTAGGTCCTCTCTCACTCCAATTACCAATCAATATATATGTACAATAAATATTACAAAAGGAATAAAACTATAAAAAGGAATGATGATAATCTAAATATTCTGTTTTAAATATATATTACTAGACGGGTGACCCGGGCTTCGTCCTGGGATTGACCCGTGTGCATATCTACCCGAGTGATATATATTTAGATAATTTTTTTTTATAATTGTTTGTTATTAGCATTATCTATTTGTTTGCATCAGCATAATTTAATCTAATCTTTGATAGAGGGCGCTGTTCGTGAGCTAAGTATAATATATTGAATATATAGTTTTAATAATTGATTTATATATTTTTAAAATAGCCTATCGTCTTCCCCGTAATTATTTACCTAAGTAGGGAAATTTTGGTTTGAATTAGGGAACTACTGCAAATTTTTATACCGGACATAAAAACAAACATACAAACATTCATTTTTATATATATATAGAATATATATCATAGAATATTTTGAATAAATGTAAGGCACATTAAAATTGATGTAACACTTCCACCTCTCCAGCGGTTGTCACCTCCTCGTGAATGACCTCATCCATTTTCTCATAATAAGGCTTGATTCTTGAAACATGAACTACCAAAGGGTCTTGGCCCGGATTATCTTTCGATTCTATTAGATAATTGACGCTAGACATCTTCTTTAATATTCAATATGGATCAAAATATTTTCTCAAAAGTTTCTCACACTTTCCTATTTTCTTAATTGGTGTTCAAACTGCTACTAATTCTCCTGGTTCGTAGCTTCTTTCCATGTGTTTCTTGTCATAGTTCTTTTTCATTCTTTCTTGAGTCTTTATTGTGTTGTTAATAACTAATTTTCTTGTTCTGTCTATTTTGTTTAAGTGATGTTTTATGTATTCATCATAATCATCCTTGTCAATGTCCACCGAGATATTCCTGTCGTCCAAAAGGGACGTGGGTTCTCTTCTAAACATCAGGAAAAAGGGAGAATATCCTGTGGTTTCCTGAATTGTAGTATTGTAAGCGTGAGTGATGAATGGGAGTATTTCGTCCCAATTCTTCTGACATTGTTTACATACATACTGAGCATATTGATCAATGTTCTATTTAACCTCTCTGTCAATCCATTTGTCTGGGGATGATAGCTCGTTGTGAAGCAATGTTTAATCTTGCACAATTTCATCACCTCTTTCATTAAATTACTTGTAAATTGAGAGCCCCTGTCACTAATAAGATATTGTGGGACTCCGTGCCGGAGAAAAATATCCTTTACTAGAAATTTAGAAACTTCTTTCACTGTTGCTTCCGAGACTGCTCTTGTTTCTGCATATCTAATGTAGTAGTCTGTCAGCACAATGATCCATTTTCCCCTGTTTTACGTAAATGGCAATGGACAAAGTCAATTCCAATTCTTTCGAAAGGAAAGTTGGCTGGGGGAATGGACTGCAGTAGTCCAGAAGGTGAATGGTTTGAGCCTTTTCTACTTTGGCAAAGGTGACACGTCTTAACGAATTCTGAGACATCCTTTAGCATGGATGGCCAAAGGTATTTACATTTTCGGTACATGGTTCTGGCGACACCCAGAAGGCCATTCGACATATGATTGTGATATTTTTTCATAATTTCTCTCTTTTTCTTCTCTGGAACCACGAGCAACCACGCCCTGCCTTCAGGGTTCGGGTTTTTCTTAAAGAGGCATCCATCTTCTTCTTTAAAGTTTTGCGCAAATGATCGCCTGCATCCATTAAGGTTTTTCTTAACATTTTCGGTAAACCTGTCCTCTTCGTCTTTTATTTGATTTAAAAATAGCCTTTCAAAATTCCCATCCCAATCAGTTTCTGGTAAGGGTCCCCTAGATAAGCCATCGGCGTTCAGATGCTTCTTTCCTGATTTAGGTATTATACCGAAGTCATATTCTTGAACTTTCAATGCCCATCTTGCCAATCGACCTGTTGGATCCTTCAAGTTCTTGAGCCAGCATAAGGCGTGATGGTCTGTTACTATTTTAAAGTGTCTTCCATGCAGGTAGGGTCGTAATTTTGACATTGACCAGACAACGGCCAGACATTCTTTTTCAGTTGTTGAATAATTTTGCTCCGTTTTACTTAGGGTACGACTCAAATATGAGATCACCTTCTCTTCACCACCGATGTCTTGGACAAGTGTTGCACCTATGCCGATGTTGGACGCATCAGTATGAATATAAGTAGGCGCATTTGGATTGAAGTGAACTAAAATTGGTGGACTTAATAGTGCTGCTTTCAGGGTTTTAAACGCTTCCTCTTGCCTTTCTGTCCAGGTAAATGATACACTATTTTTAATAAGGTTGGTCAAAGGGTCAGAAATTTTGAGAAATCTTTGATAAAATTTCTATAATATGAGCTCATTCTCAAAAATGATTGTACTTCTTTGACCTTTGTGGGCCGAGGAAACTTTCTGACAGCTTTGATGTCATGTTCCGCGGGTTTTATACCATTTTTGCTCGTTATATAGCCGAGAATCTCCAATTCCTCAAAAGCAAATCGGCATTTTTTGTCGTTTAACCTTAAATTAGACTCACGAAAAAATCTAAAAACTGCTTCGAGTCTTTTGAGGTGCGTTGGAAAATCCGGGCTATATATGATAACATCATCCAGATAACACAAACAAATTTGCCATCTCAGATTTCCAAGCATATTCTCCACATTTCTCTCAAAGGTAGCAGGCGCGCTACAAAGTCCAAAAGGCATCACGTTGAATTCATACAATCCATGCGCTGTAGTGAAAGCTGTTTTCTCTTTGTCTCTTTCTTCGACTTCAACTTGCCAATATCCAGATCTGTGGTCTATTGCTGATAAGTATGTAGATCCTTGGAGATTATCCATAACTTCGTCTATTCTAGGGATCGGTTAGATATCTTTTACTGTCACATTATTCAGTTTTCTGTAATCCATACAAGTAATATATAATTTTAATAGACTTCTTTTTAAAAATTTAATTGAAAATTTTACAACTATATATATATAACCCAACTTCGCCCGGGTTCTTTCAGAGTGAATCTTTTAACAATGGATAATTATTTAACAAATATTATTAATTATGATGGAGCTTTAAAGTGTGGAATAATTTGAATGTATATATATATATATTTATATAATAATCAATTAAAAAGGCATATATTGGATCGAAATATCATTTATTTTACAATATTTCAGGTGGCTGAACGTCAACCCTTATCAAGGTATTATAACATATTAATGTGTGTCAACAACAACAAGTTGTATTCCTTTTTAATCAATGATTTTTTTACGGAATGCTCTATTATATATATATTGATATCAAGAAATTTATTGCGTTAGGGTTTTTGATATTTTTATAAAGTATATCGCAATTTTATTATATAAAATATTCTATATATAAAGTAGAATATTTAATATTTACAAAAATAATGATTTGAGTGTAATTAAATTTAGGCAAAAAACGGTATATATACATAATTTATACATTAGATGTGCATAAATTATATATATATTGCAAAATTATTTAATAAATATAATATTGATAATCACTGTTTTATAATATCCTTTAATAATAAAATATTTGAAAAACGTAAGAAATATATAATTTGATAAAGGTTGCCGTATAAGATATAATTGTATAAAATTTAATTTGTTATTATTTAATTCCCTAGCTTATAATTAATCACAATTATTTTATCATTTTTATCCTTAACATTTATACATCATTATTTTATTTATTTATTTATTTATTACCAGTTGCAAATAAGTCACGCTATATCCGATCTGGATAAAATATATGGATTTATATATCATCATCTTGGAACAAATATATGGATTAATAATATAGAATTTGTAGCTAACAATTTGTAGTTTTCTAAGATATTTCTAAGAGTTCAATCCGGACGTATTTGTGTAGTTTTAAACACCTCTACCACCCCAGTATGTAACTAGGATCAATGGTTAGTGTATGGAGCTGTGGTGGATCTTCAATATTGCCACAATCTCAGCCCGATTGCTTCAATCTACGGGAATCCTCGAAAGAACTTTTTTACTGGAAATTAGAAAAAATCGCTTTAATGCTTTCCCACCAAACCTAATTCTTCCGCCAAACGGATTTTCAGAGAGAAAAGTCTGGCACTGAAATAGATTGGGATATTTTCGGGGTTTTCTAGATTTTCCCCCTTTTTGCTCGAACAATTTAAACCGTTTGCATAGAGTTCAAATTGAATATTTTATTCAGATTAATTTATAACTGTTGTTGGTATCAAATATGATGTACTGGATCAGAATGATTATTAACATTAAAGGCTCGCACTAAAATATGGAAATTCTATTTGTCTATGATATAAAGGTAGCCTCTCATGGGGAAGATTGAATTATATCAGGTCAGGTCTTTTTGCCTTTACGAAATTGATCTTCCAGAAAATTCTGGTTTTTTACATGCGTTGGGACGCTTCTTGGAGAATATATATCTTAAATGTATTTGAATTTTTATGCATTGTTCTGATACATAATTAAAGGTAGATATGCCTCTCTATGTACAGGAATATAATCCTCCCGTAACCTTATGTTGTGTTCTAGCTTGAAAACCGGCCTTTGTCACTTCACCAGCTTGCACACCTGTTTGGTAGATTCGACTATGAAACATAGTCCTATGAAAGGAGTTATGAATTCGAAGCTGTTCCTGTACTGACGAGGGCCAAAGCCTTACCCATGGTATACAGGTTGTTGGCTGTTGTCTGAAATTTTCCAAAAATGTTTTTTTTGGCTCATTTTGGCTCGTAAATCATTTACTAGGGTGATGAACGCCTCGTTCTGAATAATAATTGAAGGGAGAGGTGCCTCTCTAGGTATATATATTGTTATTTATTCATTGATAAAAAAATAAAATTGTGCTAATTGTTTTCTTCGAGCAATTAAAAAATGCTGGCTGAGCCGCCAACCAGCAGGAAGAGTTAAATGAAATGCCAAATAATTAATACGGGGAGCGAGATAAAAGCCAGGCCGAGATTTAAAACCATAATCTAAGGGAAAAGATTAAAACTACTCAAGTAGAATAAAATGAGGTTATTAAAATATTTAAAAATTAATGAGCACTTTATACATAAGCCTTTTTTGTTTCCTCTTCTTTGTCTTTCTTTCACCCTTTGTGAAGGGGTTTTATTTATTATTGCCACATTGATAGGTTTATATGTGGCTGGCGTTATTTGCTGTATACGGTGGCCGTGCTATGATGGTGTCATACATTGTTGGTCACGTGACGATATGGTGTGAGGTAAGTTGTGTGTTTAGATTAGTGCTGATAGTTGACAGTTATTTGTGGTGTCGTGTGGTTGAATATGTTATGTTGGCGACATCCGTTGTTGGATAAGTAGTGATGATTATCTATGAGAGGCTGAATATGTTGTGATGGCGACATTTCTGGTTGAATAGGTGATGACGATGTCTAGGTCGTCAGCTGCGACCAGTGCTGCTTCGTCGAGTGAAGTTTATAGTTCATTTTCAACATCTGACTTATGAACCATGCACCTAAATAGAAAATTATGAAAAGTTGATATACTTATAATTCAATGTGTATAATAATTACCAAGACATACCTTAACTAATATCATTGAATAATTAATTATACTTTGAATAAAATTTCTTTTAATAAACGTATTTGTAAAAGCTTGTAAAAATAGTTTGTATTTAGAAGAAACTTTTAACCCTAAAGAAACATTGATCGCGCGCGCGCGCGTTTATTCGCAGTCAGGATCCTGGATATATAACATGTATTATTTGGGGTCGAGCATTATCATCCATAAAGTCGATGTCACTGCCTAGCCTCAGATTCCATCACACCGGTACCTCATTGAACACACGCCCTTACATCAACACCACTAATTGCTGCCACTTGGCAATTTTTTATAGTTTACACCTGTTATAAACCTTTTTTTGCTTATCCCTCTTACACGTGGTACAGGCCATGATAATCATAGTGGGTAGAAGTAGACGACTGTACTTTTACTGTAAGTGAAACCACAATGTCTACACATGTGAAAAGTAGTTCGACTTTGTACTTACAAATGCCCAGAGCCCCGTTTGGTTACTTGCACTCGCTGGTGGGGTTGGACTTTCGCAAGAATCGGGGTCATTGGAAATTTTTTTTTATCAGAAAAAAATTGCCCACTGCGGGATCGAATCCGGGTTGTAGCGGTCGAAAACCAACGGTTTATAGACCATCCTTCCATCGACCCCCCGTTATAAACTATTTATTGACTAAAGAAAACTTGTACGGTTCTGTAAAATGTGAAACAGGTTTTTCTGACAATGTCTTTCTTTCCATATATATAATTAAATATTTTCTATACAGACCTTAATGGGATAATAAAAGTTATTGTGAATGAGAGAGCTTGATTCACCAGTGGTGAACCTTCTCAGCGGTTTCACCAAATTAACCTCCAGACCGCTCTACTATTGTTTTGGATTGCTTTTCTTATATACCCTGCATTTACTATGGAAGACAGCTTAGGGGTGTTTAGTGAACCTATGAACATAAGATTATAGATCTGTGGAGGTGCATGCATATAATTTGAATAAATAGTTTCGAGCACAGCTCTTCCGAAAATTCCCGCTCTTCGGTATTTAGCTGAAATATTGACTTGTCCGTGAATAGGACTTTGCTTCATTGTTACCGTGTCTAGTTGACATTTGAACGACATCGCAATAAATGATCTAGCTTGTGACTTGCACATTTGATGGTACACATATGGTTGGTCTATTTATATATAGAAGTCTTTTTCATATATTATAAACTGAGTGTAATATTAAATTCTCACAGTAAAGACCGATTAGCTGTCACGAGAGAAGTTCAAAATCTCGGTGCCATTAATTGACGCGATGATTAATTGAAGCGATCCTGAACATGCGTGGTAATCATAGTTGGCCTAACACAGATTTTAACCGAGAGTTTGACTCTAAAAAATTGTTTCCATGGGTATAATGTTTTACAAATTAATTAACTGAAAGGTAGCCATAGATTTCCCAGCCTTCCAAATGCGCACAAATATTCATAACTCGCATCTAATTAGGACTAATATGAATAAATTCCCGTCAGCAGAGCTGACTGCTATAGGGCGCGTCCTCAGATGGCGGATAGGGGAACGACTTCAGATATGAAAGCTGTGAAACAATAGCATAATAACTCTGACGAATAAGCAGTCTTCGCGGACCAACATTGATAGAAGAGGATGAAGTCTTTTTTAAAAATCCTGAGTTCAACTGACCCGATTGATGGACCTCAGCAAGGGTCCCACTCCAGGGATACGGAGGAGCTGTGTCTGTACATATGATATAGCCGGCAGCAAAGGTGATTGCTTCCAAGGAACAGCCTCAAATTACAGGCAAAGTCAAATTTTCACCAAAGTGTGCCTGGATCCTGGTGCCATGATCAACGAAAGCTGGATTCCTACACTCCATTCCATGAGATGAATAAATTCTAGGCACAAACAGTGTGTTGGCAGTCATAACTTCTGAGTCAGTTGTTTTATAGGGGAATAATTAAAAGCGAAATCATATAAAAGTTATTTACAACGTGTACGGTTAGAGTGTTACAGTTGTCTTGTATTTAGAGGTATGGTTCAATTTGGAAGCATTTCGAATGTGAATCAATAATTAGGAAGAATAATCAATTTGGCAATCTAGCATAGTGATTGATATGCAAATAACTGTAAAATAACTAAAATAATCTATATAGCCTTTCAGAGTACAAAATCAAATAAACGATTTTAAAATGATTTTCATATTAATCATCAGAGTAATATTATCTAGTGGATCGAAAGAATATTTCAGGGCGAAATAGCAAACACACTCGAAACTATTCAGAAATTGAATAAACCTATGGGGGCGTAGAGATATTTGATCTATTCACGTATATTGGGTAATATATATATTTTTAGATGCTCGGATACCTCGGATAGAAGTGAGAACACACCAAGAATTTTATATTAAATATCAACACTAGCCCACTCTTAAACCCTAAATATTTATTCGTATTCATTTTCAATTATGTAAATATTCCTCGTTATAGGGAAAATATATAAAACATAGCACGGTATTCAATTTCTCAAAACTTTATATTGAAAAAATGTGTACAAAAGTGTAAAATTGTACGGGTGAATAGATTGAGCCAATCATATAACACATATCACTATATTCTAATTCACAATATAAATAATTTGTACCGCTATTTGTGAAAATTGCCAAATTTTGATTAAGGCTATATCAAAGCCTTTATTTAAACTTTCTTTAGGTCATCTTTTAAAAATGAATAACAAATAAGGATATTAAAAGATAAAATTGCTATAAAGTATAAAATACAAATACAAACAGTAGCAACGTGTTTCTTTATTGGTGCAAAGTGCAAGCTTTCGGGTCTTTATAATCAGCTATGCCTGTGGAAAGATTATTAATATCCGAAAGCATGTACTTTGCACCAATAAATAAACGCAATTGTACTGTTTACATTCTTATTTTATATATGTAAATACCTATATTGTAAGATATTAAAAAATATAATATCGTTTTACTAATAGTGTTTGTTTTATAAGTTGACTATATTTATATATAGAAGGAATGTAGTCAGCGATACATGGCTATATATAGGCCACAACTATAGAGCCCCATGTCACAAGTAATATGATAAATACAATTTGTGAGAAACAATAACGTTAATAGAAAGGAATGGCCGGGCTATGATGGAGTGAGATATTGATTTGATCAATTAGACGGAGAGGGCTTTGTGTCCAGGTGACAACAACATTGTATCTTAATGTTGACCAATCCATAATACGATATTACACCATGTAAGTGTTGTACAAATAACGGTGTCCCGGTTAACTTAAATAGATGACAAACGCAGTAAAACTTTCCATCAGCGAACTCCTCACTACCTTTGTAAATTGAAAAATGATTTTTCCTGATTTAATTTAACCTCTGAAAAATGACCGCCTTCGAAGTCCGCTGTAATAAAATAAATAAATGGTATTACTTTCTTTAACTGATTTTCTTAAACAAATGAAAGTATAATTTATGAAAGCATTTTTTGGTACACCCTCCGGCAACAAGATCACTGAACGTTGCTTTGGTGCAAAAAGTTAGAGGAGCACACATCCATGGTTATCGGCCGACAAAGAAACGTAGACACACGTAAATCATTTTATTCGCGATCGAACGTTGTACTGTGCGTATTACATCTCAAACACAATGCGACGCCAGTCATCTCTGTCTTGAGCTTGATTGTGCAGACATAACAGCAATTAAACCACACATACGTCATCTATTCTTTTCACGACCTTACTAGCAACATAAATAAAGATATAACCACATTGCAGATAATATTTGACTTACCCTTTATTTATTTAAAATCCACTTCAATAGATATAATAAAAGTTTTTATAAATAAGTATATACCTATATGTTGTATGACGCCTTGGTGCGCCATCTGGTATAATAATTCTAAACTATTTTAACGCGTATGTTTCTTTTAATAAAAACTATTTTATACTGCCCACGGTTTTGCCAGTTTAATCCTACATACCGTTTTAATATTGCATTGGGCTGTTTTCCTGTCATATTGAAGCTGAGCTCTTGGAAAATATATTTTCAAATGATATACTTTAATTTAATTTCAAATTGGATGTATTTATATGTACGTCCACAAAGTTTATATCAAAAGGAGAAAATAGGCGCAGACGTTTGTGGCCAAATGAGCGCCTGGAATTACGTCTAAATATACAGGGTGATCCAGATGTCTTGCACAATTTTACAAATTAATAACCCCGCGAATATTTGCGCTAGAGCAATGCGGTAAACACCATTGTGTTCAGGATCCAATGGGAAATTTTAGGGCAAATGATGAAAAATTCGAAAATTATTTTAGTTACAATTTTATTTGCTAGATGGCGCTTTTCCAGAATCAGATTAAGCGGCCATTTTGCTTGATAAATTGGAAAAATAACTGTTCGACACGTATTTTCCTTTTTGAATACCAGGAAAGTACCCTAATTATATCAATTGATGAATTAATAAAACACAATTTCGCCAAAAGTAGAAGAAATGGATGACAATCTTTAAACGTTTATTTGTATTGCACGACTTCGGGCAATGGCCCTTATCAATACAGAGCTTTTACAACATGCATCGAGTGAAAAATATGAAATAAGCCGAATCTTTGAAATTTTAAACTCAAGAAATGATAAGGTCGATTTCAAGTCAACATATTCGTAAAAATGCGTAAATATTGGCATAAAATCGACACTTCATCAGTTTGAAGTCCCTCAGTAAGATTCGGCTTAGATCATATTTCTTCTGGATTGTGGATGTTGTATTGTCCCATCCGCCCCTGTATGGATGAGGGCCATGGTGTACACGTACACGTATATTTAAATTGGCTGCGGTTTCAAACTGGGCGTTTTTTATATTTTGCTAGGAGATTAACAAAATATACAATGTAACAATGCATTTAATAAAGCCACAAGACAAAAGACTACCTCTTCCGTCAAAAGTATGTGTCGACAAATGACCGCCTCAGCAAACTAGAAAATAAGGTCGTTGACAAAGTCACATCACCCGCTTTGTCAATTACCTTCGTTTAAAATTTGCCTTACCTTTGTAAAAGAAAATTTAATATTTTCATTTATAATATTGATATTTTATATTTATGCAATTTTTCTGCGAGACTAAAGGACATTTTTCAAATATATATATAAATTGATATGGAATATATACAAGCTTATCCTAAACACCATTCTATAATTTTAAACATAAAATACTCCAAATATTAATTATTATGCAATATGCTCATATACTTATCACTTCTGAAGAATCAAGGAACGAAAATTCCCATAGAAATTCCAAACTTGTTAGTATATATTTTTCGGATTATAATTTTATATTAATAATAGAAGCGAATTAAAGATATTTTATGAAATTCGATATTTGATTATAAATAGACCTTAAAGTTTAAAGGAAAAATGGCATAAACAATGAAAGAGTTGAATCCCAACTGAATTTGAATAGAAAACAAATAGGCGATGAAATCAGGTAAGAGAGTATAATCACTCTGACATTCACACCAGCGACTCTTCTGCTCCGATAACCCGGGACATTCAATTCCTTCATTAATCCTAGTTGTCAGATCTACTCTCTCCTGAAGCCTCTCTAAGGACGAAGAGCAAAATCTATTTGTCAATTGGCCTAACCAAACTGTCTCTCGTCACTCACCAAGCCCTATTCCTTTCAGCAATACCTTCAATATATTTAAAACATGCAAACTTGTTTAAATTCTACATATGTCTAATTTCTCTTACTATATTAGTGAATACACTTTGATTGCGATTGTTGGTTTTAAATGGTTGATGTAGAAAGGTGATTTCTTGGAGTGTGTGTGATTTCTTTCAAGCAGAGTGATGACGCTGGTTGAAGACAAATGTGTAAATGGCGAGTTGTTTAATGATGGAAGTTTTCTTAATTTGAATCAGTCGAATCATTGTCTGCCGTGTGCAACAGATGGGTAGGTGTGAATCTCCGTCGTTCCAGCTCTACTAACGGCGCAGGATCTAGCCAGTGACTAAAGAGAGTCTGGGACAACGGTTCGGTGGTTGCATCAATAACGTCGAGATCTCAATGTAGCACACCTCACACGCTCCCTATTTAAAAATATATTCCTTGAAACTGAGTTATGGCAGACGCGGTCAGTCAGTCTATGTTGGGCGAAGGAGACCGACCCCACAATGATAATCCCACATAACGAAGACTGACACTCAACATAGCTTGTTCGCTCCATAGACCCGTGGCTAGGCACTAACTGAACTGCTGGGTTTAGCGTTGGAAGGCCTCGCGTGTCTGGGGACATCGTTGCCAAGCGATGAAGAATACAATCTATAGCCTGCTTGATTACATTTGTTGCATCCTCCTGCGGTGAATCGATATAAGACCGGATGTCTTTATAAAGCTGTATGTGTGATTACATTTGTTATCATTAGAAAATTCTAACTATCGGAATGGGAAGTTTTGGATCAGTTGGTCTAACATCCATGACGACGTGGAATAATACAGCTAACTCCTTGTGTGTTCTGTGCCTAGATATCACCTGGAACTCTCATGGCGTCTATCTAGCATCTAGGTGAATGTCTTTCTCCAAGATTCCTCCACCGAGCCCCTTCCTTCTAACTTCACACTGTATAATGAACTTATATTCTAAAGGTATCAATCTGAAATTGGTTTTAGAATAATATTTATGGTGTTTTCCTTTGTAGCAATAAAAAAATCATATCATATATATAGTAATAATAGTAATATAATAGAGTATAATATATAGTAATAATAGTAATATAATAGAGTATAATAATAGTAATATAATAGAGTATAATATATAGTATTATATTATAGTGGGGAAAAATATATAATCAAATCCTAGGCGGAATATAATGTGGCAGCGGACCTTGCCTCAAGCGGTGGCATCCCGAGCCAGTTCCACGGGAGAATAGCAACTAACTGGGAGCGAGAAGGCTTCATCTAATTTCATTATCGCTTTTTTTTAATTGAATACTGCATTAATATTGGCTTCAATATTTTCACTCACCCCTTGAGATTTCATTTATATTTCAAACATATTGAACATTCTAACGTCCTACGAGAAAGGTCATGATATCAAACCGCCCCTGTACTGATGAGGGTCATAGCCCGAACTATGGTATGCTCGTTGGTCTTGTCTGGATTTGTCAAAACTGGTGTTGTGGCCTCTTCATCACTAGTACAGTATTTCATCAATACGTTGTGCACTTCATCACTAGTACAGTATTTCATCAATACGTTGTGCACTTCATCACTAGTACAGTATTTCATCAATACGTTGTGCACTTCATCACTAGTACAGTATTTCATCAATACGTTGTGCACTTCATCACTAGTACAGTATTTCATCAATACGTTGTGCACTTCATCACTAGTACAGTATTTTATCAATACGTTGTGCACTTCATCACTAGTACAGTATTTTATCAATACGTTGTGCACTTCATCACTAGTACAGTATTTCATCAATACGTTGTGCACTTCATCACTAGTACAGTATTTCATCAATACGTTGTGCACTTCATCACTAGTACAGTATTTCATCAATACGTTGTGCACTTCATCACTAGTACAGTATTTCATCAATACGTTGTGCACTTCATCACTAGTACAGTATTTCATCAATACGTTGTGCACTTCATCGTTCTGATGTACAATTGAAGGGAGAGATAGGTTCAGCTATTGTTATAGGAATTTTATCCTCCCGAAACTTTATGTTGTACATTTGATATATTTTCACATATTTTTCTTACAGAAAATTTCAATTACCAAACTGAATTTCACTAAACCGTACTGTTATAAAACTTGAAAATATTAATTTCGGGTTAATATTAGCAAGAAAAATCCAGACAGTTCATTCACTACAGTTCATATATATGATTTGTATATTTGATAAACTATATATCTCGGTAATAATTGAACGTCGCTCTGAGCTACATAAAGACAGAATATTAAATATATTTTGTAAGAATTAGGAGAAATATTCCCCCGAGATGTTCTCTCTCATTAATAAAAAGTTAATTAATTTTCACCGCGAGTTGTTTGTGTATGTAGAAACCTTTTTTTAATAATCTTAATAGAATCCTCAATTAAAATTAATGGAAGTTGTAATAACAAGGCCTATAGCCAGGTTGAGGCCAATGTGGTCGGTATTGGGGTCACAACGGAAACTAATTAAACACGGGCTTACATCAACAAGACATTCATTTAGAGTTGGGACGATGGGGAGGTATCTGTGTTGAATGGCTCATTACGGGACATTTCCACTAGCTCTAGGAATCTATTTGGTTCATTGCTTACTTATTAGTCAACCAGACACTATATTGAAATATTTGATTCTATTACAGAGAAAACAAACAAAACAACAAACAAATTAGAACTTAGAATTAAATATTTACAAATTTACATATATTAATCGACAGAGTTCATAAAATTTATATAGACAAAGTGGCTGATATAAGAGAGTTAGGTCATTTAGATCAGGGAACAATCGAAGTCTCACTTCTGTAAAGTTCGGACAGTCGTAAATAAGGTGAAGGTTGTTCAGTTTCACCGCAGGAACAATTTGGTATTCCTGATAGATTTATGTAAGTAGTGCTGGCCGTGTGTTGTGACAAGGGTTCCTCGTTCATAAAGAACATTTATTAACAACATCAACTATGACAAAGATATAGGTGGGTTGAATAATTTTCTTTATAAAAAATACATCTTTTAAAGACTCTTAATATTCATTTATTGATCGTTTGCTTCGTATTAATTATAATTGCATTAGCGATTCAATTTTAAACATAAGAAAACCATGTTAATAAAATAATTTTCCTATTTCTTTATTCAGATAAACCTGGCGCGCACATTTGAGATATTTATTCGTTTAGCCAATGGTCACATTGTATCAGGGTATGATTATCATTATATACCAGAATATTCTATAAATAGAATTATATAAAATACTGAAACTTTAATTTAGCTAAATACTGCATTTGGTGCTAATTTCAAGGAAATCTTATTTCATTTTTCATAAGAATAAATCTATTTTTATACTAGTTCTTATGAAAACACAAAAAGGAATATAGGAACAAGAGAGAAATGATATGATAGAACACGCTTTCTGGAAAATTCTCTTACAGATATTAATTCAAAAATACAAAATAACAAAATATTATTGTAATAAATTGTTCCATTAAATACATAAACCCCTTTATTCTAACACTTTGTCGCATAGTTGGAGCGATTATAATAAAAATGATGATTTATGAGGTGATACATTTAGCTGTTAAACGTCCTCATTAAATATTGATAAATAGAAGGCGATAACAAGGAGATGATAGCAGTGGGTTGTAATCACTCCTGATACATTATGGACGGCTCAACATAAGGGTTGGCTCACCCTATGGAACAAGCTGGTAGGATAATATTGAATTTTTACCTTTCTTATACAATAACCTTGTTAATAACTTGTTATTTTAAGTTTATAAAGAGACTTCGAGTTGTAACAATCGTTGATTCCTTATGTTTGAACAGCGCTGTAGGTAGATGCACTGCTGAAGCACAATATAAGAAAGGCTCTAAGACTCGCACACAGGCTGGTGTGAGATAATATTCACTCTAATATTGATGGTATTGACCGATGACATTTGGCTGTAGGATCTCATCGTCGTTGATGAATATGTTTGTTGAGCTGATGCCCAGCCAGAGAGTATCTCTTTGATTGAACCATTACTCTATTTATGTGCACTGATGGTAATATCAACTATCTATGTGCACTGATGGTAATATCAACCATCTATGTGCACTGATGGTAATATCAACCATCTATGTGCACTGATGGTAATATCAACCATCTATGTGCACTGATGGTAATATCAACCATCTATGTGCACTGATGGTAATATCAACCATCTATGTGCACTGATGGTAATATCAACTATCTATGTGCACTGATGGTAATATCAACTATCTATGTGCACTGATGGTAATATCAACCATCTATGTGCACTGATGGTAATATCAACTATCTATGTGCACTGATGGTAATATCAACTATCTATGTGCACTGATGGTAATATCAACCATCTATGTGCACTGATGGTAATATCAACTATCTATGTGCACTGATGGTAATATCAACCATCTATGTGCACTGATGGTAATATCAACTATCTATGTGCACTGATGGTAATATCAACTATCTATGTGCACTGATGGTAATATCAACTATCTATGTGCACTGATGGTAATATCAACTATCTATGTGCACTGATGGTAATATCAACTATCTATGTGCACTGATGGTAATATCAACTATCTATGTGCACTGATGGTAATATCAACCATCTATATGCACTGATAGTATAACAGCTATCTATGTGCACCGATGGTATAACAGCTATCTATGTGCACTGATGGTAATAACAGCTATCTATGTGCACTGATGGTAATATCAACTATCTATGTGCACTGATGGTATAACAACTATTTAATCACACATTGACTATTATTAATCGTGGTATATTCATAGAAGTTTGGAAGAAGAAATTATAGATTCGTAGAAGAAGAAAGACCCTTTATTACTTGAAGGTTTTAAAAAATAAAGAAGGACAAAAGATCAAATTATATATACATCAGCAGCTCACGCCCTATCCAATAACCACTAGCCTACTACAACAATCCAACAAAGCTGCGGCATATAGACAGAGATGTCAATTTGCATAGACATTACTAAAATGCTATACAAATCACAAGGGTATTGTATCGTAGAAAATTCCGGAATTGTCACTTTTAACAGTTTTCATAGCGTCTCTGACCATATATTATATATGACAGTAGCCACAGCTTTAACTTATTGTGATATAGGCTCTGTATAGAAATGTGTAGAAGATCAGTCTAATATATTTATAGATATTTACATTCACCTGTAAATCATTTTGTTATCAAGAGATTATTGTGATATTTGAATAGCTATTTTTGATGATCATTTGTTAGCTGGAAATTTGTTTGGAAAATATATGGATATATCAACCCATCTTTTAGTCAGTTCCCGACCTTTCAGTGACTTCTTCTCACTCTTCTCAGTGGGGTGATTATTTCGGAATCCTGTTCTCTATAAATGGGACTCTAAAATAATCATTTTCCTGAGGATAGTGACAGAAACGTCGGGGACCAGACAAACATAGGTAACGTGGAATAGGTAGTCATTCCTGGCATCGATTGTCCCTTGAGGACATTTATGCATCGCAAGCTCCACCATTAATCTCACCACAGATCCCAATAAATTATTCCATAAATAATTCAGAGCTACACTTATCTGCGTGGACCATTAATAAACTCGCCACCTGTTGTCGCTTCCAGGTGATGCTCTTTCTTTATATGGGATTGTTTCTTTTCTTCCCAACATTCTGTTTGCCGGGATAAAGCGCCGTTCATTCCTCGGTCGTTTATTTGGGTATCCTTCAGTATACTCATTTACATAGTGTGAACAGAAATGAGAAATCAAATACTTTCCATTTTCTTTAGTTCTGTCTATAAGTGTATAGTTATAAATAACTTTACCCTTAGTTGTAGTTCTTTGATTTTAGCTAAAAAGCTGAGAACCGATGCACCTATCTGAATACAGGATATAGCTCCTCAATCTCTCCATCTCATAACTTCAACATCATACACCCGACCTGCAGGCAGAGCTTCTTTCTGTCTTGTGATGTCTGGAGGACTCTTTGTCGTTGACTTTACCTAACTGTATATAGAATCCACTTTTCTTTTATAATTTTGATCTTATATATAATTTTGATCTTATATATATTTTTAATTTTTATTATTATTTTTTTCATTTATTTAAATTTCTGGTATTTTATCTTTGCTACCATTGACTTGTATGATGTTAATAAAATGTTTTAAAATCTCTATTTCCCTGGATAGCGCTATAATTGAAGTGCTTATTATTTATTTATTTTTAAATCTCTCTATATATCAATTGATTTGCATCTCCTGTCATCAGGCGATGGTTTATTCAGTATTTATGTTCTCCTGTAGAAGGGCAGAGATGACTGAAAGCGAAAGAACCTCATTTCCAGAAACCTTTATTTAATCCTCATCAAAGTAAATAACCGGTAGTATAACTTAGAATAGTATTTTATGGCTCCTACCACTGACTTTTCAATAATATGTATACTCTCTATAATTTATTATGAAATATTAGTTTTTAAATAAAATAATTGAGAACATCTCGTATATATATATAGAATACTAGACGAATGACCCGGCTTCGCCCGAGAATTCCCCCGAGTGCAATTTCCTTCATACTGAAAGTACATCAATAATAAATAGTAGAGGTGCCATAGAATAGCAATACAGAAGTAACACATAAACTACAGGGAATGGTGTGTGTGATGGCAAAATTTGTATTATATTAGTGTCTAGGTATTTGATTTAATTATTTTTTGCAATCCATTTAGTTGTTTCAAAATCAGTACAGTTTAAATAGATGGCAGCTTTTCCACCCAACCCCCGAGTTGCCCGCCCCAGCGCATTAACCCTTGAAATTGCCTGAGTTGAGTGAGTGACTGCGATGGATCTTAACTGCGATGCCCATCTTCTCAGTAAGAATAAGAAAAAATAGTTTTATATAAAACAATTAATCCAAAATACTGGCATGTAAATATTTTTCTGTAAAAAAATAAAAGAGCACATGGATATTAGGCAAACATGTATTCGCTAATGACTACGACTGCATTTTGAACGATTTTTTTTAAAAAAAGAGATAATAAAAAACAAACGCCAGAACAAAATTAATGAAAATACGAAAGCTATTATTTACATACAGTAACGCAGTAATTTTGTAAAGTTTTTTAAATTGCATTGTGTGCACTTACCGTAACTTAGTAATATAAATTTCTCTCTGAATGCTCAATACTTTTGTATGAAAAATAACACCCGTATAAAATATATTTCAAAAAAGTACGCAAGTAACTTGAAAAAAAAATGCAGAACGCTAATTGGTCGCTTAATTGGCTTGATGTTGTTACTTCACCTCGTATTTACTCCGCGTAAAAAAAAAAAGGTTCTTCAAATGAAAAAATAAATAGCCAAAACTACTAATCAAAATTTAGCCGAAAATTCACTCAGGTTTATAAAAAGCGACATGCAAAATTTGGTACTAATTTGTTCAGTAGTTTTTTAGTTTATCGCGAAACAGACAACAGACATTGACTTTTATATATAAGAAGAAAATGGATCGAAGGTAAATAAGTTCTCAAAAAATATAGAAGGTCACAAAAACGATCAAACCCGTCATAAGAAGCTAAAAGTATAAATTGGATGGGTTAAAAATATTGATAAGAAAAGTGATAATAAAATACTTTTATCTTTGAAGAGGGAAAGTCTGATCGCGCGGGTAAGTAAAACGATAAAGCTATAAACAACTGAACTCCGACTTCATTTTTGTATAAACAAATTCATTACACAAAATGTAATTCTTCGGAAAATTCTTTGGCGTTCAGCCAACCGAAATATTGGCAAATATATCCTTTTATTCATTCCAAAATATGTCTTTATTTTTTAATGATTTAAGCATGGATTTATCTATTATTGATGCTAGTAACATAATGACATTTTACTTCCAATTTTCGAAAAAAAAAGATTGGATTGAATCTCCAATTAAGCATTTTTTTTATTATTTTTTTCTTGGCTTATACTAGTGTAACTCAAGAGAATTCAAATAGCCGAACGGTATTCTGGCTAAGTTAAAGAGACACACTGCTTTCTCTGTAGACGTGTGGTTCTTTCGCGCTAAAAGAAGTCACAAACCCACAGTGAGCTTGATGACATCGCCCTACTGCGGTTGAGATAGGTTTCGGTTTTGTCAAGAATTCTGCTGCATGCCTAATGGCATGTCTCAGGAAGGAAAGATTCAGTAATTAATTCAAATAATCAGTTTTTTCAATGGCTATCTTTGAGGTTACTGATTCAGCATTTTCAAAATAAAGATTTTCATTTCTAATTTCAGATTGTATAAAAAATGTATTTTACCTTTAGTATTTGTACTTTATTTTAGAAAGATTGAGTAATTTAGTAAAGCGATGTATATACGATATATAAACGTATATAGATAACAAATCAATAGAAATAATGATTCTATCGTTTAAATATAAAATTCAAATATATATAAATGATATTCTAAATATTGAATTGATATTTTTTAAATGAGTGAAATATTTTATACTTATAAAGAACTAGAAGAATGACCCGGGTTTTACCCGCGAGCATTTCCCTCCGAGTGAGTATACGAGTATATAAAAATATTTTCAAAATCAATACTATTCCTTACAATTATAAATTATGACCCGGCTTCACCCGGGATCTCCCCAAGTGATTGTTTGCCCGAAGAAAAATACTTGAAATAAAACACTTTATGGTATATAATACAAACAAAATATTAATGTCAAGTATTTTATAATATAGGAATACAATTCAGAATTTTACAATAAAATTATAAAATATCATAAAAATATTAAATCTAAAATAACACTGTGTAGCACGCCTTTTGTTTCTCAGTTCTTACTACGATTTTCTAATATATTAGGACACACACAATTATAAAAAAACAATTTGCAATTAAACGTCGGTTTTGAGTCTAGGATATCTTTTCTTATTATAAAAATGCAGGAAGTGCACAAGTAAATAATGGAATATGCATGACTGTCCAAGAATTTTCAACAGAGGACGTAGAAGCCTGAATATTTGCACACTCGCTCAATCCCGATGGCAATGCAAATGTACGCTATTTCAGACTTATAGGTATTCAGGAAGTATGTTTGGAAGAAATCAGTTTCAGAATGTCGTAATCAATTTTATCATAATTTCAGACTACCCATAAACCTAAAAATTTACACACTCGCTCAATCCCGATGACGATGCAAGTATGCTAAATATTAGACGCCTATATCGACAGGAAGTATGTTAATTTTAATTTTGTTTTCGTTTGATCTTTCCTTGAAAATTTTCAAATAAATAATAGATGTCTTAAACTCAAAACCTAAATGTTTAAGTGTGAAATAGTTTTTTTCAATTGGGAGTGTCCTAATACACCAGAAAAAAAAAACATAGCAAGAACTGAGAAACAAAAAAATGAGTTACATAGTGTTATTTTAGAAGATTATATATTTTTCATATTTTATAAATTTCTTTTGTTAAATTCTGAATCGTATTACTATATTTTAGAATGTGCTTGGCATTATTTATTTGTTTGAATTATACATCTTAGAGTGTTTTATTTCAAGCATTATTCCCAGTGCAAACACTCACTTGGGGAGATCCCGGGTGAATCCGGGTCATAATTTATAATTGTAACGAATAGTGTTTGAATAAAAAACATTTAAAAATATATACGGACTCGGGGAAAAAAAGTAGCAAACACTACAGATATAAACACTTTAAAAGAGAAAATTTATATAAAGAATAAAATATAAATATAAACAATAGCAATATGCGTTTCTTTATGCTAGGCCTTTGGAAGGATTATAAAGATCCGAAATCTTGACTTTTGCACGAATAAAGAAACGCATTGCTACTGTTTATATTTCATTTTTTTTTACTACAGATAAACGGCCAGGTATCTAACCGCTAGGTATAGGACAAGTCTTACATTGTGAGGGATAGGTAGGCGCAAATATTTGAGGGGAATATGGACAAACTCTACTTTGGATGAGTGAGAAGTCTTAATTTGTTTAGGAAGAAACTCTACGGCTAGTCTCCTAATCCTTCTATTGCATTGGACAAATACTCTGTGGTGAGTTTATAGACAGCTGATAACTCTGGAAAGGAACTATATTGGCAAAGAAGTACCGCAGTTCTTCTGAGAGATGTTGCAGTTAGAAACCGCGGGGAATTAGAGTTCCTTGGGGGGCATTAGCGTGGACAGATCGGCCTACTGAGGAAGTGGCTCTTTACACCGCCTTCCTCACCACGGCACTCCCACGGGCATTAGGGGTCATTATATTTCAAGGGAGACAGACATTTAGATGGCTCTCAGGTAATCTATAGGATTGTACTAATTAATTATCTAGATTATTAATTAAACACAAATCGAAGTATGTTTCTGACCTCTAGAGTGAAGAAAGCCGCAAACTAATGAATCAATTATCAAATATTAGCTATCACCTAGCAATATAAGCTATATATATTATACGGTATTAATTTAGGACATCATAAAACATGAACATTTTTTCTGTAAATAATGTTGATGTTTTATGATGTCCTAAATTAATACCGCATACTTTCCCATTTAATTTTTTTTTTTTGTAAATAAAGTGTTGTTGCCAGGTGGTTCAGCCACTTTTAGCAGTACTAACTTTCGGACCAGAATGAAGGCAGAGAATGATAACTTGGAGAAAAATGTTCGAAATACAGAACAGATAAATGAGAAGCAAAATATGTAGCCTATTGGGTTTTCAGCTCTTTTTATAATTATTTATATTTTCAAATCTAAAATTTGTGAATATATTAATTAAAACAATAATATCTAATTAAAACAATCTTAAATTGAATATCAAATATTCAAAAAGAGAACACATTCACTGTTTTTTAATTAGATCTCATTTAAATTATCAAAGTTTCATTTAGAAGAAAAAGCATTTTTTCACCAAATAAACATTTAAAAACTTTGCTCTAATTAAAACAAAGCTTATAAAATTTTCATATTAAGAAGAATTCTTATAATTTACATTTTGAATCTTAAATAATCTCTGTTTCTCTTAGGTTAGTTCACCGGAAGGATAATTGGAGTTTCAACGGATATGGAAACACTCAAGTCTCGGGCACATATGCACATACGAAAAATTTGAATAGATCTAAACCAAACGCACGCACACATACTCACACTACTAAATCTTTAAATCTACTCTATTCAAAATATATAGAAGTAAATCGAACTTAACATCCTTTTATAGATCGCTATGTATAGTTCAGTATCTTTGGAGGAGATTGCTTAAAACTGAAAACTCTGTTAGTGTATTATCTATATGGATATCCGAAACAAATATATACTATTGGGAGTATCGCGTTTAAATATAAAATCAGATCAATTATAAACGATGTACTACATATAAAATTACTGTGTTTCAACTAATGGAATAGTTGAGATATCTCTGAATATTGAACTTGTTTATTTCAGCGCTATTAACTTATAAAATATATTGTATTAATATATTCTATATACAAAATAAATGACTGAATATAATGTATAAAAAAATATAATAAATATATGATGATTTTTAAACATTTAAAACATTGATTTCATTATAGTTTTCAACCCAATATATTTTGAAATTTTCAAAATTGGTTGGATCAAGTTAATTTTAAATAGGTATGTATATATATATATAATATGTAAATATGTTAAGCTTGTGTTCAAATGTAAATATTCAAATTTATCCATCTATAAAAACTGTACAAAAATAAACGTGGCAGACATCGCGGGCGAATGCTACGGCACGTCGCGGGTGCGCTGCTCACTTGGCTGGAACTATTTCCTGAAGATTGTAAGCGTAACGGTTGCACCCTTCCATTCAATCACGACATATATTATATATATATGTCATAATTTATATAATGGCCAATATATATATATAATTTCGCGCGCTCATGAGTGTGGAACAAGTTCTTTTTCGAAGCATACATGCACAACGGCTGCGCCCTTCCATTCGACCACGACGGATACGACATATATATATATATATATATATATCATATAGCTTTTTACAATATACAGCTCTCTAAATCAATATGATATTGTTACTATTTAATTCCAAAATATTTTCCCGGTCATATAGCTGTCAAACTTGAATATCACAACCTTCTACTTGAAACCTATTTGATAGATTACCGCGCCATCTGTTATAAGAAATGTAAACTATTTTTGACGCGTTTGATTCTTTTTGAATTAAATAAAATCTTTAGAACATCGTTTCAATTCAAAAAGAATCATTGGGGTAAAAATATTTTACATTTTATATTTTCGATTTGTTTGAAATATACTTGATGACAAGCTATATTCGGGATAAATTCATCTACCACATCTGCAATTTGTATAACAATGAACCCTATGTAAACAATTAGAGAGATAAATTATAGGTGTGATAATCATAGATTCAATAAATATGAATAAATAAAAAGTCAAAAATTGTTTGAAGGAGAGATTTTCAACAAACGCGTAAATTATATGAAATATGTGACAACCTGATAGAAAGAGATTCAAAGTTTATATGCGTTTTTATAAAGGGTGTCGAAATTTCACTAGATAACAATTCAGAATATTTTCACCTGAAAAATATGTATGGAACAAAAAAAAAACTTTATATTTGAGCTATAAATTCAGCTTAAATTTTAGCTGTTTATTTAGCGCCCATCCAAAATAATCTTAAAATTTAATGAAATATAAATAAAATAAATTATCGTAAGAGGTAAATAGGTTTTTCATGTATTTGTCAATGTTTCCTTTGAAGTTTTGTTAATATAAAGTTTAATTAAAACATCACACATTGGTAAAACCTAGGTAGCCAGCTAGTTGCCACAAACTTCCATTAAAAGGTATTTGTTCTCTACGCGAGATATAAAGCCTAGATATTTATATAACCTTATTGTGTCTTATAATATTTAAAGAGAATTTAACATGTTGGATCTGATTTATGGGTTTGATAGAAAGCTCAGAAAATTAATTTGAAAGTAAATTTAATTGTTTTTGCGAAATAGTACTTGGGTACTACATGTCTCTCTTCATACCAAGAAATGCATTCAATGACATGTTCCATGGGAACTTTTTGAAGTACTTTATTTTATAAATGTTATTTTATTCTATATTATTTGTAATTACGTGTTGGCGAAATATAATATGTATTTTATGTTAAATATCTATTTATTATATTGAAAAAATATATTTGTTTTTATGGCACATTATTTAATTGACACACACAAGTTACTTATATCAGTTAAATCAGGTTAGGGGGCCCTGACATCAAGAAATTCGTCTTAATGAACATAATCTAGAACAATTTGTTTGACCATTTGGTGATTAACCAAGTGTATATTGTGCTAATCAAGTTATATAAGGTATTATGGTGTGCACAACACTGTGTATAAAAAGGATGAAGGTATAAAGATCATTAAAACCTCCCATGACCGCCTTTAAATAAGGATATTTTAGAGTTTCACGGAGGATGTATCTTTAGAATTTGGATAATTTCTCTCAGTCCAAGTTAATTTGGATTTTACAAAGGAGATTGCCCATCATATAAGTCACCCATTAGAGGTTTTACTGCATGTGTGAAATAGGATTTGAGAGAAAAATGTGACTTACGTTCATTTCCTCCTCATAGCGGCGCGTATGGTTGGCAATGTAGTGTACGGACTCCATGGCCCGCTGGAACTCTGGGCAGAAGTGAAGGCGGCGTAATCCGACAGGACTGCGGTCTGGGGAGTCCTCGTCGGCCTGGCTGCCCAGCGGCCCGTGGAGGCGGCACGGCGGGGGGTCGTAGCGCGGGCACGACTCGGCGTGCAGCTCGGAGCCCTGGCACGTTCGCACCAGCACCTTCGGCGCAGGCTGCGGTGGTCCCGAGGCTGGAGGCCGCATCAGCAGAAGCCGCGGAAGCAAATGCATGAAGACACGGCGCACCCATGGCGCCATTCGGTGAGTGGAGGGCGTTCGGAAATGCACATTGAGTACGATGACAGTAACGCAGATGGATAGCGTGACGAGGATCATGGTGAAGAGCAGGTACTTGCCGAGCAGGGGCACGACGAGCGAGGTGGGAGGGATGATCTCGGCCAGCAGCAGGAAGAAGACAGTGAGAGACAGCAGGATGGAGATAGACAGGCTGACCTTCTCGCCACTGTCGGACGGCAGGTAGAACACGAGCACGGTGAGGAAGGAGATGCCCATGCAGGGGATGATCAGGTTGACCGTGTAGAAGAGAGTCTTGCGGCGCATGCTGATGTTGAAGGTGATGTCGATGTAAGGCTCCTCGCAGCACGTGTAATACTTCTCGTTGCGGATGGCAGGCACGTCCAGGATGTCCCACTCCACACTCAGGTAGAACTCGCTCAGGTCGATGCCAATCTCCACCAGGCTGACCCCCTTCTTCTCGTCCTTGTGCCGCAGATCCACCTGGACAGCACCCACTCAGCACGTCTGTATCTTCCCAATTTATTAGAATACGAGACAAGAAACGCAGAGTTCTGTATAGGCAACAAAATGGATATCTCTATTTGTGATAAGTGTCAATAAACACACTCCATGACTAATCACCAGGCGAACAATTTTGAATATTTACTGGCGTATCTGCAGAGATAACCGGAATTTTGAAACCCACGCGATTTTCTGTTTTAAAACGTAATCTTACTTCAGTCTTCCCCGATTCATCTTCGGTCTAACTTCTCCGGTGAGTAACATCGCAGCTTTATTATCTGATTGGGTTTTCCAAATTTGACGAAGATGGCCTGTGGCACAATTGTAGAAAATCGATAGGATTGTAGGGAGGGTCTTGAAATATATTTTTTTCTGGGTTGTGATTTTAACAAGAGAGTTGCATATACCTTTAAAAATGGCCTATGAGGTCAAATAAATTCTAATATATCGCCTGCACCCGTCCGACCACCGAGCAGCACGACTCACCTTAAAGCCGTCGTAGGTCCAAGAACCAAACTTCATGAGGCACGTCTGCTCGTCAAACGGGAAGTACTCCACGTCGATCTCACACGACGATTTGTAGATAGCGGGCGGCTTCCACTGGATGAAGCCGCGGTGGTCCAGCTGGGCCTTGGTCTCTAGCGTCACCTCGAAATTGCCGTCGGCACTTGGAGCACACACCACACCACATTCAGTACAGACTTCTTACATCTCACCATGTCTTAATTACAACAATGTGTTGTCCAGTGTTAAAGCGACCAGAAATATTTCTCAATATTTTAAATTATTAACATGAGCGCGGCATCTGTTATAGGAATTTAAAGCTTTTCTTGACGCTTTTTTCTCATTATTTTTTAATTAAAACAATTATCTACTGCCCTTACTGCAAATGATAAATTGATGGGAGGATCTCTCTCACAGGGTTCACCACAGATTGGTAGATTGAATCAGCGAAACCGCTGGGAGCGTTCACCACACCACAGCCAGGGCATTGCAGTTAGAGTAGTTGCAAATTGTTTCAATTGAAAAATAATCACCAGCGTCAAAAATAGTTCAAATTGTTTATAATACGAACGTCCTGAATATGGTTATTTAACCTATATCACTTCGGATTGTTTCAGCATTAAAACCACACGATAAATGAAATATTCTTTCATTTCATTTGTTTATATATATATGATAATATTATAATGTAAAGTAGATGTGGCACTCAATAAAGGTTAGGCTCTCGGAAATATGAGAGAGGAGTCCAGCTCAAGTCCATCCCGTCAAATGGAGAGGAAGAGTTTAAAATCTTCGAAGGTGAGGAGGTCAAATCATGAATGGTGAACATGGAGCTAGTTCTAACATTAACTTCCTCTTATTGTCGACATATCAAGGTCTTATCCAAGGTTCTTATTGGAGAGCTATAGGAGGAATGGAAAAGCCCAATTCCTGAATAAAGTAGCTCAATAGCCCAAAGTTGACAGAAATGTTCTCCATCTCTTTAAACAATTCCAAGTCATCGCAGCCGTTCCCAGAAGACCAAGTAAGGGACTAAAAGGCTTTATCACGAGCCTAGAAAACCACTAAGCCTAAAGCTAAACTAAACTCTCCAAAGATTCCTTATATTTGCCTCTGGAATGATATTTTTATGACAAACTGTTTATCGAAGGTTTCAGAAATTTGGTCTTGATGCAATACTTCCTAGACTCTGAATCTTTCTCAAAGAATATTCCACTCAAATTGGTGCCTTGAAAATCAATCCTGGAGAAGGATAGGTAGCTCAATGTTCTCTTCAGTGTGAAGTTAAGATAGAGGAAACCTGGGATCTGTTTCCTTTCTTCTTTTATAAAAAGAACGTTAAAGAAGGTGGAGTTTCGTGGTTTTTGCTGGCTTCATTTGAACAGCTGCATTCACGTGTTTGATGGAAGGACGAATAGATACAGGATCGATATTTCTGAGCTCTATGTGTAGTCTCTCTGCAAGGAATCGTTGTATCGAAGTTATGGTTGACAATGCCAATATCTCACAGGGCAGTGAATGTATTCTGAGATATTGTGAAGACGGATTGACAACTGGCCACCAACAAACTATGTCTGGGATGTCTCAGAGAAAAAGGATTGTCCGTTCTCTACCAAATCCGTTCTCGAAAATAAAAGCTAACCGTTTACAAGAATAAACTTTATTGCTACAAGATCTTCTCAAAATCCTGTTATGTATAATCATGAAATCTCACTGTATGGGCATTGTTTCCTATGTCCCCTATTTCCTTTCAAATATCTGCCTCATTTATGAGTAGATTTGAAATAATGTAAATAGGTTTCATATTTTAAATATTTATATTCTCTCTCTTCAGCTCAATGTAAATCCTATTATAAACTATTTGTACATCAAACAAATATTTTTCATAAAGTATTTAATGCATAAAATTCCATTATGTATTTGTTCACCTAATTCTAAACACACTTGTGAATAATGATATACAGAAAATGATTCCATTTTTATTTCTAATTAAGGAACTGAAGCATACTTAGAGATCGTAATTGGAATTTTAATTATGCTTATTCGGTATAGCGCTAGGCCAGCCGGTTGAATAGGAATTCTCTATATAAAATAACACATTTGTATTATGCTATTAAAGATATATTTAACACACAATAATAGATGTGTGCTGTGTGTGAAGGAAATAGAGTGTATATTTGATACACAATATACACTTTGTTACTAAACCTGAATCCCGTATCCCGGCCACTCACAGAGGGAGAGAGCGATAAAGCGGTCAGGAAAGAAACACTAATTAAGGTAGGAGGTTTATTAATTGAACGATGAAATCATTCTCTCTCGAGTTAATTACTACGTGACGTAATTGGTAGGCGGCGAGTTAATCACAAGACAGAGGGAGAGAGCCAAAAAAGTTGAGTTGGAGAAGTTCGGATTTGCCTTTACTCTTTAGTTGGGATCCTCCATTCTTTAATAAATCCTTTCTCTCTCGTATCTACTGGATGTTTGTACTTGATAGGAATACGTTGTAGAAATGCGTGAGGATGGTATTCCTGGCACCTTCCAATAAAGGCATTGAAATAATACATATTCAATAGTTTTACTACATTCTTTAAAATAATTAATATACCCCAAAATATACCATTATAAGAAATATAACACAAAGTTGCGGCGAGATGATATTTATGCAACAAACCTCTCCCTTTAATTGTACAAGAAAAGATCAACTGTTCATCACCATAATAAAACACATTACTAATGATGCTAAAGAATGAGCCACAACACGAGGTTTGGCAAATTCCCACAAAAGGCCAACATGTATACCATGAAACAATACCTAAAGTTTCACCGCATAAGTTTCTTTTCTGTGAAAAATCAATATTTATTTCAAAGAGAAATATTTACTATTTCTAACTTTTTTTGGATGAAGTATGAAAGGGTGAAAATATGAAGAGTAATGGCGAACGGAAAAATAAAAGTGTTCACAGAAAAGAAACTTATGCGGTGAAACTTTAGGTATTGTTTTATAATCACACGCCGCAGTCCTTTAAATGTATTTATACCATGGGTTTGGGCTTTGGCCCTTATCGATTTCATAACATTTGATGTACAATTAAAGGGAGAGATGCCTGTTTTGGTACATGAATATAACCCCTCCCTCAACTTCATGCTATATTCCAGCCTGAAAACCGGACCTTGCCACTTGACCAGTTTAAACACCTTTTTGGTAAATTCTATCAATTTCATCACCTTAGGGTGTTCTGAAAGCGAAGCCACCCCTGTACAGATGAGGGTCATAGCCTGAAGCCATGGTATATAGGTTGGCCTTTTGTAGAAAATTCCCAAAACAGGTGTTGGAGATCATTATTCATCATCATCATCAAAGTAGGAACAGTGCATCATTCTGATTTACAATGGAAGAAGGAGAGGTGGTATACAGATATGTTACAGACTTGACGCCTGGATTTATGAAATATATATTTATTGATCCTGTTTAGCCGATCAAGTATTTCCATGGCTGCAACAGTTTTATTTGAGCATTGTGAATCCTTTGTGAATTAGGCTGAGATATAATTGCACCATTAAATATTATCTTATCAGAGACCACGCCGCGCTATAACGCCGCTCTTTTCGATCGCATTGTCGGTCGCTTTTAAGGTATTTCGTTCAAATATATCCTCAAAGATTATATTGTCATGTAAGAGGAACGAAATATACGTAAACTTTAAGAGCTTATAACTTTTTATTAATTATCAGATTTTTGAAAATATTAAAATTTGTTAATATTCATATAAAGAAGAATTGACTATATATATAAGAAATGGCGGATGTGACGGAGGATGATAGAATCACAGAGGAGCCCCAATACAGATGGTTGGCCGTATAATTGGATGAAATAATATAATTTTTATAAATATATTCACCTGGATCCTAAAAATTGTGCGATTTTCTGGAATGAAAAAATCTCAAAATATTCAATATAAATATACTGAATCTTGTACTGGGGAATATTCTATATAGGAGTTGAAATAATATATATATTTATATATATATATACTTTTTATGTCTATAAAAATGAAATCCAAAATCGATGTTTGTTATCGCGTTGCGCAAAATCTACAGATTCAATCTATATGAAATTTCGCATGTTTGCTAGAATCGTTTTACCAAATGTTCGTTAGGCAAACTTTTACTCGGGTAAAAACCGGGCGAAGCCGAGAACTTTCGCTAGTATTCTATAATATATATTATATATAAATGAAAAGTAAATAAGAAACAAAATCAGTATAAATAAATATATATTAAATATATATATATTATTTTTGAGCTGAATATTCTGAATGTATGAATGCATATTTAAAATGTTTAACGGCAAAGTTTAAAAACGGGATAAAGTTTAAAAATCGGCTATATCACGTCATGAGCATGTCCAAAAAGAAAGCTACTAAGGTAAGGAACCAGATATTCTCAAATAAAAATAAAAAGTGAAATGATAATCTGAAGAGAAAGAGAGAGATAAAACCTTCTTGAAATACATATTTGATTTATATACGAAATGATATCATCACACATTACCAGTACCAACTTTCTATTAAAGAGCCAATTGGAAAACACATATTTTTCAATTTTATTTTTGGTAGGAATAAATGGGACAAAACTAATTTCAAAATTTCACAGAAACAGGGAGTGTCCCAGATGGACAAAATAGGGGCACTGAACTTATTCAAACATCGTAGGAATCGACCATTCAATGGTTGAGACCTTTCCGGAAACTGATCTCTCGTGACATTTTAAGACATTTCCACAATATGTGACAGGATAAAACTTTATCAAACTCTCTGTGTATTTGGATCATCAATTGTTATAATTCTTCAAATTGTGCGAGTTATGTTTGAGCGACCCTGTATATTTTAAGAATTATTTTATTCAAGATGTAAAAGTTAGTTTTTAACATTCTTTTATAGCTCCTCACTTTTGCTTGAAAGTTGTCTGAGGTTTGAATAATTGTTCGACAGTGGTTCTTTAAAACCACAATTTTAAACGTTGATATTCCTGCAAAACTTGAAACATTTGTCATTGTTTTAGAAGATTGATTTTGTCAAACGGGCTATTTGAAACAATGTTCATAGATATAAAGTATATATGAGAAAAATAATTAAATTCAATTTTCATTTCTTATATACAGTACATGACAATATAATCTATGAGATATATTTGAACGAAATACCTAAAAAGCGACCGACAATGCGATCGAAAAGATCGGCGCTTTAACGCGGTGTGGTCTCTAATAAGAAAATAATTAACGCTGCAATTATACATATATCAGCCTAGTTCACAGGGGATTCACAATTGATTAGCCAAGCTATTGAACTTTTTCAAAACCCGCATTAGGATCTGAAGACGGTAGTTTTTATTATTTATATCGTAAAAATGCCTAAAAATTGCTGAATTCCTCGTTTGAAGACATTCTAAAATTTAATTTAAATTTGTCTATAATTTTCAGTGTGTGCTCATTATATGATTTGAAAATTTGAAATATAAAAAAGGGTTACTTTATAAAATACTGAAATATCGAAATGCCTATTTTCTATTTAATACTTCCAAATCGTAAAAGAAATTGTAGGTTTGAGGAAAATTTAGAGGTCGCGGGTTGCATTTTCTGCGTAGTTTCAATTCCTCACTTTAGTTTTTCTAATGACTCATAATACCCTTTTTCTTGTTAATAGAATAGATTCTTTCAAAAATGTCCATGAATATCATCCATTCTTGGTCACAAAAATACAAAGATTATTATTTAGTCTTTTTAAAAGGAAAGCCTTGTTTTCATTTTATTTACTGGCGGTGTTTCATGGGTCCATTGCATTGCATTTTTAGCTTTGAAGAAGAATCATAATCATAGATACACAAATGACTTTATTAGACCACTGGGTTTTTACAGATTCTCACCGCATGATGGAAGCACAGATTCCTTTCATAATGATAAATCCAAGTCTCATCACATGTTACCACATCTTCCAACACCTGAGAAGATTCTCCATAAAAGTATCCATGAGTCCAAATATCCAGATCTCTTTTCGAATTTGAATAATTTCCCGTGTTAGAAGTTTTGGAACCCATTTCAAGCATAAATTTCGATAACCAAGATCATCAATATGTTCAAAAATATTTCATTCAGACTGGGAAATTCCCCCCATTATTTGATAAGTCGTCATTGCGTGTCCGGTAAATTCTAGAATAATTCCTCCGTTAGAGCCGAATTTTGGTCCGTCACTACAGAGGTTGGTCTCCCTACCCTTTCTCAATTACTATTATTAAAATCACCAGCGCTGAATCCATCTTTGTATTGTGATCCTATCTATAGATCCACACATGCGGAGTTCAGCTTTACAGCGGCTGGAATGTCCACAGACTTTAACAGGAACTCCATCACAAACTGTTGTCGAATTCTTATGTTTACCTGTATGAGACTACATATATGAGACAAAATATATCTTAATTCTGTTTGCAGATATGAAAAGAGGAATTTGTATTTAATTATAAAAAAAACATTATGTGTAGATAATGATAAATTATTAAAATATTTTTCTATAGATCATTGCCACCTGCCCTTGTAGATACGGTGAAACCTCTGATAAGCCAACCCTCTCACAAGTGATTCCAATTCTGTAAAATAAAAAACAACTTGAACGGATATGACCTCTAAAGAGCGCCCACCTGTAGGAGAAACCAGTAGTACCAATGATTCGGGACGGTCTTTAGGGAGGTTCTATTGTAATCTGATATTAAAATGAATACATTTTATCTTCAGCAATATTCGGACTAATATCATCAAAATATTTCCGTTTTATCTTCATCAAAAATATTCAAAAATAATACCATCCAAACTAAAAACTAGGTAGTTTTACCAACGGCCCTAGATCTGCATCCTGCCCAAAGCCCCATATTAACGTCTTACTTTTACAATCTATATTTTATTATCATCATATTGTAGTTATAATCACTTTAATCATTATTATCTTTATTGTCAATATTATATTGAAGTTTGAGTTAATGATTCTTGAAGTGTCAACTAAATATATCCTTGTCTCTCTTAGCGTCGTTATTATAATTACTGAAATAATCATTTTGTTAATGTCGCAATTAGCTCACACATTTCAGAAAGAATAAAGTGAATATTTTCCACGCTCTCGTCAAAACCGAACCTAATTAGGATGTTGGAAATAGTCATCTATAATGGCGATAAATAGTGTTTGTTAGCTATTTTTGGAAGTGTTGCAAGATATTGAGCAAATTGGCCCTTCTACTGGCAAATAAATATGACAACAAAATGATGCTATTTATGAAAACAAAGGGAAATATGTAAATGATATATGGGTATTTAATATGATTTAGTATCAAATTATTCTTTAAATATAAAATACATTGAAATACATAATATTTATACTCGCACTATGTTCTGAGGTAAAAGTTTCCACATCCAAATTGAATAATGACACCTATTATATTCTAAATCTTATATATAGTTCAAGTTCAGACTTGTATGATCAAATAATATTTGAATTATTATACAAATTTGAGTTATTTTATTTTCGAGTATTTCAGTTAAAAATTGCACCTTTATGAACGATAAAATCTTCCATTATTCTCAAAGCATGGAGATATAAAATTGTAAATATTTTATTCAATAATTTGGCTATAATGAGGGGGGGGGGGATGAATAAAAGGAAAACGTATTTTCCTGAAACAATTCTTTATAAACCTTTTTTAAAAATTGTTAATCAAATGATTTTTTCAAACTTTCAAGCTTAATTATCTTCATTTAGATATTTTATAATTGAAGCAATCAAACTAATTTGAATACAGAATGTTTTACCTATGTTCCCCGCCTTGTAGTGACGGGGTGCCGAATATTGAAACTAATCCTGGGTGAATATTCTCAGAAATTTATAAAAATAAGTAATCAACATATTGGATACCTTCTCTTTGGTTTATATAAATTCTACAAGGCCTCAGTCACCGTTCGGAGGAGATTAATGAATTCGCTGAATGTGGTGGTCCATTTAGATGAGGAAAGCGAAGACTAGAACGCGGCTGATTCCACACTCGTCTTTTTAGTGATACGTTAACTTATGCACGGTGGATTTTGTGGCCACTAGACATGTGTCGGTGCTGGAAGTTGTTGGGTTCTGCGTTGCCTTGTGTATTGAAGCTCCATGTGTACTTCCTTTTTTCCGGTGGTAAATCTGTATAAGACCGGTGGTCCTAATAAAGCTGTATGTATGTGTGTATTAATGGATAACTATCATGACGAGTTGTCACACACAATAGGTAAAGTGCAGCATAAGACATGCCTTGCACATTAACATTACTGTCCAATACGAGAGTGCCTATACGGAGTTTGATAAGCAATAAACAACTTTATTTGTTTATACTTATTTCTATCGGATATAGTTTAAGCCAGCTATTGTCATATGATCGACTTTAGACATGAAAAAACATTGAACGTTGGATGCTTAACTTTCATTATCATAATAATATGATTAGGGAAGTTTCCGCTCTCTACATATAAAAAGACAGACAGAAATAATTTGAAATTTATATATAAAGTAAAGAGAGAGATTTAATCTCAAATTATATATCCTTTAACACCGTTTATGCTATGATCAATTCCTGGGCAACGTATAGAGCATATTCCAGCTTCAATCTGATCTCTTAAATTCCTCTACTCTCCAAATATTACGCAACTCTTACTTTAAAAGGTTCCTTTCTCAAATTGAATTGTCCGGAAAGTGTCTCTGATGCCAACTTTGTAACCGGGCGATTTTAAAAATGGATGTGTGTAATAGATGTCTTTATTTATAACCTCTCACCAATGGTTCCCCCGGGCACTTGTTAAACTATATATCGGATTGTTAATAGAGATGTCGTTTTACCAAGTAAAATACCCACGTGATCTCCCGTCACACTAAGGATGAAGAGAGAGATTTTAGACCAATTCTTGAACGAATATTGACGAACCAATATTATTTTTGAAATATGTATATTACTAATAAGTCCCTTTACTTTATATTATTGTTATAATAGCCCGGAAATACACAGTCTCTTTTAAGCCAATATATAAAGTATTAACATGGTAATACTTAAATGTAAATACTCAATTAGGAGACATTTGAATGAAGCATCTATTTATATACTTTATACATGACTTGATCAAACCACTCATCTGATCGTCATTAAACACTGGGAAGTTGTTTACTATACTAACAGGAAGGTTAAATTTGATTTGAAATAAATATTTGTTGCGATTTTATTTTCAAATTTCCAATCTCACTCGCAAGAAGCTCTATTGGAAGCCATTGAATTCGCCAACAGTTAGCAACCAATCATGTAGACTTAACAGGGCAGTACAAGGGCCTAATGCATAGAAATAAATCTCAAAAAAAATAACTTTACTCCAATAATATGATTAAAATATAATAATAGTAATAATAATAATAATGTTAGTAAACTCAGATTAAATCTATATATAATATAGGAATATACTCCTATAATTATAAAAAAATCCGAAAAATGCATATATATGTAATATAATAAAATAGATAAAGCTTACAGGGCTAAGTTTCTTGTGAAAACCTTTTATTTCAAGCTTTCTAATTTGTCAGTCCTCCAACACGAGTATCAGGTTAACAAATTGACGATAAATACTATTTTTATACAATATATATGTGGATTAGAAAAATAAGAAAATCATATATAAATCAACTTATGTAAATATCACACAAATGACCTATATATATGTTATATAAAAATATTATTTTATTTTAAATTATAATTTCATAGATTCAAATACTCTGCTAAATCGACCACCAGAGGTCGCCGTTTTCACTATAAAAACTCGTTGTTGTTTTATCCCAATGGCCTGCTCAAATCTTTTGTACATTATGTAAATAATCTTTTGTTTTTTTTATTCTACTCGCCTTAAGCCAGGCATTACTTTTATCAAATTATGTTCTTTTATATATTCCTCAGCTCAAATAAAGAAATATCTGATCAAGACTATTTTTATTATTATTCTTTCAAGAATTTTAACCACGACTGCATTACATTACCATAATCCTCAACTTGATCCAAATTCAAGCAGAGAATCTCATTATTTTTTATTTAATTTATAACATATATATGTATATATATGTGTGTGTATGAAAAGCATTACCTACTCAATATACCATAACTTGAAACATTGTATTATGAGCAGAAAAAGGAAAATTCCCTACATCTTCTCATAATATAAATAAAAATGAATAGCGTTGAATATTTTTAATTTTTCACATTAATTATAAATTCGCTCTGAAATATTTAACCTGTTTTATAAAATGTGGAGATATTGGGGGTAGAAAAGCTGTTTGGAGTTCGTTCAAACCTTTTGAGGGAAAGCAATATATTATATGTACTTATTTTTATGTTTTTTTTTTATTTGAAAAGTTTTTATTTATTTTTTGAATAAAATATATTTAAAATACTTCCATGTGGCATATATATAGAATCCCTCGATGTGACATTTGAATTAATGAAGAGATACGCAGAAATAAGTAAAAATTAAATCCCAAACAAAGAAGAACTCTCAGATCTAAAGGTTGGAGTAAGACTGCAGAATTCTATTTGGGAAATGCACCTGTATAATTTATGGATGTGAGCTGCAAGATCTATTTGCATATGTTAAACATTTATGGTGTAATTCCGAATTGTGCGGTGCCTCCTCATTATTACGTTAAAGTTAATTGAGAATTTGTCTTTTTTTATTCAATTTGCCCAGTGAAATATGTTATAGTTGATTTATATACAAGGTGACTTTTTTCTTGCCGCTTCAATAGCAATTGTTTGTTATAAAACTTTATATGGATAGAATAGAAAATTCACATTACTTTAAGTATCAGTAAGTTTGAGACACATAATAAATATAGAAGGCTTTTCAAAGATATTTCTAATATAAGTTTCTAAGTATTATATATTGATACACTTTAATCTCCTTAAAATAGCACTTCAAAGTATTTGACACATACGTATGATAAAGGGTAAAAAGACAAGATTGATCGAAATACCGAGTCTAATGTTTATGAAATATATTTGGAAACCTTTTGTTTGCATTTTTAATATTTAGGTATTTTTATATTCTTTCCCTCGCTCCTTCACGACCTAAATTTATTATGAAAATTATATACAACGTTCATAACATATGAATTGTAAATTGCAGAATAATTTATATGACAACCAAACTAAATCCAAGTAAACAAGTGCAGAATAATAAAATTCAACTATCCTATATATGTGTTTTAAAGCAACGGTATGTTTCTTTATCAATTAAATTGTAACCTTCGTGTGTCTACTTCATATAACATAGAATTGTGATGAAATTCGAGGGAAATATAACTATTTATAGTGATATACTAGAGAATAATTCAATTCTCTTCTGTTCTTATATCTTACAGCATGTGTTAGAGAAAAATTAAAATTTAGGCTCACAGGTATAATTCGGCTTAGGTTGATTTGGTCAGTAATTTAGAATATAAAAAGTCTTGTGGATTGCCAAGGAATTACTTGGAAATCAAACACAGTGCGGCAAATAAGACTCGTGCAGGATATCAGCCAATAGCAGAGCGACTATTGTAATCCGTAGTGAGATTTGAAGCCTTATCTGCCATGTGGTGAAGTTTCAGCAAATTTCTATTTTCTTCTCTGTTTCTAGCAATACAGACGATTATTATGAGGTAAAAACTGTTGCTTGTTGGAATTTTGAATGGAACTGAGAGCTGCCATTAGAATCAATGCTAAACTTGGTAAAAGGTTATCGGAGACATTTATTTTTTGAAACAAGTTCAGTGGGAAAGTCATGTTTGAATAAATGAAATGTTTTCATCTGGCAAGTTTTCATTCCATGGACATCTCTGAACGCCATCGTTATACTGAGTGGAACTTTTCTGAATATATTTTGATGAATCGGTAGCCTGATAATTTTTATATATTTGGATAGTGTATCAAAATTTTGTACTATTAGACGTTTCCGTCGAATATTCTCTATCTCATTCTACTCTTTCTCTCTTTCAATATTTAATTCCACAATTATGAAGTGTAGGAATTAAAAAATAAACTTTAAAATCGAATAAAGTAATGGTTAAATAAATATTCGGCTCCTCCCTTGATCACGCAGTTCCAAAATTCGGTTATATGGTTTAATATTCTTTTCTAGTGCTAAATTTCGGCCTAATTTTCATTGGAACTTATAACAGACAGCGCGCTAATGCATATATTAATTATGCATATTATGCCAATTATAATTATATATGATTATGCCAATTTTGATCTTTTTACCCCTTTAATAAATGAATAGTTTCATAAAAATTATCTTAATATCAGACATCAGTGTTATTTTAGTAAAAAATAAAATAATAATCTAGTGAGAAAATAAAAGTCAGGATCAAGGCGATCTATTCAAAATAAATGAGATTTGAAGAAAGAATGAGCATGTGAGAATTGATGGAAAAATATGAGAGAGAGCAGCAGTATATTACCATTACTTCCTAAATACACAAGTCAAGTACAATATATAAGGACGGCACAGTACTTGTGTTATAGATGTTTGCTATTTCCTTTGACTTATAATTTCATAATATCAAAAACCATACAGTGATAAGGTTCTTGTACAATTTTATTTCTCTAGCTTTCGGGATTACATGCCCTTCAACAGGAGCAACTATAACACTTAGTTCTCAACTAGTTATTCTACTTGTTGCTTCGGTTGGCGGTGTCTTGTCCATGGAACAGATCAGAGAGGTTCATGCACCCTCATCACAATACCTGCCAACCGAGGTGCTGTATGGATGTCCACTTCGTTGCGCCATGGAAAGGGGGGAGAGGTACCATTGCCCCGTTAGTCAGCCACATTTCAGAGTTCCCTGTTCACGGTGGTTACCGTAGCTTTTAACGGTTGCTTCTGTTGAAGGACATGTTAGCCCGAAAGCTAGAGAAATAAAATTGTGCAAGAAACTTATCCCTGGATGCTACTGTGCTGCCAGTCTTAATGACAGAAGCAAATGCATTCTTCTTTATCCAATCATTATGGATGTCAAATTTCCTTTGATGAGCTCTATTCATCCCCAGCAGATACCATCAAGCTCTACAGGCTTGATAGCCTGATATGATTGAGTGGAGATAAGAAATACGAAGACATGACTTGTATATTCTGAGTGAAAATTAGAAATTTGAAGTAGAAGCAAGGCGGAACAGTATTTGGACGAATATAATGGAATTAAGTGTTACTTGTTGTAAAGCACAATATCCGGCCTCCAGATGTGGTCAGAAGGCACGTGTAGCATGTCCACGCCGCCGTACTCCTTCGGCTCCCAGATGAGCTTGTAGTCGTGCCAGTACTGGACAACACCACACGGCTACAATCCCTGACTTTACATTCTAATAAAATCAACAAGCAATCCAGGGCCAAGTTTCTTTCACAATTTTTATGTTTCTAGATTTCGGGATAACATTGAACAGGAATCCTGAAAGTGTAACTTCCAGCTAACTATATTTCTCCTGTTGAAGGGCCTATTAGCCCGCGCGCGAGAGAAATAAAAATAGTAAGAGATACTTAACCTCCCACCCTGGGGATTGTTTGTTAATTTTAATAAACTATGTGATACATTTCCATTGTTCTACTGGTTTCTCATGTCTTAAAGTGTTTACAGAGAGGTAGAACGGCTACTATATACCTTCCAAAGTTTAACTTTGTGTTTAGAAGTTTATTTGCATATCTCCATATAGTTAAATGGGTGAAAGTTTGCATACACAGACATAATCGAGATTATGTCTAGCTCTACTCTAATAAAACAAAAGGTTAATTTTAAAAATTATTCTAATTATCAATATAAGAAATTCAAACTATTTTTGACGCCTATTTTTATTTTTGACGATAAAATATATTTCTACTGCCCTTACATCAAAAATAAAATAAAGAGAAGGCCTGGCTCTTCGGTGGTGAACCCTCCCAGAGGTTCGGCCAGTTTAATCCGGTTTAAACAGCTAGGAGGGTACACCATTGATGAGCCAGGCCCTTCCATTATTTTATAATATCAGTAAGGTTAGTTATATAGAAAATTGTGTTTTATTTCAACAAAGAAGTAGAGAGATTCATTTGCTATATTTACACATAGTTTCTCCACAGGTCTACTAAATGTGTGATTCTTACCGCCATCCTATTGACCTACACAAAGTTTGAATCTATCACAAAGGCAACATATCCAACACATGTAATGTCAAATAAGCAAATTCCACATTTTCTGACCATTAACCCAAAGTTTTTCCATTTTATTTTTCATTTTATGTATTCATTCTATGTGAGAAAATGTTCAAGACATAAAATATTTAAAATTCTTTCACATAGGGTAAAATGTGTGAGTAAAACATTGGTAATTTATAAGTAATTTAGAAAATGAGAAGGAATGCGACTCTGGGTTTAGAATGAAATTGATTTACCGTTGTATATTGTCAGAGTTTAACATTTACAGGTTTCCATTAAATATAATCTCACAAATTCTATGCTATATATATCTCTTTTCTTGGTTAGGAAAGTTTATATTGACACACACACTTTAAAAGATTTAAACTTAATGTGGGATTTATGTGGCAAATGACGGATTTAATGGAGAGAGGAAGAAAATGTCATTATAATAGAAAGCGCATGGAAACACTTCTATTTGAAATGTATACACGTGAATTATATGTTTATGTAGATTTTATTATGGTCATGTAGATGTTTATGTAGATTCTTTTATATGTAAATGGGAAAATTTCCTGAACATGCAAATGAAAGTTGCTTACAGTATCATCTATTGGAATAAATATCAGATGTTAGTTTTTTTATTTCCAGAATTTATCTGAATATCATTTTTTTAATTAAGAGAAAATCCAATAACTAGCCTTCGGGCTATCATCAGCGTGGGGCAAGCTGTACGTATTCGAATCATCAAGGAGTGCATATGCGTTTAACTCTGAAGCAAGAAAAGCGTATTTAAGGTCAAATATGATATAGCTTAAAAATGACTTAGTCCGATTTATAGCATTTTCCAACAGGGGACTTTCTTTCATCTTTTTACTTCCTCTCATCTTCTTTTCCATTTGAATACCTTTTAAAACATATGTCAACACATTTGACCTTTTCTTATTTAGAATATCATATAGTTTCTCAAAGGTAAGTCGAAGAGAATGAGTAAAATTTGAAAGGCCCTCAGTGACCCGCTGTCCGCATACTGAGCAATGCTCTTGACACAAGTATACCTCATGGATTAATTTAAATAATTTCAAATAGACGCCGAATCGTTTATTGATATCTGTAATCTGCGTAATGAAAGATGATAATGTATTTAATATTCGATGAACTTAGCATAAATACTGCTCTCCTATCCTGAAACTTGGCTGAAGCCACAGGGTGAGAATTCTGACAACACCATCCTTAAAGACAGACTCACCATGTAAAGTGGAGGAACTGCGATCTACATATACGATCTCTAAAGTTCCACGCCACTACCTCAGGTTGAAAAGAGAAGAAACTTTCATCAAAAATAAAACGAACCAGCAATAACCTTCTGTAATAAATTTACAAAAATACCAAACAGATATCGACCACAATTTCTTCGAAGATATTTCAACCATTCGAGCTGCAGACCTAAATGCAAGGCCCTGGATTTAACCTCCATCAACCCAAATAGAATATTACTTTAAAATGCTATTGACGTCATGAAGGTGGATGTTAGTTATTCAGAACAACCGACCCACAAATCCTTTACTGACAACATTGATAAATTGCCTTCTTCATTGTCTCAGGTAAACATGCAATCGGAGCTTCTAAACGAGAACTCTTCTCTACTTTTCAATTACTACTACAACATTTCAAGTCATGCTGCTCCAATATAAAAATATAAGTCTCCAAATGGGCACTTTCAAATACAAAATCACTGAACCGCTAGTCGGAGAAAAACAGCCACATCAGCCAATAGTTTACCTACCGACAGGAAGTCACTGAAATATCAGGAGTTAAATAAACTATTGGTTGATATGGCGGCTGTGTTTTTGTCTGAATCTACTTCCAACCAACAAATGATCTTCTAAACCCTAAGTATATTTGTTTCACACGCCCCAATAACGTGGGCAACAATCTACATTGACGGAACAAATAGCGTCAACTTGATACACGCAGTGTTAGGAACCGTTCTTAGTAACAATAAGATATTCGCCAAAAAAAAAATGTATGCCTAGCACTTAAAAGTATAACAAAGAAAATGAAAATTTTACTTCGATCCCCTAGACATAAAGCAGCCTAGCTCAATACCTAAATGAAATCTCAATAAATAAAATGAGAACAACACTAGAATCCATAGAGAACCTGAATGTCACACACCAAACTATATGGAAAGCTCATATTTATGAATACCAGTAATGAACCTACATAATTTCGAAACAAGAATCTGATATATATTTAAATATATAACGAGTTTTTATTTTTTTTTAATCTGAACACTTTAAGACACTACCTTTAAAGGATGATAATAGCTACAAAAGTGGAACAAAGAAGAGAAAAAAGTTTTAGACAGAAGCAGTTTGTCTATCAACTCGTTTAAACAGTGAGAAGTGAAGGAAAAATGAAAGTCTACGTTAAACTCAGAGGCTATAAATAAACCTTCGAAAGCCAAAAGTAACAATTGAAAGAAATAGATATTATGGATCAAAATCTTTTAGTGTTTTGATATATTTGTTAGATTGAAGAACTCGTGTATTTGAACATATATTTTCAATATGGTTAAATATTTTAATACACGAGGAATTTATTGAAAAATAAAACAGGTTAATGGAGATGAGTTTCTTTTAATTTTATTAACGTAGTCTCAGGCATCTCTGTCCTTCTACAGGAGGACATGAATAAACGAATAAAACGCCGCCTGATGCTAAACTATTACAAATCTCTGATAGTTTAACATCAGGCGACGTTTTATTCGTTTATTCATGTCCTCCTGTAGAAGGACAGAGATGCCTGAGACTACTTTAATAAAATTAAAAGAAACTCATCTATCTCCAGAACTCTGTGGTGTATTGTTCAGGAGATTTAAATCAATTGATACGAAGATATTCTACCTGCGGTCCCTATTCGATCACATTCTGGATATTTTACAACGCCCAATGTGACAACGCCACCCATTGTCCAATGAAGGGGCACAACAACAACAGCATATGGAGCTCTGAGCTGCTCTTTTGAAGGTAACTAATGTTATTTTTTCAACTGAGGATACAGATGCACCATGATGACGAAAGCAGGCAGTTTAAGTTTTTCCATCCATGAAGAACTTCCGTGGAACTGAGGAGTGTTCAAGAAGACCTTGTCTGGAGGAGAACTCTCTAAAGGTGGGGAAGCCTCCCTTGCAGAATAAATTTGTACACATATAACTGCATATGTTTCCCCACATTTTATCTATCCTTCATTTACTCCTTTATTAAATATTATCCTTTATTTGATCATAATTTTTAAATTGTTTAAATTGTCAATTGTCCATCCAAGAAGAAGGTATTGTGTTCAGAAATAAGAAATTCAGTTGAAAAATATGGCGCTCTACCATTAGAAAACTCTATACCTATGAACGTGTGTTGCACTTCCATTATTCTGATACTATGATTCTCTTTATTTTGAGACCTTTTCAAACATTCTATAATATTTAACGGACGGTTTTCATATAGCAGATAAATGTTGCTATTCATAAAATTTAGCCTAGTAATCTTTATGCATGCATAAACCGTCCAAAACGTTGTCACGAAACGACCTTTAGCTAAAAATATTTACAACCATCCCAGAATACGTCATATAACAAATGGCGGACTATAAAAGAAGTATAGAGATTACAGAAATATACAGCAAGTAGATAAAATATATATAAAATGTCAACAAGAAGAGTAGAAAATGAGGAAAATAAACAAGTCTGAAAAGAGATAAGTATTCAGGTAGACAGTGCATACAAATACTAGATAATATATATATACATGATGTAGTTAAGAAGACTATATGACACAGAGAAAAACACGCACCACGCTTTCATACCTTCAAATGTACTACGGAGCGCCTTTTTATATTCCTTCCTTAAAAAGCTATTGTATGAAATGTGCAAAGAACTCATCACAGTATGATTAGAGTAATCAAAATAGGAAATGTTATAAAAAGCTACCTACCTGTTCAACCCACAAATTGGTCGTCATGATTTGGTTCTTTAAGTTCTGCAACACACCAGGTCTGTGTAAGCACTGGAAATACCTCCCGTGTATTTTGTTCTTCAGAATTCAGACCTGATATAGTACATTAGAAGTTAATGGTACAAAATATGCAGATCATTCAACAAAAGGTCGCAATGCTAGCTACTGGCCGTTATAATTGCTACACCAGGGAGAGCTGCAAACAAATAAATAAATGATAGGATTATACTAGTATTAAAATATAAATACATTTCCAATAAATTTGGAGCTAAGTTTCCTGAGAATTCAGCACTCAGAAAAATCACATATGACGGCAATAACAGCACCTCTACGCCTAGGCATTTAGTCAAACAGAGATTTAATCACATGTACAGGTACTGCCTTCCATGCATCTACAAAACGGTGCCACAGTTTGACAGTAGTGACCAGAAGTTTTCTATTGGCGACAGTTCAGGAGAACGTTCTGGCATCAGCCCTACATTATGTAGAAAGGTCCTATAACACCAGGCTTCAAATAAAAGGTAAATCTACAATGGGGGTCTCTTAGCACATTAAAGATGTTACGAGGAAAATTTGGAGTCCCCGTAATGAGAACAAGTGGTGACTGAGATATGTATTCAATGGAATCATTCCAGGGAATGGACCAGAATGACGATGTCGAATATATTCATACTAGATATATCTTTTGATTTTTTTCATGCATAAATATCTACAGAATAAATATCCCAAATTGAAGACTTACCAAATTAATCAATATAGTAGAACCTCTTTGTTAAATAAGACTTATTTGAAGAACCGAAGTGTCTTTCAAAGAGATATCCTATTACCGGAGACCAGATAATTGGGAAAAAACGCTAATTGTGGCGATGAACACTGTCCTGTGTTCATGAAGGTGTCATGGTATGGTTATTCTTTCTTTTCTATTAATGAAAGAAGGGCGCGTGATTCATTTTGTTTGGTGTTTTACCAGACAATACACTACAAGCTTTAGTAGAGGCCATGTTTCATAAATTGTCGACTTTTGGAAACTAGGATCGAAACTGTAGTTCAATAATTTTTAATATTTTTAACTGCTTTTGATCTATCTTTTACACATAATCAGACTGAACTCTGATAGATTGTAAACAAAATTTTGAACTGTCTCTACAAGTGTAGACGAACGATGTACTTCCAATATAAGCTTTAGCGAACTCCTACCCAGCATGATTGGTGGCTTGGAAGAATGATTCGATACTATCACAACTATTGACTTCGGAATATGACCGACTTCTGTAGCAAGTACAATGGAATCGACGCAGGGGAAAGGAGTACACCATACTGACCTGAAAGACGTCTGGGAGACGTATACCTGGACGCCCGCCGACACGCTTCGTGGACCAATTAAAGGAACTCACTGGCTTAACGGTCGCCGAGATGGTACATTGAGCTCAAGACAGAGATGGCTGGAATCGTATTTGGGATGTAATATGTACAGTGGGCCACAACGTTCGATCGCGAATGATATGAATAATAAAAAATTAAAAAAAATGATTACATGCGAACTTGAAATGAGCACCACCACTATTTTAATGCCGTTGAAATATCTATTCGATCCCTATTTATCGCAATTTCCAGATAATATAGATTTATTTTTACATTTTCCACGCTGTGCATCGGATCACATGCAGCCCAGCTCATTACCGGATGAAGAGAAACTTAGACCTTTTTTTTACATTTCACAACTATGGAACGAATTTTGAGCTTCGAACAATGGAAAGAGCTCATAATGAGGTGTATAAAACCCTTATACGGTTGAACGAGTTTTTCAGGAGACTTAGATTTACAACCAGAATCTAGACTTTGGAAATGGATGAGCGATTATATATACTATATTATACGGAAGAAAAAGTTTCCTCTGAGAAAATATAACTTCGAACATATTTGTTTTGAAAAATAATAGTACAAATTCTGATTATTTATAATTAAAGGGGACTAAAACACTATTTTATTAATATTTCCTCTTGATTCACACGACCATATTAAGACAGTGAACAAATGTGATTAGTAATAAGTCAAGTTTTTCTTTTTGAAGACGAACCTTTAGAAAAAGCGCTAGAAAACCCTGGAAATCCTTGCAGTTGACTTTTAAACACCAATATCAACTATTTATTTTCAGCATTTTCAAGGAATATTACTGGTCTATAGGATTAGATATTGACATATTTATACTATAAGGTTGTCCCAAAAATTCGAGTCTTTCTTAAAACGTTGTTTTTCTTATTACTTGGTGGATAATATTATTACAGCGAATACATAATACAAAGACATTATACATAACGGCGATTGGTATTTCAATTTATTGCAAGTGTTCACGAACTTTTGGGATAACCTTGTAATATATAATTATGATTTTATTTTTTTAGTGTACTTCTATTTAATAAATAATCTGAAGTTTATTATTATCAAAATAATATTTGCTATAAAAATGTGATATTATCAAAATGAACCTAACGCTGGACGACGTTTCATTAACAGATAGATAACAGGTGTGCTAGAATAATGCAGTCAATTATATTTCCAATGTGAAATAAAATATATATCATATAAATTCCATTTGTAACAGACCATAGTGCAGTTCGGGGAGGATTCCACCAATTGGCAAAGGAAAGGCGCCCAACTTTGGCTCCGAAGTTTGGAGCAATAAAAGAAAGTTTGGGAGAAACTTTGTTAGCGAAGATCGAGCAACAAAATGACATACATTGAATTTAATTTATAAACTATTACTATTTTAACATAGAACTCTAATCTAATATGTACAGAGTCCGTTTACTAATAAATTTGTAAAAAATAAAATGTTTTACAGAAATTAAATTTGGAGAGAAATTCGCTTTTCTTATTTCTCCTAGAAAATTCAAAAGGGTCGATAGTGAGATATAAAATGGCGGAAAATGTTTTGGAGTCGTTTGAAAATTCAATTTTGATTAAATTGGTAAACTTTTGTTGTTTTCCTAACAACCTGGTTGCATATATTGTGTTTCTCCGTTTTATGATAGAATTTGTCTCACGCAGATACATTTCACAAATAAAAATTCTTTTGATATTTTTCCTCGGATAAAAAGTCACTCTAATCAGCAGAATTCATTACAGTAAAAGCGTTTCTGCTGAATTCGCGTATTTTGTCGAACTCCAGGCCCTCCAGGCTCGAGCGGATTCCTGAGATGGCATTTTTACCTTTAAGAAACACGTACCTATTACATACACTTCAACCTCACACGGAAATTTAACGAGCCTATAATGTATATCACTCATTTTGAGTATTATAATTTATATATATTGTGTGCGTCATATTACATACACTTGATATAGGGGAATTATTAATTAAAGTCCTTTTTTTCAGATAACAAAGGATTAAGTCAATAATAATTAATATACAATACATTTTAGTTTAAACCAGATCGCATTTTAAATGCCTCACCTAAAATAATTTAACAAAAAAATATTATTTATTCAGACAATTTTATAAATGATGGTGATTTGACGCAGGTCTATTTTATGTACACTGGTCCGCAAAATTAAAGGAACAACATATATTTTCATTTATCTCAAATTTTATTGAACATTTATCAATGCAAATTTATACACAAATTTATTATTCCATTATTGATTAGAATACCCAAAATCAAAGAATTCTAACACGTATTTTATGCAAATTAGCCGGTCAAACAATGATCTTCTTGCAGTCAGTGCATAAATATCTTGGAAATTGTTGTTAATATGGGGTGTGATCGTCTTTAACTGATAGACAGGCTCTACATCGGGGACCCATACTAAGAATTAGGGAGTTTATCAGCTCCTGTGGAATCAACGCCCACTCTTTTTTAAAAATGTGTTTCTAGCTCATGAGTGTTTCTAGGAGGGGGTTGGAGGGATGAGATCCGTCGTCCTAGATTGTCCCATACATGCTCAATGGGATTTAGGTATGGAGATCGACTGGCCAATTTATCCGAGCAATTGCATAGTTTTGGAGAAAAGTGTCAATCATATCAGTCCTATGTGGACGGGCATTATCATCTATTAGAAGAAAGTTTTCTCCCATTTCAACTGATACAATACGTAGAAGGCTTCATATGAAGGGCCTCTATGCTCGACGACCCATAATTTGTGTGCTGTTGACACCACCTCAATAAAGAACGAGGGAACTTTGGCGCAGACAACATGTCGCCTGGAATCCAGATGAATGGAGACGTGTAATGTGTGTTCACGGATGAGTCCATATTCTCTCTAAACAGCTATTATCGTCGTGTCTTTGTCTGGAGAGAGGCAGGAACCAGAAATAATCCCCGAAATATGGTTGAAAGGGATCCCTACAGAAGTTAATGTTTTATGGTCTGGGCTGGAATCTTCTTGGGCGGTCGCACAGCACTCCATATTTTTCGGCAAGGAACCCTGACTGGACAGAGGTATCGGGACGAGATCTTGGCAGCATACGTGATGCCTCAAGCATTGGAAATGGGAGAAAACTTTCTTCTAATGGATGATAATGCCCGTCTACATAGGGCTGGTGTGGTCGACACTTTTATCCAAAACCATGCATTTGCTCGGATGAATTGGCCAGCTCGTTCCCCAGAACTAAATCCCATTGAGCATGTATGGGACACCCTAGGGCGGCGGATCTCATCCCTCCAACCCCCTCCTAGAAACACTCATGAGCTAGAAACAGCCTTAACACAAGAGTGGGCGTTGATTCCACAGGAGCTGATAAACTCCCTAATTCTTAGTATGGGTCACCGATGTAGAGCCTGTCTATCAGTTAAAGGCGATCACACCCCATATTAACAACAATATCCAAGATATTTATGCACTGACTGCAAGAAGATCATTGCTTGACCGGCTAATTTGCATAAAATACGTGTTAGAATTCTTTGATTTCGGGTATTCTAATCAATAATGGAATAATAAATTTGTGTATAAAATTTTATTGATAAATGTTCAATAAAATTTGAGATAAATGAAAAAATATGTTGTTCCTTTAATTTTGCGGACCAGTGTATTTTATAAATATATGCATGTTTTTTTTTTTTTTATTAATTTTATATCAGAAAATGGAAAATTAATTTGAGATTTCTCAGAAATAAATATAAATCTACATTTTATATAGAGCTTATTGTTTCCATATTGAACTGGCTTCCATCTCACAGTCTTCAGGATTATTTCTGAATAGATTGTTGAATATAATAACGCGCCTTTTATATAAAACAAATGAAAACACCAAAACGCGATGGTTCTTTTCACAAATAAATCGAACTTCTACTGTCCTTACTGCGATGAAAAAATATTGGGAGGGCTTGGCTCATCAGTGGTGAACCTTCTCAGCGGTTTCGCCAATTTAATCTACCAGACCAATTCTTTAAAGCTCTAATGCTGTATTGAATCATTCTGATTATATATGCTACACTGAAGGGTGGAATCTTAGAAATGGTATTTAAGTAAACTATGGGCATAAGCTTTTAGGACAGTAGTGGAGACGACAGAATTTTGGATGGAATCATCTTCCACAAGTATCGGCTTGGCTGTCCAGAATTTCTCCGTTGCGGGTGGGACGAGCTCAGTGGGTCTGTGTATCGTCACGTAGAAAATTAAGAAAGAAAAATTCCACAATGACACGGCAATTTATTGAGGTAAGAACAAAATCAACATTCATATGAAATAATATAAGCAATGAGCGGAGTTTCCAGAGTAGCAAAATATAAATACACCTATACCTCGCTTTGCGTCGTTTCGTTTTGCGTTTTTTTCGAAGTTGCGTCGCTGCTTATTTTTTACTGATTTTCACTGTGCGTCGTTAGATTTTCGAAGTTGCGTTGTTTTGGATTCGAGTCTTTAATTTTTTTTTTGTTTTTTTTTTCCTAAAATATGGCAACACCTTTGTTTTTGATTGCGCCATGTCATCAAATTTTGGGGATTCCCTTTCTAACTAAAAATCAACGAAAATTTAATACAATTTTATTTTCACTTTGTTTTGCTTATTTTAGAGTTCAGTTTAATTACGTAGTGTGAGGTAATGTAGTGTGTTGTGCTTTTTTAAAAAGAGAATAATAAATTTACATATATAAAGTTTTACGTGGTGTTTTTGGTTACAAAAAAGATACAAATATTTATATAAGATATGTAAATATTTCCCCAATTTATTTATTGGCAGAGTTATACTATTTTTTACATATATTTGCAATTTTTTTTTAACCCAAATATGAAGGAAAAGGGCGCTGCTGGTAGAATTGCCAAAAATACTAAAAAAACTATCAGCTTGGGGATAAAATTAGATATTCTGCGACGATTTGATAAGGGAGAAAAGGCTGTGGAGATAGCAAAGGCTGTTGGTTTGGCTGCAACAACTGTCAGAACTATTAGAGATCGAGATGGGGATAAAATAAGAGAGGCTGCAAAATTTGCAACATCACTAGATGCTGAAATGATGACGTGTACAAGGAGTGCTTTGATGATCAAAATGGAGTCCTTGCTTTCTATTTGGATTGAAAATCATGTTGCGGAGAGAATACCATTGAGTGAATGGTAATTCAGAAGAAAGCAAAAAGCTTATTTGATGACATGAAAAGTAAAGTGGTATCCGACGATAATGCCAATGGTAGTGAGAATAAAACCTTTGAAGCTAGTCAGGGCTGGTTTGAGATATTTAAGGTTCGAGCAAATCTGTACAGCATTGCTCTTAAAGGTGAAGCAGCTAGCGCTGATATAACTGCTGCCGAACGCTACCCGACAGAGTTAAAAACATTAATTCATGAGGGGGGCTATGATTCGAAACAAGTCTTTAATGTTGACGAGACTGGGTTATTTTGAAAACGTCTGCCTGACAGAACGTTCATATCTAAAACAGAAATATATATTTTTAAAAAAGATCCTAACAGCGCGGAAGGAGTTTAAAAGTGCCCCAGGCGGTAGCTACGAATATCAATTGCTACAAGGAAATTTATCTTACGTTGAAAAAAAAAGCTGTTCAACAAACAATGGACCAATTTTTTTGTGAAAGAAAGCCGACCTACGACAACAGCCACTATAGACTCATCAGACAGTGATTCATTTTAATTAAATTTTCATAAATTAAATGAATATGTAGGTTGTTTTGTTTAATTGAATACGTTTTTTGTATATTATTTCTGTTTGAAAAAAAATTTACTTTGTTCGATTTTATTTTTAAAAGGAAGTATTTTGTAAGCCTGGAACCTATCTTCGATCATTAAATGGTTTTCTATAGAAAATTTATTTTCACTTTGCGTCGTGATTTTTTTTTTGGAACGTAACCCCGACGCAAAGCGAGGTATGGGTGTAATATAAATATCAAAATTAATAATCTGTACATCGAATATAATAAATACTTTGATACAATATAATATCTAAACGGTAAAATCTTCCCAATTACATGCGTGGTAAGGATAAAATATTCAGGAGATAAGTTTCTTCATTGATTTATTAAGACATCAAGCTTTCGGGCACAGCGTGGCCCTTCTACAGGATCAATTGTATAAGAAAAATGATACACTATATACACGAAGAATAAATCTGCATATGTATTATTAGAAAATTAGTTGTAAAATTTTTGAAATAATCGGTAATACTTAGGATTTTTGTTTAAAAAGAACATCGAGACTTAAGCAAATTAATAAAATTTGTTAAGAAGAAAAAATATACGAATATTACAAGGTATTAAGATAAAAGCGTAATAAGACTAAAAGGACGTTCCTACGGTTCGAAGGAAATGGAGATAAAACTATGAGTATTTATAAGGTAAAACAGTTTAAAAGGATATTAAAATAAATGAACAGAACAGGGAATTCATGGGGTACATCAATGGCTATTTACGTAATAAGCTTATATACGGCTCAGGTATAGTGAGGTGAGACTGGCCGTTACATTAAAGATAGAATACAGGAACACGACAGAAACATCAGACATAACGATCCGAAATCACTTATTGTCCAGCACATTTCACAGACATGACATAGTTTCAACACAACCGATCCAAAATCACATTATTCTAATATACCACATAAACACAAAAGATTGGTTGTCGAGGCCTTGCTATCTCTGAGGTTTAACAGTATAAACAGACATATTGATGTACCTGAGCCGTATATAAGCTTATTACGTAAATAGCCATTGATGTACCCCATGAATTCCCTGTTCTGTTCATTTATTTTAATATCCTTTTTACCTGTTTTACCTTATAAATACTCATAGTTTTATCTCCATTTCCGTCGAACCGTAGGAACGTCCTTTTAGTCTTATTACGCTTTTATCTTAATACCTTGTAATATTCGTATATTTTTTCTTCTTAACAAATTTTATTAATTTGCTTAAGTCTCGATGTTCTTTTTAAACAAAAATCCTAAGTATTACCGATTATTTCAAAAATTTTACAACTAATTTTCTAATAATACATATGCAGATTTATTCTTCGTGTATATAGTGTATCATTTTTCTTATACAATTGATCCTGTAGAAGGGCCACGCTGTGCCCGAAAGCTTGATGTCTTAATAAATCAATGAAGAAACTTATCTCCTGAATATTTTATCCTTACCACACAATATAATATCGTTTCTCACAGATTGAAAATATATTTTTCTGAGTTTTCGAATATTAGTTCGCATCCAGAATGGGTATTGAAGGCGGAGCACAAAGATGAATCAATCTATATTACTAACCTGTGTGGTTTAACCTATTAAAGCCTACACTCTATGAGAAATGTAAACTATTTTAAGTGCAATGTGAAAAAATAGTACAAATGTGGCATTGTAGTGGTATAAGGTTCAGAAATTAAGAAAAGAAAAAAGGCTTCTCCTTATCTTGCAACTGAAAGCTACTGATGGCTTGCGTCATCTATCGGAATAAAGAAATAAAATCGGAATTTCAACGAATAGTTGATTGCACGATAAGGAGATGCCCTTTTTCTTATTTTGAACGCGTTTGATTCTTTTAAAATATAAAACAATTTTCTACTGCCCCCTTAATGGAATGATAAATTAATGAGAGGGCATGGCTCATCAGTGGTGAACCCTCCCAACGGTTTCGCCAGTTCAATCTACTGCTGAGGGTTCCCCCAGGCATCAATTTAACATTGCAGTAAGGGAAGTAGACAATTATTGTATTTCTGAAAGAAACAAACGCATCTAAAATAGTTTACATATCTCCTAACAGATGACGCGCTAATGTATATTATTAACTCTAATAAAAACGATGCCCCAAATTTAATCTTACAAACTGGACAACACTCGATGTGAGAAGACGTTTCGACAGAATTATTAAATGTTATTGTCCAACGCAACATAACCTTGCATTTGACATGTTACTAAATTCCGCTGGTTTTAAATAAATCAATTAAATTAGTCCCAGAATTTTGCTCAATTTTGCATCATTTTGCTCTTTTATATCAGTTTTATCTTGTACTACGTATATGTTAATTTACTCGGAAGGTATGTCTTTTTATTTTATATAAATAGTTCATATACTTTACTTTGTATTTAGAATTTGCTTCATATATTTGCTATCTTTACCTTTCATCAAGTATTTCTTATAACACAACAGAGCAATCATGTTACTACCATAGTTCAACAGAAGTCAAAATTGACCAATGGACCAACCGGACAGTATCTCTCTCTTCGGTTAATATAAAATTAATTCAAATAAGACATTCTATAGAGACACACTATATACGGTATAAAATAAATATTAGAATTATAATCCTCTGCATCAATTAGATTGATCAAATATAATAAAGTTTTTAAAAGCGAATGATGTAATAATGAAAATAATGAGTTTAACGACGATATTTAAAATGTACAAAACATCTTAAATACAAAAATATTAAATCTATTGAACCTATTGATAATAGATAAAATATATTGTCTTTTTAAAGCACAAATACTGAATATGAAAATGACCTTAATAAAAGCAAAACGATATATTTTCATGAATATATGTCCATTAATATATAGGTGCATAGTTTTAAGGCACCCATTTTAAAGCCAACACACTGTGTTAGCTCAGGTTTTATCTTGGTCTCCTAGTTTAACTATACAAAGTAAGCTAGGTAGGACTGTTTTACGAAGTCGCAAAAGGTTTTCCTGAAATCTCACATTGCGCACACGCAAAACATATTCAGATGGTTAATACAAGACCTGCTTGCTGAGGCCATGTTTATTGGCGCGTAACTTGATTGTATTAAAATTTACAAGTGGGGCAAGCAACTGCTCTCAAACCTATGATTATTAAATCATTAAACTTTTATTGTGTTGAATAAAAAAATAGATACATTAAAAATTGATTTAATTTCGTGCTGGCGTGTCACAGTGTCTTCTCCGTTGTAGTTTAATTAGAGCTGAACGCGCTATTCGAATACAATAGAAACTTGGATAGGTAACATCTTCAACAGGTAAGAATGCATTTTACTTAAAACGGCAGCTAATAGAAAAATATAGTTTTAAGATTTGCAATTAGCACGCCGAAAGACTGTTCTTCTAGAATAGCTTCGCAGGCAACAGATCATAAGATTTATTTTAGAATTAAAGAAGGTGGAATAGATCAAGTTGGCCCATGTAATAGACAACTCAGGAAGGATGTGACGGCGTCCAGTGACGGCCCCTACCTTACTTCCACAACCAGGTGTACAGTGAAATCTGGCATCTCACTACTGGATACAATTTACTGAGGTGATGGCTGGGTCCAGCGCAGACATGTCTGGAGACATCCAGTAGAGCGGGGATATGCCAGCTTGTTTGTCGCCCGCTATACGAGCCAACAGCTGGAGTGTCACAGGCTTATACTAGTGCTAATACGGCGTAAATATCCTCGACTTTATCCGTCGTACGTGCACCGATCTAATTCTCTAGTTGCTTATTAATAGAGCCTTACTTTGTCTGTACATTTGTTTATATATAAAGCGTCCGTTTCAACTTATATATGTTAATTCTATTTAATTTTGATTTTGATAATCGCATCTATTATATATAGATCTGATGTTTACTGTCAATATAAGGTACCTGTTGCATTCACACGCTGTTTATATTGTTTCCCAGCCACATCTAGGTAAAATATGCGCAATTCATTTCTTACACTATTTCGAGGGTGGGTCACAGATTTGCTGACAGACAAACAAACGCTGACGGGAGAGTACGCTGTCTGCTTCTGATTGGACGACTAGCGAGCTAGCCAGCAGGTGATGTTAGGCATAAGTAGCTCCTTTAAAGAACATCGCACTTAGTGTTATTTAGTATGTTTTATAATCAAATAAAATATATATATACGTCTAATGAAGTCAAGTGCCGTTAATCTATAGCCCAATATTTATATTAATATATGAACGAGTTTAATATTTCGATTTAGAAATAATCGAATTTCCCATTCGCATGTGCGACGTTTTGACGCTTTAGGTCTCAATATAAAATGTCTACACAAATCATATTTTACCTTCAAAATACGAACATATTTATAAAAACGGGGGTTTTCAATGTATTACAAAAGTTATTGTTGTTTCTTGATGGTTTTTGGCATTTGTTTCGCTAGAACGTCTGAATCCAAAGCAGTTGTGAACCGAGCCTATTCAGGGCAAGACTAATAGGCCAATTAGGGAGTCAGGTACTGGAGATGTCTGGAGGCGGTCCAAGTACCTAGTGCACCATTTGTCACCGAAACCTTCTTTCTTGAACTTTTTTATATAAATGTCCAAGGAATTTATAACTTTTAGAAATCTTTGAGGGGTGACCTTTTACTAGATATTTCTTACTTTATGGTATATATTCTCACACAACTCTCTGTTCTACGTTTTCTAGTATGTTGCTCTTATCTTTCACAGTGTGCCATAATTGTACAAAGAATATCCATTCCTAAACTGCCGAACATCACGAATATTTGTGATTTCTTTTAGAAGTAGTATACGTCGGAAGTTGATTTATGTTATATTATTTTTTATTTTACTAAATTATTCTTTCGGGGAGGTGCTTGCTCATTAGATAGATGTACATTTTAGGTTTTTTTCTAACTGCTGTGGTTTATGTTATTGGTCATTAAAAGTAAAATGCCGCACAGATTCCTCGCATTTTTATTATCGCTGGATGGTAAGCTTTCAAATTATAATGTGCTTCGACCAGGCTGTGATTTACAAGACAGAGCTCTTCATACTGTTTTCTTGCAAAGTCGAAGCTTAGTCAGGTCGATTTTGACGGTTCAATGTGACATTGACACCAACCAATTTTTAAAATGTCCTTATAAATTATAAGAAATATTTTATGATTTATAAAAAATTCTGAAAATTATTTTCGAATTAACATAATATTTAAAATAGAAAAATCGAACACTTCAAAAATATATATAGAATTTTTAAAAAAATTCAAGCATCTCTTGTTTTGTTGCCTTTTACAAACTGTACAACTACAGTAACATCCGAACGATTCAAACGGAACCTGTGTTGAGTGGAACCTATATTGAGCGGAACCTGTGTTAAGCGGACCCTGTGTTGAATGGATCCTGTGTTGAACGGAACCTGTGTTAAATGGACCCTGTGTTGAGTGTAACCTGTGGTAAGCGGACTCTGTGTTAAGCGGATCCTGTGTTGAGCGGACCCGGTACCTTTTATCTCGGTCACCTGGGGGGTCACAAAGGACAAGTTTCATGGTACACACAGGTAGCCGAAATATTTTCGGATAGTTGAATATTACTAGAACAAATAAGGCAGAGTTTCATATAGGTAACAGCAATATAGATTGAAAACTTTTTGAAATGCACTTTTGTGAATTGCATAATCTCTCATGTATCTAATAATTTCTAGTCTTCAAGGCTATATTATTTTCTCGGGGTTCTCATGAAGGTCAAAGTTTAGGAAAATGCAAACATTTCATTTAATGTGAATATATAATACAAGTATGAAATTGTGCTGGGATAAGGTGGATAAATTAAGAAAAATATGTATCTGCTTATTGTGTAACTGGAAGTTGCTGATGATGGTACAAGCCATTCAGTTGCACGTTCAGGAGATTGCCCTTTTCTTAATTTTACTTAATGCCCACATAGAAGAGGTCTGTCCCTTTTCTCTAGATTCTCTTTTGAAATATCAGCGTATGGACACTGCCTTTAATTCTCTGGGAGTTAATTCCATATTTTGAAGTCAAATATCTTTATTTATTAATTTAATATGTTCCTATCTGAATGTCTATATAGTATATAATATTGTCTGTGCAATGACGTTTCAGTCAGCCTGTATTCTACTTCAACCGAGCAACCTGGACTCACAAGAATGAAAAAAGTCATTTGCAGTTTGACAAATCGTTATAGAAATTCCACTTAGTGATCAATTTCCCCGTTCGTCCTAATGATTATTGTATGCCGTCTGCATTAATGGCGTCTTCCTTCGCTAATGTCATCATCGCAATCCGCTAATGAAGATTTTAGGATCATCATTTTCTGTTTTAAGCCTTGCACAAGTAGATATATTCCCATAAACACACAGATAGTAATGTGGAAAAATTGGAATATTTACATAGAGAGAGGATATTTGAGTTATTAATGTACACCACCATCGGCTGATGTAACCTATTAGCGGATCTCTTACTGCTCTTAGAGCTTAGTACTTTCTGTGACTGATGATGTGGTAACATGTTGTATTGGAGGAAATGGGGATTTCTACTCAACTCTACGTTTACCTGGGTTATTAATTATTATAATCAATATTACACTGGATGAAGTAACTTCAAACACAGTAATTCCTGTGTGACCCATATGATATTTCTCTCTGAGCCTTTTTAGAATGACCTGAGAGATCTTTTACAAACTAATTTTCTGTGAGATACAAAATCCTGAAAATTCAAAGCATGTCAATATTTCTAATTGCGACTTTCATGGAATGCATCTGATTTACCAATGACAAAGGCATACAAATATTTTGATGTCATAAATTGGTTAATTATCTAGTTTTCTGAAATTTCAATATCCAGACCTGTAGGAAAACATTGTTTTGCCTCATTCACTTAAATTGACTTGGTCAATTGATAGTGTGTAATTATATCTATTCAAATCATAGAAATTAAATACGCGATCATTATAGATTGAACAAGTTGATGTATTTGTAGGTAGATCGATTCTTTTCATTCTTCTGAGAAGGTAATTGTTTGTGCGCTAATAATTCAAATTGGCTCATATAATAGAGTATCTTATACCTCCCTATCTCTCCTGTCTGAAGATGCTTCATTGTAACGCTAGGATAGCCTTATTAAACAAAGTTTTATAGATCTACCTGTGTGTGGAATAATCAAAGATTGGTGGTCTTATGGCACAAACTCAGAGAATTAGAACCCGGGATCGGAATCTGCACACAGAGAGACTCCATCGAGAGACTGGATCGAACAGACCCTGAGAGCTTTACCAAGCAGACCCTTAGATACTGTAACGGAAAAAAATGGACAGATGGTACTGGACAGATAAGGAAGGACTGTACAGATCAGACATGGAGTGATGGCACCGAGCAGACATCTACAGAAGAAGCCTAGGAAGAGAGCTAAATAAGAAGAAGCCGGCACACACACTCCGCGAAGTTATTAAACGGCACCAAATCAAATCTCAGCCGCCACAATTGAATTTTAAAATATTATTCAGCGGCCCCGGGCGGGCCGAGACAGAAATTATTTTCGAGGCATTCAATTCCCCGGTCGATCGCGTTAGGTAAATTTCTCATCTCTCCTCACGTCACATGGTTGTCACTTTTATTTCCCTTAGCCCGATTTCTCTATATCTTCGTGGCTTGTGCTACAGATTTGATGTACTTTCTGGCCTGGTCACTTTTAACTGAATCTTGCGATGATGTCAGCATATTAGATTTGGATCTCCTCTTATAACAGTCTTTTATTGTTCACATTTTTTTTGTTCACCTCTTCTGATGTTGTCCTACTTGCACGGCTTGATTCTCCTCTTGTAATGTCCCCTGACTTGTGAAACTTGAATATCGTAGAGGGAGAAAGGACGAAGAGATGCGAAGGATAGCAGAAAGAAGTCACGATTGTGGACCAGCGCCGAAGAACGGACGCCGGGCGGTATGGTTTCAGTATTAAACCCATTATGCGTGTGTTGATGGACAAACTTCTATGAATCTGCTAGATTCTCCGTGAGTTTTACGCCACCAGATGCTGACAGAATTCATAGAGAACAGCTGCGCTATCGTTCACACTCCGCGTGTATGTGATAATGAGCGGCGGAATAGGATCCTCCAGGTCTTGGATGCACACGTCAAACCATCTCAAGGGTGCCCGAAATATTGATATCACCATTAATATGCAGGCTCCCACGTGTCCAGTCAGGAAGTTAATAACTCGCTCGATTTTTCCACCACCGGATTCGGTGACGACAGACGCGAAGAACTGTATCTACGCGAATAAATTTGTAATGATCTCACCACAGAGCTTCCATTGCATCGTGGGTCAAATATTGCGAGGTATTCTGGGATTTAATGGATGGATGGCTATATTCGATCAACGTACAGATCTGACAGTAACAGCTGCCGACGAAGAGAAGACTTGAAGTAATTAATCACCTATTTGGATCAGGACTGTCCCGTGGTCTGAGTAGGAATAGTTTGGTATTGGGTGACGCGATTGCAGAAGCCAGATGGAAGTAGGATTTTGTCCATACAACGCGCGTAGACCCGGTTTTATATAACAACTATCCTGGTACGATTAAGAGCAACATCATAGAAGGTGGCGACGTCGACGAGTTCGGCTTGTTCCAGTAGATTCGCGAGAGCTTCTACCGAACTGGATGGCCTGACCTTGAGCGAATCTTTGGTGATGATCAAGTCACCGAGGATCCATTTACCTTCTTACAGCAGACCTGCCAGTTGGTGATGTCCCTCTGCAGTGCAGGGGTGATGTGAGCGTGTGTGTACGACATAGTGACTCCCTGGACGGTCAGTGTCCAGCAATAAGTTCCGCTGCAGAAGAATGAGGACCCTGGTCGTGAAGATGCAAGCCACGATAGTCGTTGAGGATGCAACGATGGCGCAGGATCCGTGGAATTCTACCTTGTACAGGGATAGGGTGTTTATGTTATGTAGGATTCAGTTGTTTACTTGTGTTCTTTAAGAAAACAGCAAGCTATATTCTCCGGTAGAAAGCGGATATTGGTTTAAAATAGTTTAAATATAATACAACGCAATTTTATAAATGAAAATATTTATTGCTTCGTTGATTTTTATTAATACATTTATTCATATTGGAGTTGTCTAGAGTTATATGAACTAGAATACCTTGCGACCTTCGAATGTCTCGAGGTTCGGAATGAAATCAACTTCAGGCCGAACATCAAATAAAAATGTTGAGATCGGTGGCATATCATTCGAATCTACACAGAACAGCTCACATTCCACAAGAATATTTACATGAGTGAAGTCGACCATACTGGACGTAGGAATGAGTGACAGATACGTCAGAGAAAGGAGCAGTGTGACCTGACCGAGGCAATCAATGCCGTCATGAATTATTCAGGTGGAGCCAGCAGGATGCCAACACACCGTTGTTTAGTTGAGTTGTTTGAATTTTACCTTGTTGGACTTCTTGTTATGTTCGTCACTTGAGAAGAAATCTGCCTTGTTCTCAATCCATAAGGAAAAAATCTTTTTATGATTGCATTTCTTTTATGAAACGTTTTTCTTGCTGATATTATTTCTTATTTTTAATCCTTCAATATATGTGCGCTTTCACTTCCCAAATTAATATGTATTATATTTGCAAAAAAACAACATTTAGGTTATGAAACATTTACATTTTCAGAAGTGTCATGCTGATAAATGCAAGAGCAGAATAAATCTTGTTAATGGCGAAACAAGGCTGCGCAGATGAAGGTGACCGACCAGATAATAACAGATCATCAATCTCTAGAGGCCCTGAGCGTAGAATTCTTCGGGCTTTGTTGAGATGTAACTTAGTTGATATATACTTTTCATTAGTTTTATTTATTATTATTATCAAATAAATACGTTTAGTTTTTATTTTATTTTATTATTACAGAAGCACGAAGTCTATCAGACTATTGTGCTATATTAGAATTATTTACATATATATATAGTATATTTTAAACTGTAGTAAAATGTACACCGTTTCTATTTGATACCACCCCCATATTTTGTATATATGCTACATCCTTATTAATAATACCTGTAAACCCATATTTGTATGTAAAACTAAAAATGTTGACGTCCAAATAAAGATCTAAAGAGTGGTCAGCTGGGGACAGCTGGGGAGCGGAGGCAAATGCCAACGCCCATGTGGGGCCGGTCCCGAGGGACATTCTTATTGACGACCTCCCTGTAAACAATACAAGTTTTTGACAGGGGGTCAGTAGATGTTCTAGAGGTGTTGCTCGGGAGTCCGCTTCAGCCTGTCTCTCACACAGTCGCTCTCTCCATGTCTCGGTGATAAGCATCCAAGTTTGTGTCATGGCCTCTACCTCTGTCCCGTGGGCTGTCCCCGATCACTCTCGGTGCTAACAGCCAGCCCTGCCTCTTCTTCTTGTTGTCCGCGTGTGGGAAGAATATCAACACTCGCCTCACGTACACGACTGCCAGTTTATCCATACGTCGAAAGGACCATCACATTTGCAACAATATTACATATATCTTTAATTATTTACACGATGAATTAGCACTGATATATAAATTTGTGTACAAATAGCTCTAAACTTGCCAAAGTTTTCATAAGATTGAGTATATACAGAAAGATGGCATTATGTCAAAGTAAGCAAGTACAATTTGTTAGTCAGAGGGCAAGCCAACAAAAGATGGTGTTTCAACATCTAGACAGCATTCACATGTTGGATCATTTATAACTCTCAAGTTAAAGAGAAAACTTAAAAAGGATCCTCTGCCTGTGAAGAACAAATTAGTGTATTTATCAGGAGTAATGAAGCTTGGTACATCGCTCAGAAAAAAATAAAATCTTGAACGTTGGATTAGTTTGAGAAAGATAAAATCTAAATTTTGCATTGATATATAATTTATTCAATTCATTTGAAAGGGGATTATTTAGTGTTTGGTCTGTCAGAGAATTCTTCATATCTAATTAGTGATAATTCAAGGTAGTCGGTCAGCATCGGAGTTTTCGCCAGAATATGAATAATGTAAGAAGATGAACTTTTGTAAGCAAGAATGCACCTAATTGAAATTTGGTACTGTATAGAATTAAACTTTGAATGCTTTGCTGTATTGATAAAAGGGAACCAGATATTTGATGCATAGCTTAACATAGGACGTATCACCCGCCTTGTATAAAATCAATCAGCGCCTTGAATCAATTCCCCAAGTACGTGCACATAATGAAAATAGCGCATTCTTAAATTTTATAGCCCTGTTAATTATATTGTCAACGTGTGGTCCAAAATCAATTTTATTTCTTTGTCTGTGGTTGCGAAAAATAACTCCCAAAATCTTTATAGTTTCTGATGGCTGAATATTTATTTCGATAAAGTTTATAGGTAATTTTTGGTAGTTGTGTAGGTAGAGTATACCTGTTTTATTTGGAATTATTGAGAGTTTTGCCTTCTCACACCTATTTTTAATATTATTCAGACTTTTTTCAATTTTGAACTGAAGATCCTGGATGCTAGAGCCCCAAACCACAAATGAAACATCATCGGCAAAAGCTATGACTTTTGCGAAATTTTCACTAAAAGATAAAATGAAATCATTTAATAATATATTCCAAAGAATTGGAGAAATAATTTCACCTTGAGGGCATCCCTTATTTACCATTTTTGTACATTTTGAGTTTAAGTATCTTAGCTCTACCTTTCGATCTTCGAGATATGAAATAACTATTTTAATTAGTGGCGCTGGAAAGTTTGCTTTGTCCAATTGTTGAATGATTGCAGGATGCCAAGCGTTGTCGAATGCTCCGCTGATATCCACTGCAACCTAGGCCGTAATATCTGTTTCCTTTTTTTGGAGACCTATTTTAGTTATTTCGTGTAGGGCAGAGATTGTCGACTTTGAGTTTAGTAATACGTTTAGTGAACAAGTGCTATATACTGGCCACAAAAAGATTGCATCACCTAAAAATACTTATGTAAAATTTAATTAAAAACACGATGTAATAAGACCAAATCTACACACTATTTATTTATTTGGATTTGGTCTTATTACCTCGTGTTTATAATCTACAATCCAAATTGTGCCTCATCAAAATTTAATTAAATTGGTAAGCTATATAATGGTAGGGTGAAAAACGATTGATTGAAATATAAAAAAAAAAAAATAATAATGTAGATGTAAATTATTTAAATTATAGGGGTTTAATCAATATTGGATGTGTCCTCCTTTGACACGTATAAGAGCAGCAACACGCGGTGAGACTTGCTTTCTTGAGTTTCTTTTTTCAGCTTCTTGTGGAATGTTAGACCATGCCATTTCAATTTGTTGACGAAGTTGTCGAAGAATACTTTGCTGTAGAGATTGCCAAATTCACTTCCCATCATAATACATAGGTACACAATTGAGGAAAGATTGATGTATAATAAAATATGTATATTTGATGTGTGCCATAAGACAGTCACGACCAAGAAAGGACACCATCAAAGGCTGCTCGAACAAACCCATTACCGCAGTTCCAAATTAATTTCCAAGTGGTGTTTGTGTGCCGACGCCTGATGAATATTGATGACGTACAAAATATCCGAGAGAATAATAACGTTTTATTTAAAATTTATGGACGGTTTTGTGAATATTCCGAGTCGTTCAGGCGTAGGTCTTCACGCTGAATAAACACATTTCTCTCAGTGTCTTGATGGACTCCACCAATGACAAATCAATTCTTTATTTATGCTGATGTGAAGTTTTAAAATGCTTGCGGCCTGTTTAATAACTTAAGATTCTTTTATAGAATTAATGCACTATATCCCAGACCTTTCCCCATAATGAGAGATTAATTTCGTCAATTTTCAAATAAAAATATTCTTTCATAACGTAAAATTTAAGAAATTCTACTCCTTGTATTGCGAATTTATAAAATATCGGGATAGAGTGACACGACAACATGCGACCCTGTCAATACCCCATCAAATACAACTGATCTTTCCATTTGAATACTTATCCTAATGTAATTTCCCCTATAATTTATTTTGACAAGATACAACAATGATCCTTTCAGAATAATATAGTTGGAGGAGAAAGCTTATGTATTTATCATACTGTGTGTGTATCAGGGTTAGAAATTACCATCCATCTCCATTAATGTAAATACCCAGTTAATTATATAGGCCAACATAAGAATTACTCGTGTGATTAATTGTCAGCCTCTGCGGATATATGAGCCGGCATAATGGATGTTTTATATTGTGGTATATATCTTCACGGATATATATGGCAAATATCATTTTCTGTTATTGAGATGTAATGATAACATTCCAATTCTTGAGATTGTACTCTATTCATCCCTTATAAACGTGAGAGGACATACCGCTGGCTGAGAGACTGAAGTCTCAATGACATCAACAAGCAATCCTAGTTAAGTTTCTTGTGTGCGCCATTTTTATTTTCTAGCTTTCAGGATAACATAGCCTTCAACACCTAGAAATATAACTAATTAAATGTCACAGAATTTCCTTGTATCAACAGTTACTAGCGCTATGTGGAGTTTTCACTTAACTTTATTGACCTTACATGCTAATCAAGCCTCCTTTTAAAAATAAAATCATTTTGGCAAAATAATTACATAAAATATTATTAAAAGAGTTTACATAACAAATTTGAAAATAGAGATAGTAAAACTATGCAAATATTATACAGTGAGAATTTGGTAAAATTTTACATATTTTAAAATCGTATATATAATTCTATTACTGTCAATTTTGTTTATATACGTTTTTTGTAATGATATAAATGTATATATGTATGTAATGTTGAAGTCCTGGTAGCTCTTGTTGTACTGAAATAAGTTGAAGTTCTGGTGACTCCTGTGTAGAGAGAATCCTGTCGATTAACTTTGTGATGATGAAGTGTTGACTCTCGCTATACTGTGTTAACCGAGAGGAACAGTCAGTGTCGCGTTCAGCGGCGCAGCGCCCAGGCTCTATTTTGCCCAGACGCCCGAAGTCTCTTATTCTGGTCCCGGGGAGGAAAAAATCCGTGGAATCTCAAAGGTAGAGAAGAGCGATTCCCAAGAAGTCAAATCCGCGGAAGTGTCTAAGGCAGGTATCAACCAAGGCGAAGACCTCTCGAGGGCGGGCCGAGAAACCACACGACTCTAACCAGTCAACTACTTTATTTTTTGTCACGAATATATATACATATAAATATTTACATATGGCAAATATGTTTCTTATAATGGATTAAATTTACATATATTTAAAAAAATATAAATCTATAAGAAAAATAACATTCTTTTCCCACCATACTCCCACCTTGAGTTTTTCTACAGAAACTCAACCAATAGTTGGGAAACGACCGTTCATTCCAGTTCTTTAGGATTGGGCTATCTTCGTAGGGTCTTTACTGGCTTCTCCTCGGGAGCCTCCCCGGCGTGGTTCCGACTGTATACTCCTCAAGGTACTCCCCAGATCGGCGGGTATCTCTAAATTGTAGAGCCGTTGAACCGGCCTAATCTGGACGCCCTTGCTGGTTCTCAACTTGGCGACCCTCACAGGTCCATCTCGGCCAGGGTAGACCTCCACAACTCTCGCCAAAGGCCAATTGACTCGCTTAGCTTTATCTTGTCCAATCAACACCAGATCTCCCACCTTGATAGGTCTTGTCTTCGAGCGTCTTCTAGTCTCTTGCCTTAAGAATCCAAAATACTCCGTCCGGAATCTCTTCCGCAGATCTTCTCTTAACCTTTGTCTAAATCGGTATCTCTTCTGAAGACTAGCCCTTTCAATAGAGTCCAGATCTGGAACTCCTATTTCTTTGAGGTCGTGTAAGAACAAGGCAGGGGTTAATGGACTAAGATCTTCGACATCTTCAGACATGTAAGTCAATGGACGTGAGTTCATCAAAGACACTGTGTCACAGATAATGGTGTGAAGTTCTTCAAATTCCAAACGAGCTTGACCAAGAATCTTCCTAAGGAGTTGTTTCAGCAAACCAATCAATCTTTCCCACCATCCACCCCACCATGGAGCCGACGGAGGGATAAACTTCCAATTAATATTTTGCTTGGTACTCTCTGATTGGACTACCGCATTGTCTAGATTCCCTAGAGCTCTGCTCGCACCACGAAAATTGGTACCGTTGTCCGAGTACACTACATAGGGGCGTCCTCTCCTTGCTACAAAACGTCTGAAAGCTTGCAGAAAGTTCTCGGTTGAAAGAGAAGTCACCAGTTCCGAATGGACCGCCCGATATACGGCACAAGTAAATATAACAATCCACACCTTTCGCCTGTTCCTTAAAACAAGTGGTCCAGTAAGGTCTATCCCCACTACCTCAAATATTGAGGCATCCCTTACTCTATTTTCAGGTAATTCCGCGGATTCAACAGAACCCGATTTAGCCGTGAACCGTCTACACTTAACACATTGATGTATGACCCTTCTTACAGTCCTCCTGAATTTCAAAATCCAATAATCCTCTCTTAATAAATTCATCAGAGTTTGAAGTCCCACATGCCCCCAAGTTTCATGCTTCCATCTAATGAGTAAATATACCAAGTCATGATCAGAAGGCAACAATAAAGGCATTCGAAAACTTTCCAGATCTTGTCTCCTACTTATTTTAGTTTTGACCCTCAACAATCCCAAAGAATCGCAGCATAACTTGAAATCCTTCAACCTCTTGTCCTCTGGTCCAGTGAAGGATTCCCGTTGGATAACTCTCACCAGCATCAGTTCCGCCCTTTTAATTTCATTCACAGTAAGATCACCTTTCACTCGCTGACCTATTGTTCCTCTCGCATTTGTTAAAAACCGGTTCATCCAGGCAGTTACTCTCAATATCTTGTAGTAGTTTGAAAAGCGATAGTAGTACTGATCTTTTTCCCTTTCAATACATGTTGAGGTTAAAACAATCTTTCTCTTTTCCGAGTTCACAATATCTGGGTCAGGGTATATTTCCCTATGGGGCCAATCTCTTCTTGGTCTTCTCAACCAACTCGGGCCCTCCCACCACTTCGATCTCTCCAGAGAATCGGCTAAGCACCCCCGTGATGGTAAATCCGCTGGATTCAAACATCCTTGTACATGATACCAATCCTCTGTCTCACTGAGAGATCGGATCTCCATAACTCGATTCATTACAAAAGTCGCCCAGTTATCTTTTCCCTTGATCCAATGGAGTGCATTCATGGAGTCTGTCCAATAAAATCGCTCCATGTCTTCAAATTTTAGGTCCCTCACAACGTTGTTCACCAAGCGGGCCCCAACCAAGCATGCCAACAGCTCCAAACGAGGAATGGTAGTCCCCTTCAAAGGAGCCACTCTCGACCGAGCCTGTACTAGTTGACACGTTACTTCCTGTTCGCTCTCGATGCGTAAAAAAATACAAGTGGCGTAGGAGGCCTTAGACGCATCACAAAAGACATGAAGATAAGTTCCAATCCGGTGTTCTTCTCTATAGCAAAGCCATCTCGGTATGGCAATAGATTTCAGAGACTCCAATTTGGCCAGCCACCTCAAAAACTCGCAAGACAAGTTTTCAGGCAGAGGCTCATCCCACGACAATTTTAACAGCCACGTTTCCTGTAGGATAAGTCTCGGAACGAGGGTCACTGGACAAGTGAAGCCCACCGGATCGAAAATACGGCTTGCCAAGGAGAGTACCTTTCTTTTGTTTATTGGCCCCTGTATTTCCAAATTCTCCAAAGAACAAGCCAAAGTGTCCTTTTCTTGATTCCATGTCATGCCCAACAAACTTCCTCTATCAGACCTAGGATCATCACACATTATACTGGTAACATTGCTTGTCCAATCACGCAAGTTGAAATGAGCAGAAGCCAACAATCTCTGTGCTTCGTCCACAAATTTTTCCATATCTGTGACTTTTGAGAAACTAGCCACACAGTTATCGATGTATAAAGACTCCCTCAATAATTCAGCTGTTTCTTGCCAGTGTTCAGGAGCCTTGTTCAAGTGGTGAAACAGCGTGGCAAGCAGGAGATATGGACTCGTCGTGATTCCGAAGACAACTCTCGCATGACGTAAAACCATCACATTTCCCTCTTTGTCATACCAGAGGAATCTTAGATAATCTCTGTCTTCCTCCCTAATCCCAATTTGGAGGAAGGCCTTCTCTATGTCCGAGGAGACTCCTATCTCGCTCTTCCTAAATTTATTCAAAATTCTTGGGATCATTTCTATCATATTCGGACCTCTTTCTAGACAATCATTCAGTGAAAGTTTTCCCTTCTTCTTCGCCGAAGCATCAAAAACTGGTCTTACTTTGGTGGTTGGACTATTCTCTTTAAAAACTGGTCGATGTGACAAATAGTGCACGCCTTCACGTTTATATATATATATTGTCTATAACCCTTTCTATTATTTTATTCCTTAGCCACTTTTCGAGAATATCTTCATATTCTGCCAAATTTCCGGTATTCACAAGATGTTTCCTCACGTTTGCTAATCGTTTTTCGGCAACATCTCTATTATCCGTGAGTAGTTCTCTTTCGCGAATCCAAGGAAGGGCAACCTGGTAACGCCCCTCACAATCCTGTGAAATAGTACGTGCAAAATATTCTTCCGTTTCTTTTTGTATCGAGTCGTCTTGACGAGCATCTGAAATACCAATAGCCTCTAATCTCCATAAATTCTCCAAATCGCTAGTCAACAGTGAAGTTGTGCAAAGTCCACTAACGCTAGTTTCTTCTTCTGTGGCCGGAATCTTTCCCATTAAAGTCCAGCCCAACCTCGTTTGCACCGCCACAAGCCCAGAAGGAAGTCTTCTATGCTCTCCGGTTAGTAATTTTCCAGCAATATCTGCTCCTATAAGAATCTCAAGAGGTCCCCTGTGTAGATCAGTTAATTCTATGTCATGAGCACTAAGATCTTGCATCCATTTACCCAGATGGACCCTGGGCACGCTGTCGCAGATAACATCTTGGCTCAGTGCTTCAAAATTACAGCCATAAGATCCGTCTAAATTGCTCAACCTGATATCATAAACTCCATGTTCGTACAACTCTGTGTTCGATCCACCAAACAAAAAGTGGCGAAGAGACTCTTTTTTGGAACATTCATATCCCATTTCTTCCGCCGTGTCCTGGAGTACATAGGACCTCTGAGATCCCGTATCAATCAAAATTCGTCCCATTCTTTCTTTACACTTTCCTCTGATAGTCACTCTCAGTGTGGGCAACAACACCACAGGCGTCGTCAGATTGGTCAAAGTCTCATCCCTCATCATCCCTCGGGCTGGAGTAGCATTCTGGTTCTTCCTGGGGCACATAATCCTTGAATGTCTCAATTCCCCACAGCTGGTGCAACTTGTCTTAACTTTGCAGAATTTGCTCAAATGACCATATTTCAGGCATCTGAAACAAGCCCCTTTCTTCTTTAATTTTCCCAATTTATCTTCCAATGTCAAATTTTCCGCGAATTCGCACTTTGTACTTTCATGATCTCTTTCACAAAAGGCGCAATTCTTCCTCTTATTCACTGCTTCAGAGGCATTCAAAAAACCAGCAGCCGTGGGCAGGGGATTCCTCTCATTTCTTCGATACTTCACGATAGAGCTTTGTGACTGAGGGTGCTCATTTGATGGTTGGCCGGCTGTTATTTCGTCCCGCGTACCGAACGTGCTTTCTAATGCAATCAATTGTCTCTCCAAAAATTCAATCAAATCTCCAAGAGAAAAAGCTCCTGTGAATTCCCGGTGTAATTCAAGCTTTAAGTCTGATGGCAATAGCTTGAGGAGTAAAGGGCACAATAAGTTACCGTAGCTTTCAACGACAACACCCAATGACTCCAAACTTCTAATCTGCACCAGGATTCTGCCGTACAATTCTCTGAAAGCCCTCACGTCCTTTGTCACTCTAAGTGGTTTCAAGGCCAAGAGGTTGTTCATATGCACGTCGATCAACCTTTCCCCTTTTCCGAAGCGTTTCTTCAACAATTCAACGGCCTTATCGTAATTTTCCTCAGATAGGCAAAATCCTTCCACAGTTTGGGCCGCCGTTCCACCCAAGTAGGCTTTAAGATAGTTAAATTTATCTATCTTGGTCAAGTGTTCATTCCTATTGATTGATGAATCGAAGACATTCCAAAAATTTAACCACTGGCTAATTTCCCCGTAGAAACTTTCCATTGTCAATTTGGGTAACTTAACCATCCCAGTTAGAGTCGGTCGACCGATTTCTCCTGGATGTTCCTTCTTCGTGGCAGTTGCAGTTTCCCTCTGCATTCCTTCCGCTACCACCAGACTTCTTTTCTTTAACAAATATTTCCACGCCACGGCCTTTTCCCGGTATTCCTCTACCATCTTTAGATCTTTCTCTAGATCTTTGATGTCAATCAGCTTACCGATTTCTTCGTCTACCCGCCTCAGTTCTTCGTAGACATCCGAAAGCTGCCCCAGCAGTTCCTCGTGGTCACACTCCTTGTGCACGTCATATTCCTCTATTCTTTTCCCGTACTTGGATAAAGACGTGCGGAGTATGGTTCTCTTCTTCTTGAGTCTCTCTAGCGCTTCTTCTCTCTCCATCTTCTGATCCAAAAGGGTTCCAAATATAGGCACGGCTTTCTCCTCGCGTCCCGGCTGGGATGCCAAATGTCGCGTTCAGCGGCGCAGCGCCCAGGCTCTATTTTGCCCAGACGCCCGAAGTCTCTTATTCTGGTCCCGGGGAGGAAAAAATCCGTGGAATCTCAAAGGTAGAGAAGAGCGATTCCCAAGAAGTCAAATCCGCGGAAGTGTCTAAGGCAGGTATCAACCAAGGCGTAGACCTCTCGAGAGCGGGCCGAGAAACCACACGACTCTAACCAGTCAACTACTTTATTTTTTGTCCCGAATATATATACATATAAATATTTACATATGGCAAATATGTTTCTTATAATGGATTAAATTTACATATATTTAAAAAAATATAAATCTATAAGAAAAATAACATTCTTTTCCCAACAGTCAGGATGTAGAGTTTTCCAGTACCTCTCTGCACCTTGGAAGACCTTAAAAAGTGTTCACAAAATACAGGCAGTCGTGGTCGAGGCAGAGTGGAAAGTTTGGGAATGTCCACACAAAAAACGAAGACACAGTTGCACTAAGAAAGTTCCGTTAACAGATAAAAGTTGAGCTAGGAGCGAAAGATGGAGATAGAAGTTTCTTACTCGTCTACATGATGGATGAGATCGACATGACATACGACCGACGCGGGCTTGCACTAAGGGTGAACTAAACTGTCAAGTGACTGTAAAGTGATTGTATTTATAGGTTAAAGACGGGGGCCTTATGTGACAGGGGGCCGTTTCTGAGAAAGGGGGCTTTGCATGTCCAGGTGTGAGAGGGGTCTCTGCATTCCACCACATGTGACAGTGTGGGTGGTCTTGTCGTGGGAATTGTAAATCTATCTGATTTTGACGTTATGACTTCCATCTCTTGCTTAGCTCAACTCTTAAATCTATTACAGATTTTATTTATTTATCCACTTTGTACAAATTACATTACATATGATGATGTAAAGACACATGTCAATAATACGTATAATCATTAACAGCTGTGTTTCTATTATACAACATTAAAATCTTGTTATAAGGTATATACATGGGGTTGTTGGCTTAAATTACCATATGTATATAAATAAATGTAAATATATATGATGTGAAGGTTTCAGCTATATACAAATTCATTAGACCAAGGCTACTCTTACATTACCTTTAGCATACGTATGTACATATGGGTGTACCAAAATAGGCTCTTTAACTGAGCACCAGAATAATGCAATATCCATCAGCTGAGTAAAATAATTTGCTACTGATCATAAAAATGAGCCACAACACCAGTTTTGGCATATATTGTATATGCTGACCAACCTTCGGATAAAATGTCCTTTCTATACTGTTCGCGAGTGGATGACAAAAGGGGCGAATAGGGAAAATAGATTTGACACCACTTTTATTTCTAAGAAAGATACTAAACCTAATTGTTAAATCTGTTTATATCGAACTACGGTCTGCTACCAATTGTTTAATTTTCTTAAAATATTTTAATGGAACTGATTCCCAATAGATAAATATTACTTTTATTGATTCACAAGAAAGAGAACAAAAGAATAACCTATATTAACACTAAACAAAAACTTATTATTTTTCTTCTTTCTGTTAAGCGCCTATTTTCTTAATATCTTGAAATCATATTAAGCGTAAACAAATTACATGGTTAAATTAAAAATATATAGACAATATTTCTATCAATTCAACATTCAAAGGCATAGCAATTACAAGTGGAACCTTCAATCACTGTACAACATCTCTAGAAACTGTGATAGCCGTTTATTTCCGGACACATATCCTTCCCGACTGAGAACTCTTTTACAATAGTTACATGGATTATACCAATGCAGACACTACACTCAATAGCCACGGAATATGAATTCTGTTTCACTAGAAATATTCTGAGAGACCATATCACGAAGCCTATCCGAGAGTTCGAGAATTCTAACAGAAACAAAATACAATAACGTCTCTGAAATTTATATCTATTTATATTGGTGAAATACCAGTACTATAGTAGAAACCTTGTATGGTGAACTTTATATATATATGTAATATTGTTGCAAATGTCGATGTATGGATAAGCTGGCAGTCGTGTACGTGAGGCGAGTGTTGATGTTCTTCCCACACGCGGACAACAAGAAGCAGAGGCAGGGCTAGATGTTAGCACCGAGAGTGATCGGGGACAGCCCACGGGACAGAGGTAGAGGCCATGACACAAACTTGGATGCTTATCACCGAGACATGGAGGGCCAGACTTAAGCGGCCTGCCCAGAAACACCCTAGAACCATCTGCTGCTGACCCCCCGCTAAAACTTGTCCTGTTTTCAGGGGTCGTCTATAAAGAGTCCCTGGGGGCCCCACATGGGCTGGGCGTTGGCTTTTTTCCTCTCCTCTGTCCCTGCCTCCAGCTGACCGAACACTGGATCTTTATTTTGACGTCACCATTTTTAGTTTTAAATACAAATAGGGGGTTAAAATACAAATAGTTTATATACAAAATATGGGGTGGTAGTAAATAGAAATAGTGTACATTTTAATAGAAGGGTAGGATATTTTAAGGTATCGGCTTTAACTAATTGGAAGATATGTGACATTTACTAAAAGTGTCATACAGTTTAAAATATACTATATATATATATATTGTATTTTTAATTTTTAAGAATTCTAAATATTCTACCCGATTCTTTTCTGATAATCAAATCATCACATATCTTCAATACCTTTTTTGATTTTACATCGAAATTCTTTCGAATTTGCATATTAGTAAATATATAATATAAAGGCATATATTGGATAGAATATTTATTTGCCAATATTTCGGTTAGCTTAACGCCAACCTCTTTCAAGGCATTACATTCTGTATGAACATGTTTTGTTTGAGAGTTTGTATATATAAAATGTAATGCCTTGACAAAGGTTGGCGTTGAGACACAACCAGAATATTGGCAGCTAAGTCTTTTTATTCAATCTATATGCTTTTTTATTATCTAATGATTCAAGTATGGAGATTTCTATATTTTCAAAAGGAAATAAATCTTAAAATATATCTGGATCTCATTTGTAAGTTTAAAGAAGGCTAGAAGGAGGAGTGAAACATTAATCAAATTGAAAATTCAATTAATATAAGACGGACAGATGTTTCCACATCATTTAAATTGCGGAGGATAAAGTGTTAAAATATTCAAATATCCGCGGTAATATTAAAAATGAAAAATATATTCTCGGATAATATTTCAAGCTATATTACAACCATGTTTGTTATTTCTAGGTAGGACAAACATGAATATAGCTGAGGTAATATGTAAATGTTGATGGTAGAAAGTTCTTTATGGGAGAATATTGAATATATTTGTGCAAATATATATTTTTCTCGAGGTAGGAAATAATTGGTATATGATTATATCATAATATAGAAAAGTTCTCGAACCGACTTTCTTTGTAAATTCTGAAAGGATTATTTTATATAGATCGAAGCCAGTTTTTCAATTTATCCTTCAAATTTTGTAGTAATTCCGCTGCCTTTGCGCTCTTTTCTAGGTATAGAATGCGGAAAATATATTTTTTATAATAAATATTCTTTCTTAAGATATGTTGATAGTCAATTTGAGACACTAAATATTTCTTGAGCGTGTGATTTGGACCTTAGCTCCATGAATGTGTTTTGGTAACTTAACATTATTTTAGTTCATTGTACAGCAGAAATTATCTGGTGAAACTGAGACTTTATATTTATTTTAACGAGGTATTAACATTCCAGTACTGGCTATTCTATCTCCCACACGATGTTCGCGATACATTCTTATTAAGATATAATAAATAGGTTTTATATATTTAAAGGAGAAACCTTTATAGAGATAATTTACCTAGCTCTTCAAATATAAATTTCACCATTATCATTCAGAAGGAAAAGTATATTTTTCAGTTATCGAATTTAACGGTAGTGAAATTTGTTTTGGCTGATTTTAATACAACTCAGAGTAATTTACAGATTTACTTCAAAAGTCTAGCTTCATGTTACTCTATTATGAATTAATTTAAAAGAAGGAAAAGGTAGAAATAATAAAATATATTACAACAAAACTCAGAGAGAGAACGCTTAATAAAACAAGAAACTTATAATCGGAGGCTGAATTTTAATGTAAATAAAATATCCGAGGATTCTTCCAAGATCTCTCCATTCCTTCTCTACACACTCTATTCGAACTGATGGCTTGATATTTGCTTAATATTTGAGTACAAGTTTAAATATCAGTTCTACACACTGTTGGAGGGATATTTATAACCCAGGGAGCGCCAACTACCCAGGGAGTCACTAGTATGGACTAGTGTTGAGCGCTTTTACTCGCGTCCTGTTTTGATTGCTGAGTTGAAACAATTGACCAGAAATTTCTATGCTGAGGTTGAGTCTGGGAGGCTGGCCATAGTATACACTGTACGTCTTTTCAGTATTGGGGGCCATGGAATCTCGTGCGACGTGAACAGCAATACTGCGGCACGAAAAGCAGCAACCCAGTTTGGCTACAACATTACATCTATCAAACAAAGAAAAATACTGTAAAGTATTTATCCTTTTTGCGCAAGGCACCACGACAACCTTTCACAACAAAGCAACAATTAAGATGCAATTTCTGCATAAGAAATCGGCGGTAATATTTCTTATTTCTAAAACATTGTCGGTACCGGCACATATTTTATATAAATCCCTTGAAGTTTTAATCAGTTGCACAAACTACAATTTTCACCTATCGTGTAAAGTTTCATGTCTGTAGCCTGGCGTCCTTTTGGTGAATATTTTCATAAACATTCATACATATTGTCCACGTCATATTATAATGAAAACTAGAATAAATATCTAGTGAGAGAGAAAACATTTGTATGTGAAATTAGGCTCTCAAAAATTTAGATAGGGTCTGTTCAGAAAAGATGTTTTCTATTGTGCCTATTTTACCAAATGAAAATTTGCTTTTGATTATACAATTAGACATATCAATATAAGTCTAAAGTATGTTAACCTATCTGGTTTTTTTTTTTCGTAAAAATTAACATTTCTTGAGATGGAAAATTTCAACAATCGAAAAGATTCTGAAGAAATATGCGGAATAGATGCGTAAAATTTCTCTCAATTAATAGAGAATTTGCTAGCTTGAAGGAAATTTAGAATAAATATGTCTAAGAAATTATTCATAGTGTGAAACTGGCCTCGAATGAAAGTGCCCAAATATTTTATTTTTGAATTCAATACTTCGAAAATAATTTTAAAGAGGGGAAAAAAGAATTATAAAATATAAGGTCAAGATGACGTCGTGTGATTAAGTTACGATATCAGCATTTCTTTTGCCAGTTTATAATTTAATTGCTAAAAGGTACCCGCCTAGAATTTAATCTAAACCGGAAGAAGATCGCTGTCAAAATTAAAACCTAACTTGGAAGGAATTTATTGCCAAGATTCTAACTTGTCCCGGGATAAGGTGTCTGCCAAGATTTGAACCGGCAAAGTTTAATAAAATAATAACTTATCCCGGTAGAAATTTGATACCAAGATTATAACAAACCCTGCAGAACGTTGTGCCAAGATTATAACTTAACCCTGGAGAATGCCAAGATTATAACTCTACCCTGAATAAGGTTGATGCCAAGATTATAACTTAACCCTGGTGAATGCCAAGATTATAACTTAACCCTGGTGAATGCCAAGATTATAACTTAACCTTGGAGAATGCCAAGATTATAACTTAACCCTGGAGAATGCCAAGATTATAACTCTACCCTGAATAAGGTTGATGCCAAGATTATAACTTAACCCTGGAGAATGCCAAGATTATAACTCTACCCTGAATAAGGTTGATGCCAAGATTATAACTTAACCCTGGAGAATGCCAAGATTATAACTCTACCCTGAATAAGGTTGATGCCAAGATTATAACTCTACCCTGAATAAGGTTGATGCCAAGATTATAACTTAACCCTGGAGAATGCCAAGATTATAACTTAACCCTGGAGAATGCCAAGATTATAACTTAACCCTGGAGAATGCCAAGATTATAACTCTACCCTGAATAAGGTTGATGCCAAGATTATAACTTAACCCTGGAGAATGCCAAGATTATAACTTAACCCTGGAGAATGCCAAGATTATAACTCTACCCTGAATAAGGTTGATGCCAAGATTATAACTTAACCCTGGAGAATGCCAAGATTATAACTTAACCCTGGAGAATGCCAAGATTATAACTCTACCCTGAATAAGGTTGATGCCAAGATTATAACTTAACCCTGGAGAATGCCAAGATTATAACTCTACCCTGAATAAGGTTGATGCCAAGATTATAACTTAAACCTGGAGAATGCCAAGATTATAACTCTACCCTGAATAAGGTTGATGCCAAGATTATAACTTAACCCTGGAGAATGCCAAGATTATAACTTAACCCTGGAGAATGCCAAGATTATAACTCTACCCTGAAGAAGGTTGATGCCACGATTATAACTTAACCCTGAGGAATACCAAGGTAAGTACCTAACACGGCCGAAGACTGCTGCAAATTTCAGTATTCAACAGTACAGAAGGTAGTTGCCAAGTTCAGTACGTCACCCGGCTGTAATGGTTGTACCATCCAGGAAACTGTCCCAATGACAGTGGGCAGAGAACCCCGCGCCAATTGTAAGTGCTGGAGCACCTAATTAGAAAGAGAGAGAGTTAAATGAAGATGAACGCGGCCATATTTTTAAGTTCCTATTAAAACGGCAGGGTAATTATCTAGTTGGACAATAGCTAATTGGTCCTCTGCTCTTGCTAATTGTTTCCGGATTGGACGAGGGGACACCACTTGAGGCCCTCTCCTCAGGAGATTGTCTCTGTGGATAGACATGGGGGATTGGGTGGAAGATGTCGTGTGACGTGTTTTTCTATCGTCGTGTTGTCAGAGATTGTCTTCAGAAAGTTTGCTATATAACACCGAGTTTCCAGTATTGTGTTTTCACACTATCATTATATTTTAAAAATGCTCCCAACTAAATACAGACGTGCGTTTGAGTAGTGGAGTTAAATTACAGCTTGGTTGTGGATTTGTTCTCTATCCACGCAATTTACAATTAATATTTCTATTTCAATTGAAATATGTATATATTAAAAACAAAGAAGGCATATCCTGACCACGAGCACATGTGCTTTTTAGATGGCAGACGCCATCTAGTGGAACAGAATTTGCGCTCTGCAATCTTAAAAGCACATGTGCTCGGTATCAGGATATGTCTTCTTTGCTTTTAATATCAACACCTGACCTTTTAATTTATTTTTTCTATTATTTTTATAGAAAAATTTCTATTAACTAGAGATACCTCTGGGAGAGGGCTCAGCTCCTGGTGTTTTAAATCTTCCGTGTAATTTTTATCCGTGTGGTTTTAAAAAGTGTTGAATATTTTTACAATAAACGTAATAATATGTCTATATATATATGCGTGTATATATATTTTTTTGCATGTTAGCTTCCCTTTATTTACTTATCATTATATATCTCATATGTAACATAATTCAAAGTAACTTCAGCATGGAAATTGCTATTGCGATATAATCAGCCATCATGAAGTGCATTATTCACGCCCCAAGTTATCTATAACTAAACCCCCAACTGAGACGTAAGTGTTTTATAGAGTAGATATTAGAACATCAGAGAGTGTATGCAATAAAATGTCGAGAAATAAGCAAATATCGAAGAAATATACAAATATATATGTAGAAATAAACGGAACAATGAATAATAAACAAGAATACAACCAATAGCCGAGATATAAGTTACTTTATATAAAAACGGCGTATCTGTGGATTGTTGAAAAAAAAACTTTTTTTTCTCAAAAGGTTTAGTGGAATTGATTGCTCCCCTTTAACAATTTATTTCACAATGAACTTAATTTCAAATTCTTCTATATATCACAAGGAAACAACTTTGTATCATTGGTCAAAAACTATATAAATGTTAAAATAAATTGAAAACTAAAGGATAAAAATATATTCAAATTTATATATGAAAATTAAAGGTTCTTGTGTGTAAGAATAGTAATGCCGTATGCTATATAATATACAAGAGTGATATAAGTTAGGAAACAATAAAAATTATAAAAATAAATAAAATTAATAATGATAATAAATCTCAGAAAAGAAAAAAAAAAGAATAGAAAATGATTTGATTGTTGTAAATTATTAGTTTAAAAAAACATGGAAATGAAAAATATAAACAAATGAAGTTGACTGTGATTATATAAAAGAACTTAGGTAAAGAGACACATATGGTCGGGAATTCCTCCATATCTTTTCACACTAGCTGGGTCCTTCTTTGATGCCTCCAGGAACTTCCTTTGGTGTGAGTTGCCTCTGTAGATAGTGGATCCCAATATGGCTCATGTCCCGATTGAACACTCCACCATGGCAAATCCTTCTTTTGCATATTTCAAAGAAGATTTGTGTTCTTAGAGTCTGGACCCCAGGATCCAATGTAGATGACATCATTATACGGGATTCTATATACAACATCCAATGGGAAGTCTTCTCTCTCCATTTTAGCTGATCTCGTCTCACACTGTCTTGACATCCTGGTAAACCGAAGATTCGACACCACCATTAAGTTCTGGGCAAGATATGTTGATAGGGCGATGGCTATAGTGGCTACAGACCCTATTGAGAATATTTCGGCATTTTTAAATGACTTTCATCCTTTTTAAAATCAAAATTTGAAAGAGTCTAATAGCTTCCTATTCTTTTTGAATATACTTTTTGAAAGTAAGTTGAGCAAGCTACAAATAACTGTTCGTAGAAGCCCAGCCACTCTCTAGTATATCTCCAGTGTATGCCTTTGATCCTATATCCCATAAAATTTCTCTTGAAAAGATCACTGATAAGATTTAGTAAAGAGAATTAAACATTATTCAAGAAGAATTGATAGAGAATGGATACACAAAGGAATTCATTGATAAAAATTCATTTAAAATCAACAGTATTTATTGTAAAACAGGTATAAAAAAGTGTATAATGTCATATGAAGCAGAAGCTTTAAAATAGCTCATGTGTTAAATAATTTTAAAATAACCACCATTTTTTAAAATGCACCTCTTTGAAAACAATAGTCCGGAATCGGATTTAAAAACAGAAGGAGGAGTTAGGGAACACAAAGGATTTTGTATATAGAATCCCGGGTTAAGATGTCTCCTACATTGGAGAGACAGCCCGCTATCTTGGGATCAGACTCCAAGGACACAAATCGTCATGGAAATATGTAAAAGTAAGATTCGCCATGATCGGAATATTTCAAACAGAAATAATGTAGTATATTTTTCTCTCGGTATATTGTTACATCATGATTAATGGCGTATTTATTATATTATTTTAAATATATATTTGAAATTTAAATTATATATTTATTTATTTTTATATTCTATGATATTTATTTAAAACAGATTATTTTTAGATTATCATCATTTGTATTTAGGTACACGTGTGACTTCACTGCTCTCTTTGATGTGAGAAAATAAATAAATTATTCTGGTGGCTACATAAAGTAGACTTATCTCATTATTCCCTTTTATAAATTTGTAGGATGGTTGAAACACGCTCTGGTAAGATGCAAGACCCAGCACAGGAGAGAATCAAGGCTGAAGAGTCTGCCAAGCCGCAACCTGGTGCAACAATATAATAGGTATTTAAAATATAAAAAATTGTATTTATTATTAAGTTGTTAACGTGATAATCCTGTTGAAGGACTGACAAGTCCGAAAGCTTGAAAATAAAAAGTTGCACAAGAAACTTAACCCTGGAAGCTTCATTTATTTTATAATGGTTGGAACATAGCACTTTGATGTTGAAATGAATAATAATAATATTATTAATACACTTTTGTTTGAAAATATATATCATTTGATAAAACAGGCAGAATCCAAGCAACGACCTTGTCATTTGTACTATTAAAAATAATATCTGAAATAAATATTCATTTTTTTAAAATTATATTTTCCTTTAAATATTATAGAAATCCTTCTTTGGCTTTACGATCCATTCAATTTTATCCTTGAAATCCTTCCATTAAAAATATAAAGAAGCTCTTCTTCCCGATCTGTGTTTCTATAAAAATACATGCATTAATATAGTGAAGATACTAAATCACCAAGTATAGGCCATGCGATTCCTTGGCTGATAGAAATTTAATTGAAAAAAGTTTAGATTCAAGGATAAGCCGAGTCTGAGTATGTATAATTGATGCGCATTCTTCGTTCCTCTCTCGTTCTTGAAATATAGAAAACTTTGCATTGGTATTTTTTAATCAACAAAGGACTATATCTCATTTCCATAGTTTCTCCAAATATATTCGCACAAATAATAAACCTTCAAATGCACAGACTGAAGAGAAACACAATGAACAATTCGAAACTATTTTAAAGGCGTAAGATTCTTTTTGATATTAAACAATTTCTACTGCCCTTACTGCAATGGAAAAATAGTTCTTCTAAAATACCCATTCAAAGAGTCTATCAACAGTATCACTATAAAAGGAAGTTCCAAAAATGCAATATAACAGAGGTATGGTAGATTAAACTGGCGAAACCGCTGAGAGGGTTCACCACTGATGAGCCAGGCCCTCTCATTAATTTTTCCATTGCAGTAAGGGCAGTAGAAATTGTTTAATATCAAAAAGAATCTTACGCCTTTAAAATAGTTTCGAATTTTGATAACAGATGGCGCGCTAGTGCATCATACAATGAACAATACAATAGATATAGCAGTATGGTAGATTAATTTAGTGAACCATGTGCATGTTTACCGCTCAGGACCTACGCCGTGTCAATATGTTTGCGTATTTTATTTTTCTTTTATAGAAATTCATCTAACATGATCAAATAATCTTGGCGCAAAAAAATTACGAATTTGTTACTGCGGTTAAGAAAGAGAGACAAGTAGTTAAATAAAAAAAAATATTATTCTAAAAACTAATATACGAGGCGATATAAAAAACGATAACTGATCAAATATGCGTGCTCACCTTCCGAAGTGCTCTGAAGACCAAATAAAATACTTATTCGCTTCATCATTCAACACATGTTGAGCAATTCTTATATCCCTTCTCCCAGATCTTTACTTAGCAAGAGGAAACAGTTACAAATATGAAAAAAATAAAATAAAAAAGTGAAATTGTACTGAAATGAGGTGGGTAAATTAAGAAAAAGGCATCTCCTTACCGTTCAACTGAAAGTTGATGATGGCTTACAAGCAGATTCCTTTTTCTTAAGTCATAAATGGGTCAATATGGGGGGAGGTATCATATATTGACAATATTTTGTAATAGCTATATATACAATTTAACCCACAGTATATGCAGCTAATAGCATATTTATAAATAGGGGAGTGCTGGGGGATTTGTGCCATAAAAACAACCTCCAGGGAAGTCACTTAAAGCAGACAATGGAGGCCTGTGAAAGACGCTCCCTCTAATGGCGCCCATTTCTCAAGGAATTAGCTTCGGCTTTAATTTGGATAATCACCGCCGAGTTCACTCCTTTTGTTTAACGCCTTTTTGTTTCGGACCTCACTTAGCAGACAGCTGCTCTTAGAACTGCCAAACTTCTTCTCTAGAATAACTCTGTCTTGTGTTTTCCTAACTAATCTTCGCGAATATCGTGGCAAAACCTGAATCATACACTACTGTGATACCTTAAATGTGGAAATTGCTGTATTCTAAATTTGTCTTTAAAAATAGTTAAATACTTTTATTCCTCATCTGCAAATATTGCTGTGAAACCTTCATATTATAAATACAAGTATAAATACTTGTATATTGCTGCAAGTCAAGTTGCTGTGGAACCTATCAACGTATGCTGAGAAACCTACCTGCATTCCAATATTGCTCTAATAAATCTGCAAGGTACCCAAAATTGCTGTTACAACCATTACATGGATATTTCTGCTAGAATTATCACTTTAAAGTATCTGTAGATACTTGGATTTATCTCAGTTATCCCCAACTATCTAAACATCCACTGCCTCCACGGAATCTATCTCGCAACCACAATGTTGTCCTGTATGCACACAATTTTTTTTATTCGAAAATTTGAATAATAAAGTTCGATTCAGCATCATCAAATAAATACACTGTCAACAAAATATAACCATACACCATATTCAATTTTATAAAAGGCCAAGCAAGTTTCCAGAAAACACTGCGTTAAAACACATTAATAGATAAGCTTGATCGACAATAAAGGACGGAAGTATAACATTACTCTTGATATTCATCGTTTTCTCAAACATTAGGATCCATAGGTAGACCATTGACATGCTAAAAACTACGTGGATACTATAACTATGTATACTACCTCTTTAGTTGAAGAATTTGAGCTACACCATTGATTCTCAACTACATATTTGCGGTATAGTTTTAAACGACACAGTATTAATATATTCTATGCCCTCAAACACCTACGAGCGTTTCAATAAACTATGTGAGGCATCAACGATATAAGGTCTATAGCTGAATTCAATAAATTCGAACTAAGTCGAGGGCCGTCCAGATGTAACAACAATGACAGCAGTCCAGATGTAACAGCAGAATGAAGGCAGTCCAGATATAACACTAGGGTGACAGCAGTCCCGATGTAACAACAGTGACGGCAGTCCAGATGTAACAGCAGTGTGGGCAGTCCGATGTAACAACAATGACGGCAGTCCAGATGTAACAGCAGAGCGAAGGCAGTCCAGATGTAACAGCAAAGCGAAGGCAGTCCACATGTAACAACAATGACGGCAGTCCAGATGTAACAGCAGAATGAAGGCAGTCCAGATATAACACTAGGGTGACAGCAGTCCAGATGTAACAACAGTGACGGCAGTCTAGATGTAACAGAAGAGTGAAGGCAGTCCAGATGTAACAACAATGACGGCAGTCCAGATGTAACAACAATGACAGCAGTCCAGATGTAACAACAATGACGGCAGTCCAGATGTAACAGAAGAGCGAAGGCAGTCCAGATGTAACAGCATTGAAGGCAGTCCAGATGTAACAGCAGAATGAAGGCAGTCCAGATGTGAAAGCCGAGTCCAGAGGGCGGAAGTCCAGATGTAGCTACAAGGACCGCGCCGGTCGTTAGCTGAATTGATGATCGCAGCCCGGCAAATGGGCAAAGTTTTCCGCCGTCGTTGCGGGAAATATGGCGCGGTGCCTCCCCACCAATTACACAACCCCGGCGCTCCCGAGCTCTGTTTATTAAATATGACAACATTTTGGTGTGCTAATTCCTCCTTATATTCATTGAAGGTTTACAATAGAACCTTTCACGATAGTCACAAATCTGAATCCCCATGATAGCTCCTAGAGGTTGGATGATATAAGATAATGTAAAGTTAACAATAGTGACCGGGCAAGAAAGTTATCTCTTATTGCTGATTACATTGTGTTAAACAGGCAATAATTTAATGGAAGTTGAATATATTGAAATGTGTTTGTCCAAACTCTCAGTTGTTTATTGACCACTCTAAGGGTTTATCCAGTTTAATCTATCAGACCGCTATAGTTCTTGCAATGGCCTTTCTTTTTGAATGGTCAGAAAATTGGAGCTTTAGTTTAGGGAAATTATTAGAAATGACCTATCTCTTCGTCTTGAAGGGAAAAATGACAAACACATGGGTAGAATTTAGAGAGAAAACTTGTAATGACATCTAGTTTGAACATCTTTGAGCTGAAATATAAAAATATTTGAAGATCCCAGCTTATTAGATATGTAGTCCCCAGAAGAGATATTTTAACAATATTTTTATTCTATCTCCACTATTGATTTATTCATTATTAAAATTATTCTGTTTCAGCGAGAGTGTATGCATTAACATGGTTATCAAATTTTACAAATGGTAAATGTTTTAAAAACTTTTAATAGAAAATAAATTTTCATTTTTTAAAACTATCAATATAGCTTCTCCCTTGAATGACAGTCCCACAATGACAACCTTCGTGAAAACGACTTGTCCAGCTTTCACTGAACGAACAATTTCATAAGTCCAGGAGAATCTATAGTGAGATCTTACAATATAAGCTCTAATGTTACATTTTGAAAATCAAGTTATCAAGGAAAATCAATATATGTGAAGTGATTGAGAATTATAGAAATCAGCTTTGTACCAAAAGGATGTACCTCTGTTTTAATAAATGTATTAATAAAAGACAATTATAAATTGTCTTATAAAAATAACGGTGCTTCCCTCCTATTTGCACATGGATATTTTCTTTTTGCAATATGACACAATATATTCAAAATGTATATATCCATAATTAAAAATACTACTCTTAATGAACGATCGATTTTCGAAGAGAAACTTTGTTAAAATCGGAAATGAGTTTTTCTTATTCGATACAACGGTGGTTTGGACGATCCATCCTGCAGGCGTCTGTTCTATTACTCGAGCCATTTGATCTTTATCACATTTTTCATTTCAGTATAAATTCTCAAGAGAGATTACTTGAATCAATTTGATCTCTCTTCTCGATGTGGCTGCTCAGTGGAGGTTGAGTTAGTGTGGTTCAAGTCATTTGGAAAGATGGTCGCTCAGGGATATGGCCGCTCATCATATGGCTCTCCCACAATCCATATGAGTTTATCATTGATATGACAAAGGCATTCTACAAAACATGGGAATGTACCACGGTTTCTACCATCCATCCGAATCCAACTAAGCCCTGACATTGAGACGTCCCGCTAATTGCACCTTCCCTATGACTGAAGAAAGACCAACACCTACGTGATACAAGTCCTCACCAGTTTGATTCTGGTTGTGCCCCAACACGTCACAAAGCTGATCAATATTTCAAACACTTAGTGTTTTTTCAAATCAATCTGTATAATGTTCTCGGTTGGTATTTATCGGAAATCTATAAAATGTTTTTTAATGATTTTTTTAAAAGTGCGGGTGGATGGATATCTTTCACACTTGCAAAAAATACTTTTCGAAATGTTTACTATTTCTTGAGTCTAAGATAAGTATGCAGAACATTAATTATGTTTTACAGCTTGTAGTTTGCAAAAACCTTGCAATTTTACCTGATTCTCGGGAATATTAGTTAGCGTATATCAATAATTTGAATCATTAATTGGCATTTATCAATAATCCTTGCAATAATTAGCTTCCAGGAGATCCTTTATTGCTATAATCTTATTAACACAATCGTCTACATTCTTACTCTAAATGATAGGTTGACAATTTACAGTCATATGTGTGGTTCTCACCTTGACACCAGGAAACTGGCTGATCTATCTTGCAGACCCGGGCTAAAGTGAGGGCACTATCCTGAAGACAAACGGTGACCACGCGAAGAGGAACACGGTAACCTCGGTTTAGAGAGGGCAGAATAGGAAGAAAGAGCTGGACTATGGGAGATTCCTATGATTGTTGTTCAATCGGGAAGCATGACGACCTGACTATGTACATGACTCCTGTACTGGTTCCCTTCCCCTGGGGTCAGAAACAACCCAGTTTATAAGTGACATCAGAGAAGGCGGAAATATTTGTCCAATCAAAGACTTACATGACCGATATGTTTAGCTCCTCCCTTAGTCTTGGGCAATGTAAACGACCTGTAATTCGACATTTATGGGTACTGCACCTTTCCTTTCCAGTGGTACTTTATTATACGTCATTTTAAAGTTACATCAGTCTTGCTTTGAGTCAAAGGTTGATCCATCAGGCTTGATGTTTCTATGTAAAACATTCTAAGGAAAACGACTTTGCATATTTACAACATATAGAATACCACATATATATAATATGTGATATAGCATGTAATGATATATATATAATAAATAAATTAGAGTAAATAGTGTTTTAAATGTTCAGATTTTCATGACTATTCAGAGATTTATTTCTCATTTGGGAGTCTTTAAACCCAAATTATTATCTCATTGGAGGTAGGATTGACAAGTGATTTGATATATTACAACTCAGTTGTCGCTCAGGAAGTTGGACTCTGTCTGTTGTGCTGGATTGCTATAGATGGCGCTATGAATTTGGTTGAAAATATAATAATGAGTTTGTCGAGGGGAGAATTCTAATTTATTTTAAAGCTATTACTTCGAATCATTATCAACTAGCCAATTTTGAGTCAGTCATAAAAATAAATATCTAAGGAATTTGTATATCAAATAAAAACGGAACAGTTTAAACTTTTTACAAGTTTTTCTAGGTGCTTAATGCAAATACCTTTAAATTACTCATTAAAAAAATAATAATTCAAAGTTTATACCCAATTTGAGAAATATGTTTATCACCATAAATTGATGATATTTATCTTGGTCAAATAAACGTCAGAACATTATATAAATATGTTGAAATTTTAAAGTTTATATTGATGACCAGAACGTTATAAAAATGAATTTAAAACTTTGAAAAGTGCGTACATTTACTACGGATAATTTATCTGAGTTACTTATCTGATGGAATGCTACCATTGACCTGTCCTGACTCCAACTCCAGATAAGAGAGTGCCTTCAGAAAATTGCGAAATATTTTGAGAAGTTTTAATTAAAATATCTACTGTAATTACATATATATATGTTATAATAATATTTCTCAGGTATTAGGAATTTTATGATCTCATTTCGGAATACATAAGTATGCAATGATATGCGGTCGTGACACCTTGAATATATGTATATAATAAATGAAACTTTAAATCACTATCTGATTTATTTGCGCTGATGAAATACAGGGTGATCCAAAAGTCCCGCACAACTTTAAAAATTAATAACTCCGCGAATATTTGCGCTAGAGCAATGCGGTAAACACCATTGTGTTCAGGATGCAATGGGAATTTTTATGGCAAATAGTGAAAAATTCGAAATTGATTTTAGTTACAACTTTATTCGCTAGATGGCGCCCTACCAGAATCAGCGATTCAGCGGCCAAATTGTTTGATAAATTGAAAAATATAACTGAACGACACGTATTTTTACGTTTTGAATACCAGGAAAGAACCCTAATAATATCAAATGATAAATTAATAAAACACCATTTCGCCAAAAGTTAGAAGAAATGGTTAACGATTTTTAAATACAATCTGAGATATGTAAAAAAGGTATATGCAAATTAAAACATGTAGCAAAAAAAACCTGATATTTTAGATGCGGTTTGCTGGAATCTTCTCAGCTATTTATATTTCGAAAATGATAATTTTCTAATTTTTTTAATTCAACTCTCTCTCAGTATCGATTGTATTTATTTTAATTCATTTGAAAAATATTTATCTATCTCTGATGATTTATTTTACTCTGGAATGCCGTTTTTGTTTTTGTCGTGTCCAATAAAGAGCCTCAGATTCTTTTCGTTTAGCCAACAAAAAATGTCCAATTTATATACACATATATTCTTACATAATGAGACTTTAAAGAATTCAAATAATCTTCATCTATTTACATACACAACACATCTCCCCCCTTAATAATACTCCAGCCGGTTTAGGGGTTTCCTGGCTCTCTGAGGTCTAGAACTGCGGACGGGCACTTGCACAGCGGCAGCCTCCGGTTTAGGAGTGCAAGAGGGCACGTGCACAGCAACAGGCCCTGGTTTAGGAGTGCAAGAGGGTACGTGCACAGAAGCAGTCTCCTCCTTGTTTCCTGATGTAACCTCTGGAACCTCCTCTTCACTTTATTTCTGACTTCCACCTACAGGCTTCTCTCCTGATGTTCGAGAAGGTATCAAATTTCTTGTCTCCACTTGTTTCTTTCTCACAGGTCGCAATTGATTGATATGCCTCTTATACACGACACCCTCGCAACTTATAAGGTAGTACCGGTAGCTCGATAATTCCAAAATGGTACCTTTTTACCGTTTAGGTCCAGTTGCATAGTTGCGGAAATAAACCTCGCAACCTGTAGTAAACTGCTTCTGCCTTCTCACGGCCTCATAAAATACCTCTCGCGGATTTCCCATCTTGGTATCAAATTCGAGAATCTTGATCTTAAACTTCTCTTCATTAGCAGTTCCGCCGGGGAATTCCTTTATTACAGTTTGGGGGAATGCTCTATGAGCAAATAGGAATCTTTGTAGATTCGTCTCTAAATCATCCTTCCCATTATTCTTTCTCAAAAGGTTTTTAAACTCTCTTACATATCTCTCAGCTAAACCATTTGTAATAGGATTATACGGACTGGTCTTAGTGTGCCGTATACCATTCATTTTGGTAAATTGCTCGAATTCACCGGAGACAAACTGTCTTCCGTTATCTGTAACAAAAAATTAGGGCAATCCAATTCTGGCGAGAATTTCTCTAAGATGACTTATAATCGTTTTTCTGGTAATATCTTTGATGATAAAAATTTCTATACACTTTGAGTATGCATCCACGAGAACCAAAAACATTCTTCCCATGAACGGACCCGCTAGATCAAGATGAAGTCGATGCCACGGTTTTTCGGGCCAAGTTCATTCCGAGATGGTAGCCGGGGGCATGCTTGCCGATTCTTGGCATACTCTACATTCTCTAGTTAACTCCTCGATGTTACTGTCTATGCCTGGCCACCAGAAAATACCGTCTGGCAATCATCTTCATTTTAACAATCCCCATGTGTATTTCATGCAAGTCATTTAAAATTAAAGATCTTAATGTTTGGGGAATTACCACTCTTTCACGCCATTGAAGACAACCAAACTCCAAACTTAATTTCTCATTGATCTCATAATGAGGAGCTAGTGGGTTTTCTCTCGGTACCCTTGTGAATTTCCACACAGTTGCCTTCTCTAACATTCCTTAATACTATAGACAGTATTTTATCTTGGGGCGTCTCATTAGCCACCTCCAAAAAAGAGAACGGTACCTCATTCGACTTCCTTAAAAGAAGTACCTGGTCTTCACCAAGACTCCCTGACACTCGATTCTAAAGGAAGACGTGACAATGCGTCAACATTGGAATTATCACTAGTTTTTCGAAATTCCACAGTATAATTAAATGCAGCTAATTTTAAGGACCATCTTTTAATTCTGGATGATGCACATATGGGAATTGGTTTATGAGGTGAAAATATATGAAATAAGGGTCGGTTGTCTGTGACCAATACAAATTTTCGTCCCAGTAAGTATTGTCTGAATTTCTCAACGCCAAAAGTTATGCTCAACGCTTTCTTTTCTAGTTGAGATAAACGTTTTTTCCGCTTCAGTTAATGTTCTAGAAGCAAAATCTATAGGGCATTCTTCCTTTCTATCATTTCTATGACTCAGAATTACGCCTAGTCGATAGTCTATTAATAATAATTCACATTTATTGAATAACATTCGATATTTTTTCGTCCAATTCCATCTACAATTTTTATTCAAAAGTTGATAGAATAGCGCTAAAATGTTTTCTATATTCTTTATGAATCTATAAATAATCTACGTCATATGGTAGTCTTTTATAAGAAAACAACCTCTTTGTTGTGTTTATATCATCAACAGCTTTGGCTTCTTCCGCTAACATTACTTGTAAATAAGCCTGTGATAGGTCTAGAGTCGAAAATACGGTGCTTTTAGATAATTTTAAAAAGATCTCATCGATCGATGGAAGGGGATACCTATCTAATTCTATTGCTTTATTAGCTGTACATCTAAAGTCACCACATATCCTCACACTACCATCCTCTTTTAATACTGGTACTATTGGAGCGGTCCAATATGCATGAACTATAGGTTATAAAGTGCAAGAATTCGCTAAACGATCAATTTCATTCTCTACTTAGTTTTTTAGAGAGAAAGGTAAACTTCTGGCCTTACAAAACACAGGAGTCACATCCTTTTTTAAATTAAAATATATTCTAACGTCCTTTAGACAGCCCAAATCTTTGTTAAACAAATCTGCATACCTATCCATCAAATTTTTATATATTTAAATATATTTCTATTATATTCATTATTTAAAATTTTAATGCTAAACAATATAGAATAATTAAGTTTCAACTGTGTAAGCCATTCTCTTCCTAATAAAATTACCTGGATTTTTTCATTTACAACTATTAATCGTAAATATTGGTTGACTTCTTTACAAAAACATTTCTTTGATCTATAACTCTATTGATTTACCACAAAAGGATTTTAATCTTAAATTTGTTGGAAATAATATTTTACCTTGCCAATAATTCTTATAAATATCTTTAGGTATTAACGTAACTGGACTTCCTGTATCTATTGTAAAGCACAAAGAATAATCATCTACTGTTAAATTTATTGTGGCATCAGTTTCGCCCTGTACAGAATATAGAGTCCTCTTGTGCAAATTTACATCCCCACATTCTTTTACTAGCTTTGCAGACCCTACTTAAACGACCCAGTTTATTGCATTTTAAAACAAGTCTTTGTTCTATGAGGTAAAACAGATGCCACGTGTGAATGTCTTTCACCACATCTATAACACACTATTTTGCCTTTGCCACTTTGCCTGAAAGGCCTATACTGCGCCGTACTATTATTGTACTCACTTTTTTTACCCTTTCAATTCACAGGGGATATCTTGGTCACTAATTTATCTTGTAATTCTCTTTTATTCATCTCCGCCAATTCGAACGAGATCGCCACTGCAAAAACTTTATCCAGGGTGACATCGTCGTCCTCTTGTAGTAGCTTCTTTTGCAGGATTTCCGACTTGATTCCAGCCACAAAACGGTCTCGCATCATGGTTCCCAACATATCGACGAAATTACAATTTATTGCCAAATGTTTCAATTCTCTAAGATATTCCGAAATTGATTCTCTTTCCTGTTGAATTCTTTTTAAAAATCTGCATCGCTGTGGTATCACTTTCTTCTTTGGATCCAAATGCAGCTTAATTCTTTAATTGATAGTATCATAGGGTTTATCTTTCATTAGACCAGGAAGAAAATGTCGTTTCTCTGCTTCAAAGTTTCAGAATCTGGTAGCGAGGTAAAAATCAGCACTTTAATCTCCTCCTTCAGATGCCAAAAAGAAAGCCTCAAATATTTGTACAAAAAGATCGAAGTGTCCTCCACTGGGCTATAGCATCTAAAAGGTACTATTAACTTTGAACTTGTCATGCTGATCTTTTCTACTCCTTTTTTTTTCCTGATCCAGATAGTTTAAAAGATGTAATCTTAACCCATTTTCCTATTTTTCCTCTCCATAATCCGAGAGTCAGATTTGTTTAAAAGCTGTAGTTGTTATACTTGCATAGACGCCGTTTTCCTCAGCTTTTTACTGGCTCTGTAGATCGCGCATCCTCGTCGCCGCTTTTGTTGTGTCGTAATTAGACGTACAAGAGCTCAAACTTGACCATGGCCAACAACAAATGTCCAATTTATATATACATATATTTTTACATAATGAGGCTTTAAATAATACAAATAATATTCATCTATTTACATAAACAACGGTTAATATATAGCGAGAAGAGTAGAGGACTGAGCACAGATCCCAGAGGTACACCAGCCCATGTTCTTCGGTCCTTGGAAAATGTTCCATTGACCGAACCTTTATCCTTCTTCCCCTTAAGAAGTCTGCAATCCAGATTAAGGGTTTTCCTCTTACTCCGATGTTGTGCAGCCTTTCAAGCAATTTCTCCCTTCACACTCGATCAAAAGCTGAGGTCATATCCAGGAATACGGCCGTTGTCTTCTTTGGCGGTTTTTCCTGGAAATCTATTATTGATTGACAGAAGTAGAACAGTTTATCAGTTGTACAGTGTCTGGATCTTTAGGCAGTTTGGTTGAAGTTTATTTTATTATTGTTAGTGAGCCAGACTATGAGCCTAGAGTGGATAATTCATTCTGTTATTTTACAAAGTATGCTGGTAAGAGCAATTGGCCGATAGTTCTTGCATTCCTTAGCATCTTTGTTTGGTTTCAGTATTGGCACTATAATTGATATCTTCCAATTCTTTAGTAGTTTACCAGTTCGCCATGAAATGTAGAGCATTCTTAGGAGTTGATTTTTAGCTTCGTCTCCAAAGTGTTTAATCATTTGATCAAAGATTAGAGCATCTCCAGTTGACATCTTGGATTTAACTTTCCTATTGATGAATTTAGCTCATTCAGTGTGAAGTCTCTCGAGTAAATATTTTGTTGATGGTAATTTCTTGCTTGCTTAACTAACTTGTTTATATTATTTTTTAGAGTCCTGCCTTCATTCCTATAGCTGAGTCTGGAAGTGCTTGAAAGATATTCAGCAATTATGTCAGCCATCTGTTTGTTCGTTCTCGCTGTTCATATCGGTTAGAGTATTGGAGGATTAGTGTTGGTTTTGATTGTTTTATAACACTAATTATATTCCAGTGATGGCTTTCCTTTTTTGGATCCATTTTTTTCGCAGAATTCTGCCCATTTTTCTTGTTTGAATATCCAAATTTCTTGTTCTATTTGTGACTAATTTCAATGATTTCCTTTATGATTTCTTCTGTTTTATTTGTTTTAAGAAGTTCATTTTTATTGTCTCTTTCTGCAATCATTGCCTCGATATTGTGGTTCTTCCAGTAAAGTATTCACAGGTCTTTACGTCTACCTCTAGGTATCGATACTTTTGCAGCTTTGGATATGTTCAAAGAGAATTTTTCCAATTTTTTGACAATCGTTCTGTGATTTAATTCTTCGTTGCACAGTTCTTCAAACTTTTCTGTATTTTTTCCCAGTGTTCTTCTATTCTGTTGGAAATTCTCAATTTTGAATTTTAGGGTTGCTAAAATTGGTCTGTGGTCACTGATTGCACTTTTCAGAATTTTCCATTGTGTTGTGGGTGCGATGTTGTAATTTATCGATGAGATGTCTATTGCGGATTCTGTGCCTGTGGACTTGGATAGATAGGTGTTCTTTTCGTTATTTAACGGCGTGAGGTCGAGGTCGGTTAGCATGTCCTCAACCTGCTGACCTTTGTTATCCTGGACAGGTGATCCCCAAGTTGGTCTTTCGGCGTTAAAATCACCAAGTATGATTGCGATATCCGAAGACGCTTCACTTAATGTCTCTATCAGGCCTGTATTGATGCTAATATTATCGTGGTGATAAACATTTATGATTGGAATTGTTTTACCTGTAAAATAGATTTCTATTGCCTGAGCTTCTGTCGTGCCTTCTCTAGGCTTACTCTGATTATAGGCGATTTCCTTAAATTTGATTTCTAGAGTTTTAATCAAAACGGCAAGTCCTCCTCCGAATTTTCCCGGTCTGTCCATTCGTAGTGTTGTATAATCTTTGATGTTACGATGTACTAGAGCGCCATCTGTTATCAAATTATAAAACTATTTTAGAGGCGTAATATTCTTTTTAAAATAAAACAATTTCTACTGTCCTTACTGCGATGGAAAAATTAAAGGGAGGGCCTGGCTCATCAGTGGTGAACCCTCCCAGCGCTGGGAGGGTTCACCACTGATGAGCCAGGCCCTCCCTTTAATTTTTCCATCGCAGTAAGGACAGTAGAAATTGTTTTATTTTAAAAAGAATATTACGCCTCTAAAATAGTTTTATAATTTGATAATCTTTGATATTGAATCTCAGATTCTGATTCAATTTTGTCTCCTGAGGACAATCAATATGTACATTGTTGTCACAGAGAAAACAAGTCAGCTCTTTATTTTCCTCTGGGTACCATTTATATTGAGTTGTAGTAGATTGAATTGTGTCCTCGTAGTAGATATCTCATCATGAGCTCGAGCTGCAGCTCCTGACGCGGCGGTTACCCCGGACGCGGTAGCATTACTGGAGATATCAGTTTTGCTCTTCATTTGAAAATGGGTGCCGTTGCAACGTTAGTCATCTTGGAAACGAACCAGAATTTGGTCAAATATTCCAAGGGTCCAGGGGGGACCGCAAGGAGTTGTGGTCGAACTTCTCCCCTTCCACTTGGAATGCCGTCACTACAGGATAAAGCACTCTTGGTGAAATTTTTAAATTGTGATTCAGAATCTGCCACTGAAGCTTTACGAGCGTTTCGTTCCTTTAAAGATATTCGAAGCGGTAAAGGACCAATGAGTTGCTACTCTCTAAAGCGATTGATTAAAAGTTTTGAGGAAACTGGATCTCTGGAAGCAAAACCTCGGAGTGGAAGACCATCGACATGCAAGTCAGTGGCTGTTACGGTTTTGCAGAATGCTGAAGCTATTGAAACGTTATCCCCGTATGGAGAAGTAAGTGCTAGACAAGTTTCTCGACAAACGGGGATTTCGTATGGAACAGTTTGGAGAGAACACACATTTAGAATTTTTCTATAAAAATATTCTAACAAAATTCAAAGTTTTCACGAGTTGAAAGTCAGCGATTTTGAGAAGCGTCAAGAATTCGATGCATGGGTTTTCCGGCAAATTGATATTGATGAAAACTGGCTGTCAAATGTTCTAAGTACAGATGAGGCTCACTTTTATCTAAAGGGAGAATTTAACATTCAAAACTGCCTCATTTTGGCAACAGAAAACCCTAGGATTTTTACAGAAATACCACTTCATCAGCACAGAGTTACAGTTTTGTGTGGGTTCACTTCTTCTTTTATTATTGGGCCATTTTTCTTTGAAAAAATCAATGGAAAAACTCTTAAAACCGTTTTCGTAACTGGTGAACGTTATGTTCAACTTTAAGTGAAAAGGTTATTCCCATTTTGCAGGACAGACAAGCACTAAGCGAAATAACATTCATGCAAGATGGAGGACCTCCTCATATCTCCCGCGGTGCCAAACAATTGCTGAAGGATACGTTCGGTGGAATTCGTTGATAAGTCGCCACTTTATATATCAGTGGCCTCCAATATCACAAGACTTGACGCCTTACAATTTCGGTTATGGGGGTACATTAAGTCGCGTTTTTTATCGATGCCGGCCTACCACATTGGCCATGTTGAAGGCTTCTATCAGATGGCACGTTTTATAAATTTCAACTATTTAATTGTGACCATTCTGTCATCTATCGTCTGCAGGCGGTGTTTGAGAATGAAGGGCGCCACATTGAGCAAGGATTGTGACCTAATACAAGAGAGAAGGCAGTTACCTCATGTGTTATATTTTGCAGCTCTTTGTTTTGGGTTATGGGAATAATAAATGCTGTCCTCACATCTTGCCTCTTTTTTTTCTGTAAACAGTAATATTTTTGTTTGTCATTTGCCCACATTTTATATTATGTCGTGCAGGCCAAAGTGTTATAACTTCTCGAATAACACTGGTATACACAATTTTGCCCCTTATGTTTAGTTTATCGCTTTTCGCTCATTAGAAGAAGTAGCATAAGGAATAATCTCTCTATCCCCCCCAACTTTGGATATTTTGCGCAAAAAATAATACAAAATGATTTTACTACCACGTTTTTCAACGCAAAAGGTCGATTTAAAAATGATTTTTTTTGGGGGATACATTTTCAAAATTATGTACAGTATAATAAACAATGATAACATTTGACAAACCCATAGGCTATTTGGAATAAAGTACGACAAATATATTTTGTCACTCCCCTCTATATTTCATTTTTGGATCATGACAAATATCCAGTTAAATAGTCAAATGTCGACAATTATTTAAGAAACTATATATTCCTTATAGCACGAAATCCTATTAGTAGTGCCATCATAATTTTTGGTACTACATTAACATTTCAAAAATCGTGTATTGATATCAGTAGTTATTTTCAAACATTCAATCTATTTCACAAAACTTCATCTAAAATATAAATATTTTTTGCTACATGTTTCAATTTGCATATACCTATTTTACATATCTCAGATTGTATTTAAAAATCGTCAACCAATTTTTCTAACTTTTGGCGAAATGGTGTTTTATTAATTTATCATTTGATATTATTAGGGTTCTTTCCTGGTATTCAAAAAGGAAAAATACGTGTCGTTCAGTTATATTTTTCAATTTATCAAACGATTTGGCCGCTGAATCTCCGATTCTGGTAGAGCGCCATCTAGCGAATAAAGTTGTAACTAAAATCAATTTCGAATTTTTAATTATTTGACATAAAAAATCCCATTGCATCCTAAACACAATGGTGTTTACCGCATTTCTCTAGCGCAAATATTCGCGGAGTTATTAATTTTTAAAGTTGTGCGGGACTTTTGGATCACCCTGTATTTTAAGTAACTGAGTTGAGGAATGAAGAGAAGGACGAACATTAAATATTTAATTACGTATTTACATATCTATATAAAAATATTTCTGCCGGTCAGAAGGAAACAACAACAATGAATTTTTAAGTGTAAAGCGGGGCTCTACAGATAGCGGTCGACTTCACAGAGGTGTTCTAGAACAAAAATTATCAATATTTAAGTTTGAAGCAAAAAGAGTAGGTCCCTTCTATCGCTCTATTTGTAATTCTTTCTTGAATTTCGAAAACCTTCGTTTGTTGTTATTAATGATTTTTTCATGCAAATAATATTAAAATACACTAATGAACAAAATATATGGTGAAGTGGAACTCTCCTAAGACACCTCGGTATATTTCACCTATTCCCTATGTAAGTGTGTCAGGGACACCTGGTCGAAGTTGCCGTGACAAATGTCCTGGTGACATCCCCATTGCGTGACACTTTCTGCGATATTTGACATCAAATCTTTCTCTCTTAGATAATTATTGTTTTCTTCTTAGATATCGCTTACGAAGGAATTTAGTCTTTCAATTGTTTAGCCATGATTCCTTCATTCCTCTAATGTTGGTTGTAGAGGAGAAAAGTTAACAGTTACTTAGTCAGCATTATGCTTATGTCTTCATGAAATAGAAGTAATTACCAGTCTTATCTCTTTTCAGGTTGAACATAATAGAAATTTGATAATTTGGTTTAGATATAATCGAATTTTGGCATCGTATGGGAGCCACCAGACAAATGCTCTAGTTTGTATATTACACCCTCACTATCTCCATGCGATCTATGTTTTCTTCCTTCGTAGACCGCGAAATACGTGGTGTCGCTGGATACCCGCTGGTGATTCTCCACCAAACTCTACAGCGGTGGCGCCATGTTCATTGTACATAGTATTATACATATATTTATAATTATTATATTAAAACAATAATACAGACTGTGCACCTTTGCATGTAGTGACTAGATATCAATAATATTATGTCAATTGTCATGGTCTCTTTGTATATAAGGCTGTTTATTCGATTTTCACATTTCTATTATATGGTTGTTTTTGTGCGTGTCTTTGTGTGTCTTTGAAATGTATTTCATTTTCTTGTGTAAAATATACTCTAAATTTTAGATATATCGAACTTGAACACGCAGCTCAAATCCTGGCGTTGTCAGGTCGTTAAGAACACAGTGTCGTAGGTACAAGAGCTAGAGGCGACTTACCACTTCGATGAGCTGTGAAAGTTTGAGCTTGATGTGGACGGTGAGAGCCTCGGTGACGTTCATGACAGGCCGGACAAGTTTATTGTAGCGAGAAATGAGGTCATCATAGAGTCGCTTGGCATCCGGGTTACAGCTGCTTGTACCTGCAACATGGCACTTGTACCAACGCCATAGGAGAACATAGGATTTTGCATCAGAAATAACAATATATCTGTATTATTCATTTGAAAAATACTCTTAAGGGATAAATTAAAACAGGAGAGACCTTCTTTGATGAGCGGCCTTCTACATAAATGAATATCCAATCAACGACAACCTTCAGGAGAGGCTAGGCATACACAAGTCTCTCGTCGAAGGTTTTATGTATATATGGATTGCTTATATCACATAACAATAACCTAACTGATTGCTATTTATACAAAGGTAGCCTATGGCTAGACCCTCTATTCACTCTGTTGAAATAAAAATGAACCTAATGACAAAATTATATGTAACATTTGTTTATCCAATTACACTTCAATCAAAGCTTATCGCGTTAAGTAGAGAAATTAAACGAAATCAGGTTAATGTAAGATAATATAAAGTTACGTGGTGTAATTATTTATATCATTTGTCAATAGCTATTTCTTAAATCGTTGTTGTTATTTAAGACAAACGATGGTCTAAGATATAGATTCTCAATTTCTACAACGCTAATATAGTGGCTGGTTAGCCGAACATACTCAGTTGAATTGCAGACGCAATTGTCTTGTAATGTATAGACTTTGCATCCATTGCTTCTTCTAGTTTTGAAGATCTTTTATGTCTTAGTGCAAAGCCAGATCATCCTTTCTTTGTAGCTCTGCCACTATATAGTTTATAAATCTTTTGTATTGATGAAATAACTTGACAATATCTTCTTGAGGTTGTTGGGAATATTGTCTTCACACAATGGGTAAGCTGATATCACAGTGCTTTGTTCTCGCAATATTTCTAATGGCCTACAAATGAGTTCAATCTCAGAAACCAAATTGTTAAATGAGAAATGTTCTATTTCCATCTCTCTAGCTTATGACGATTCGTAGAGGTAAATTGTTTCCTTTAAATTCGGAGTTAGAAACATTTTCAAGAAAGTATTTAATTTATAACAATGGGTCCGCTTGGATTGATTATATCCTAGTCGATTCAGAACGTGTTTCGAGTTATTTTATCGAAATGTTTTCATAACAATATTATTCTTTACACCGTTTAATATTTAAAAAGTGTGTGTATTTTAAAAACTCTTATATAAGTTATTTTATAGATAAAATATATTAATTCTATGTAATTCTACTTTTTATTAGTATAGCAATGTGAAACAATTTAAATACCAGAATATCCATTGTTGTTTCTGTTGTTGACGTGTCCAATTAAGAGCCTCAGATGTATCTGTGCATTTCTATCATAGCAATGTCCTCTATCTTGGGTGTGTGAAGCTGTTGCTCTGGGTCCATGTCAATTTTCTACAAGGCTGCGGCCATTGCTGGACATGAGAATATGTGGGCAGGTGTTAGTTCCACACCAGGACAGCTGTTGCATATCCTGTAGGTTCTTGTGCCATCTGGTAGAAGAGTATCTATTGTTATGTATTTCTATTTAATTCCAAAATTCCGTGCGTACAATCGAGCTAAATTCGAGAACTGCTAGACTTAAGGAAACAATTCAAGTCTGAGGTTTCCAGTTCAAAGTCCTAAATAGAAATCTTGTGTAAAAACTGATCAGGAAAGTGATCTATCGGATCTGAGGCCGATTTACTTACATCTTCAAATCGATCGCGTCAAAGAGAAAAATGTTTTGTTTTGTAATTGACTAGCTTCGAAACAATAAAAATTTATTTTCTATTTGTAATTGGCGATATTTTAAACCTGAATTCAAAGTAATTTTAGCAACATGATATTTAATATTGAAATATCGGACCAAATCGGACTTTATACAAAGGCATTATTGTTCCCTGGCCTGATCTTCAAAATGCAATAATTCTTGTTCTCAAATAATTGTTCTCTAAACCTCCCCAAATAAAGATTATTAAATTGTCTTCATTATCAAACCTCAAGGATAAATATGTTTTAAAAAGTCCAATATAATGATTGACTTTCCATTATTCTATACTGAATTCATTATGAAGACCAGAATCCTACTCATCAGGTATTGTTGGAAACATTTGACCATCGGCGCTGCAGACAGTAGTTGTTCGTTTTAATTGTTAACTTCATGTCGTAAGAACAAGGCGTTCATCAAATGTAAATCTTTACTTGTAAATTGATAATTAACATTTGTGTGTGTGTATATTAAAATATAAATCCTCATCACTGTATCACTGTGACACTTTGGACTTTGTTATTTCTCAATAGAAATAATGTTATATATTTCTGCTAAGCCTATCAGACCTGTTAATATATATAGAGTAGAGGAAATTTATTTATTAATCTTTATACAATATTTATATCTTCAATACGATCTATACGATCGTTTGCGTATCGATTGATACAAAGAGTCAATTCCATGTATCAAATTTTAAGGGGAACCATCAGGTTTCAAGGGATAATTCACCCTGTAAGTCTGATGATTTCAACTTCAATAAAGTAGATTTGTTAACATCAAACCTCTCTCTACATTCTACATGGAAGTATCGACGGACCGAGAAGACGTCGAGTCTGTGGTGGACCAAACAAAATAAACATATTTATATCACAGTGTAACAGATTATAGGAAATTCTGAAGTTGGTTTCTTGAATTACCTCTCTCGAAACTTGAACTCATATTTAAAGTTTTTATCATAAAAAGAGACTTGCTACAATTCTCTCTCTTTTTCCTTTTATAAATAATCAGAAATATATTCCAAATATAATTAACAAGGCACAAAATATCTTCAACAAATGAAGTAGAACCTCCAATAAGTTAGCTAGTAAATCTCTTGTAATCTGTGGTATGTTATTGATTCGATGTTAATTAGAGATAGGATAATTAATTTCAATTTTACAAAGGTAGTCTCGTTGAGCGAGGTCACTTTAACCAGATAATTGGCCCTTATTACTGTAACAGTGTATACTTAAAGCACAATGAAGATATATTGACACGGTTACTGTACAATAGGGATGTATAGATTCTAATTGTAAAATATCAATAAATGACAGAATTCTGGGCTTCGTATTTCGAGGAAGAAAATCTAATAGAATAACTTCATTGGTCGATATCTTAGAAATTACTTTCCTTTTACTACAAGAACCTTCCAACATAAATCTTGAATAATCTCCAATTAATGAATTATCTGTAGCAATCTCTTTTTAAGGCCCCGTGGCCTCTAATTGAATTAAGTCTGTTTGCTCTCGTCCAAGATGGCTTAGGGAGGCACTTCAGCTCGCTAATCTTCTCGAGTAGATTGATGCACCCATTCTTGCGGCACTCACTTCATATCTTGACTCCAAATACCTTCGAATATATTCCATGAAGTGAACGTTCAGTAATCACAGATACTCCTGGTTTCTCCTTGTCGTCTATTCTGCGAGATTCGAATAAACCAGAAAATTCAATATTGATTATACCAGATTAGTTGTTCAAGAACACGGATCTTATGAGATGTCTCATCAGTGGGAAGCTGTATTGTAATTACATCAACTCTCTCTGTTCTGTAATATTGGCCGGAGTTTCTAACCCCACCAATAGATACAAGTTACAAAACGGAGCTTTACCACTCTTCAAATTCAAGGACGAACTGTTTTACATACCTAAACACACTTTGAAATTACGATATATACATTTGCATTCATATGTCTATTCTAATTTTGCAACGTATTTATAAAGTAACTTTAATATATTGAAATGTCTTCTAACTTAATAGAAAATATTTTTAAATCGATTTGGATCGAAAAAAAAAAAATCATTTACCAATACAGTATTTCGGTTGACTGAACGCCGACACCAAGGAACAACATCAACATTTTATATACTACTGTGTATCTTTTATAATAAATTAATAATATAACTTTGGAAAGGTGTTTTGATTACTTCTCATTTTTACTTTATCTGGCAAAGAGTTTGTTTGAAGGTTTGTGATAGCTAACTTGTACTGTCTCAGACAACCAATGTAAAATTTGTTTGAAGGTTTGTGATAGCTAACTTGTACTGTCTCAGACAACCAATGTAAAATTTGTTTGAAGGTTTGTGATAGCTAACTTGTACTGTCTCAGACAACCAATGTAAAATTTGTTTAAAGGTTTGTGATAGCTAACTCGTACTGTCTCAGACAACCAATGTAAAATTTGTTTGAAGGTTTGTGATAGCTAACTTGTACTGTCTCAGACAACCAATGTAAAATTTGTTTGAAGGTTTGTGATAGCTAACTTGTACTGTCTCAGACAACCAATGTAAAATTTGTTTGAAGGTTTGTGATAGCTAACTTGTACTGTCTCAGACAACCAATGTAAAATTTGTTTGAAGGTTTGTGATAGCTAACTCGTACTGTCTCAGACAACCAATGTAAAATTTGTTTGAAGGTTTGTGATAGCTAACTTGTACTGTCTCAGACAACCAATGTAAAATTTGTTTGAAGGTTTGTGATAGCTAACTTGTACTGTCTCAGACAACCAATGTAAAATTTGTTTGAAGGTTTGTGATAGCTAACTTGTACTGTCTCAGACAACCAATGTAAAATTTGTTTGAAGGTTTGTGATAGCTAACTTGTACTGTCTCAGACAACCAATGTAAAATTTGTTTGAAGGTTTGTGATAGCTAACTTGTACTGTCTCAGACAACCAATGTAAAATTTGTTTGAAGGTTTGTGATAGCTAACTTGTACTGTCTCAGACAACCAATGTAAAATTTGTTTGAAGGTTTGTGATAGCTAACTTGTACTGTCTCAGACAACCAATGTAAGTTTGTTTGAAGGTTTGTGATAGCTAACTTGTACTGTCTCAGACAACCAATGTAAAATTTGTTTGAAGGTTTGTGATAGCTAACTTGTACTGTCTCAGACAACCAATGTAAGTTTGTTTGAAGGTTTGTGATAGCTAACTTGTACTGTCTCAGACAACCAATGTAAAATTTGTTTGAAGGTTTGTGATAGCTAACTCGTACTGTCTCAGACAACCAATGTAAGTTTGTTTGAAGGTTTGTGATAGCTAACTTGCACTGTCTCAGACAACCAATGTAAAATTTGTTTGAAGGTTTGTGATAGCTAACTTGTACTGTCTCAGACAACCAATGTAAAATTTGTTTGAAGGTTTGTGATAGCTAACTCGTACTGTCTCAGACAACCAATGTAAAATTTGTTTGAAGGTTTGTGATAGCTAACTTGTACTGTCTCAGACAACCAATGTAAAATTTGTTTGAAGGTTTGTGATAGCTAACTTGTACTGTCTCAGACAACCAATGTAAAATTTTTTTGAAGGTTTGTGATAGCTAACTTGTACTGTCTCAGACAACCAATGTAAAATTTGTTTGAAGGTTTGTGATAGCTAACTTGTACTGTCTCAGACAACCAATGTAAAATTTGTTTGAAGGTTTGTGATAGCTAACTCGTACTGTCTCAGACAACCAATGTAAAATTTGTTTGAAGGTTTGTGATAGATAACTTGCACTGTCTCAGACAACCAATGTAAAATTTGTTTGAAGGTTTGTGATAGCTAACTCGTACTGTCTCAGACAACCAATGTAAAATTTGTTTGAAGGTTTGTGATAGCTAACTCGTACTGTCTCAGACAACCAATGTCAAATTTGTTTGAAGGTTTGTGATAGCTAACTTGTACTGTCTCAGACAACCAATGTAAAATTTGGAATGTATACCGACCTATAATCCTTAGAAAGTTTTTTTTTAAATAAGGTTTTCAATAGTCTCACCACGTGTTCTCACACAATCTCAACATTGAGTACAAGTGACGCGATACGGAGCTCTGGTTTCTTTAAAGTGTAAAGTCGAAATACTCCTAACTCTGGATGCATGTGTACTTACAATCGCTACCATGGGTATGTTCTACCGACATTTCAACATGGGATGATTCTTGATAAAGAGAGAAAAATCAAAGATAAGGAGGATAAGTTTCTTTTATGAACAAACGATCAAGCTTTCGGGCACAAAGTCGCCCTTCTACAGGAATAAAAATATACAAAATCAAGATCCGTCTATATATATACAAATAATTAGCATAAGTAATAAATAAATATTAGAAATTAGAGAGATAACATTTAAGTTTTATGTCTGATGTACGAATCAGGTAAATCAAGTGAGACTCTCGTGTCTCGAGTGTAAGGTCTTAACAAATTATTTTTAAGAGATAAAATTTTATTTTACGTGTGATATACGAAATAAATAATAGGAGAAATGTGAATATGCTAATATTTGGTATAATCTGCTAATTAAAAATCAATAAGTTGTTATATTAACAGCTTATGAAAATATTTCGTTATAAAGATCCGGAATATCAATGTGCCTATTGATGCTATTATATTTCAGAGATAGTAGCGCCTCTACAACCAATCTCTTATATTTATGTTGAATGTTAGAAAAATGTGAACGGGGTTCTATTGTATTAAAAGTATGTCCTGTATTTGAAATATGTTGGGCTATGAGGGATCTAGGGTCGTTATTTCTGATATTTCGGATATGTTCATCAATTCTATCTTTTATATATCTACCAGTTTCTCCTATGTATAAGCTAGAGCAATTATTACATTTTAATGAGTAGACTGCATTCTTTAAGTGTATGGGTTTTAAGGGGACACTGTTATTGGTGATAGGGTTTCTAAGTATAGTGCCTAAATTAGGAGTATTGGAAAAGAAGGTGCGGATACCAAAGTTTTTTAGATAATTAGATATGTTAAGGCTCTGAGGGGAAAAAGGAATAGTACAAATAGATTTATAACTATGATTAACAGCTGTTTGTAAAGGGTTATGAAAGTGTCTCAAAATAAAGTTTTTTGGATAGCCCAATGTCAATAAATGTGATAATATGATATTTGTTTCCTGCTGTTTTGATATATCTGTGGTACAATTTGTGCCCGAAAGCTTGATTGTTTGTTCATAAAAGAAACTTATCCTCCTTATCTTTGATTTTTCTCTCTTTATCAAGTTACTCCAGAGGATTTTAATTTATTTAATGGGATGATTCTACCGACAATCGCTAGTAAAATATTATATTTTGTGTACACTTCAACAGAAGAAATTCTTTCTCCGACAGAAATTCGAGATATTTGTTAATCCTCACCCCAATAATCCTGTTTACAATAATCCACTCCATCAACCCCAGCCAACAGTAATCCCTGACCAGAAATATTTAAAGACGTGTATTTGATGGATCACCCCAAGTAAAGTTTTGTTGCTGGGACTTATAAATAATGTAGTTGGCGCGCATGTGCGGTGATAAATTGACTCCATGTAATTAATGGTACACATTTGTCTGCGATATTTCTCTTTATTTAATTCTCCCAATCTCTCTTTGTACGATACAGTCCTCAAATGGAGTATCTGCATATACAACTTATAATTATACCATCGAATTTTGATTATAATATCCTAAGTTCTCATTTCGATATAAACATGATGTAAATTAAATTAAATTAATTCTTTAAACGCTTATATGTGTTTGTGTGTCTTTTCAATTATTTGTACATACAGTAGGGAATGCACGCTTATTATTTGTATATGTTTTCACCTTGTTATGATGCGCCCCCCCCCCCCCCCCCCACTCCTTACTGCCTTTGAATGCATGGGTCATTATCAAAGATAATTAGCAAAAACGAAGTTATATAAATATAGGCTTTAACAAACCTAACGTCGCTAACGGTGACAAATTTCTATTTATATTGAAGAGGCATGAGCTTAGCGAGATTTCGGACAATAATGTCCTTCAACAGACCGTAATAAGGATACAAGAAACTAGAGGAGAAAGAAAGGTAAAATTGGAATCATTTTACAAGATTATTGTTTTATATTTTTGGTGATCAATTTCGCATACATTTTTGTTGAGGATTTTGAAAATAAGGATAAATGCATGAATCTAGAAAGGCGGGAATTAAGAGCTTTTCAAACACAATTCTTTTGCATAAAAAGGAAGAAGCAAGTTCGGGGATTAGAAGGCGAGATATCTATACAAGGAAACAGATTGGGTGTTATTCTGATTGAAGATGTGAATTGTGCGGTTGATGCTATTGAGTTGGATTGAGGTGAAGGCTTCTAATTTATTTATCTATAAAAACTTCTCACTGGGAAAACTTGCGGTATGGAAGAGTTGAGATTCAGAAAAATTTCTGGGCTGCGCATAGGGTGATATTCCATACGTTAAAATTGTAAAACAACAACAAAAAGCCTTTATTAAGGACACACTCGTCCCATACAGAATTCTCCCAGATACAGAAGTAAACATAGAAGTTATCTACAGAAAGATGGAGATTAAGATCTGTGTTACATCATCTGTGTTACGCCCATTGTCTGTGCCGTTTTCCAGAATTTATGAAAAACTAATGCATTGGATTTGTTTTTGTATTTATCATTTTTGCTATTAGAACATATTGACTTTACATAGATACTTTTTATAATCATCTTTGGACGGGGAATTTCTTTCTCACCCACATTTAACCACAAATAGCTCAGTGTAGAAAAGATTAGACTGAAAATCTAAAGTTCCTTGGGTCGACCCCGAATTGTGAAACAAATGCAGTTTAAAATAATTCATTAGGTTCAATTGAGCGGAGGAATAAATCACTATGGAATCTTGGATATCTCAGCTCAACGTATTCTCATGAATTGAATCTCCATCTCAAATACCGCTGTGTAGATTTGATGAATTTTAGAAGGATAGTTTCTCTGGTCAGATGGCCATTGCAAACATTTATAAGTTGTGTATCCCTAACACTTAAATATAATAATTCTATATATTTATATCTTTGTACGAAATATTATTTTTTATAATTTCTTAAACATAACATCTAAAGATATATAAGTTAATAAAATAATTTCAATTGGCTATAATATTCTAATATATATAGGAACTTATACTCTCAAATGTGGTAGTATTGTTAATACATTCGATATAACAGGCTATAACAAATTGGATATAAAATTATCTCAAGTGAATAGAATTTGTCCTAGAATAAAGAAAGAATGGAGTAAAGGTTTGTAGAAAGAAGGAACAAGCTAACAACAATATACCTCACTACAATATAAATCACGCCTATTTTGAAAGGAGAGGGGTGACTTTTCATATTTTATAATAGTGTTTTTAGAGAATTATATCCATATATATATATAAGTCAGTGTATGTATGTATGTATGTTTGTTTGTTTGTCGGCTATACACGTCCACAATACGTAACTAATATGGCGGATTTTTAACAGTATAAAGAGTTGAATCTGGAAAAACCTATTGGCAAATTTTCAGGCTTCTATCCCGAATATCCTTGGAGTTATTAACAAATTATCAACAAAATATACCTATTTAGCTCGCAACCAGCGCCTCACTGCGGTAACTTCGAGAAGTAAAAAACCCCTTGAAGCCCTCACACGGCGCGACGGGATTAGATAGTGACCTTGGGTGACGTAATGACCGCGTAGGGGCAAGAAATTACTTTCTATCATTTTATGTATATATATAATTTAAAATAAATTCATATAAAAAATCTAAATAATACAATTTTTAAATATCGTTGTGAAGATTTACATTTTTAAGCGGGGCGTTTCACAAGAGTGACATCCACGGCTCCAATTTATAATTCTAACGAATAGTATTTGAATAAATATATTTAATCGGGTAAAACCCGGGAGTTGCCCTGGTAATTCGGCCATTATTAAATTAAAAAGGCATATATTGGAGAAAACATAATTTATTTACCTTTATATGCCTTTTTAATTAAAAATATATTTATGAGTTGCTCTATTTTCAGAAGTATACAATACGTTTTTAATAATAAATTTTCATCTTGTGAAATACAATTATATAAATAATATATATTATTTGAGGTCCTATATATATTATAAAAAAATTACTTAGTTGGATGATTAAGAAGGATTCAAATTTTACGTTTAGCCAAACGAGCCAATAGAAATGGTTGCTAAGCTTTCATATTTGTAGTTGACATTTTGCCAAGACATGCAAAGTGCACTGTCGTAATATTTAAAAAATATAATTATATATATATGCATCATACTATGTACAAAGAACATGGCGCCTCTGCCACCGCTGCAGAGTTTGGTGGAGAATCGCCAGCGGGTCTCCAGCGACACCACGCTATTTATTTTGTAGTTGAAATTGTCGAATTTCGACAATCATTCTCATGGGTGGATTTCAGCATTGCACTATAGGTTCTATCCAGTTCTCACCCCACTGGTGAGTGCAAACAGTGGCTCTAGAAACTGTAATAAACCTTGTAATATAGAAGAAGAAAGGAGAGAAAGAGATAAATTGTTTTCCCGTCGTGCGGAGCTGGGTTACTTCACGAGTCGCACTCGCATCAATATGAGTATTTTGTATTGCTTCCTTTTTTCCTTGGTAAATCTGTATAAGTCCGATGATATTAATAAAGCTTTGTGTGTGTGTTTTGAAGAATAATGTTGACTTATTTTTTTATACCTTATTATTTAATTAAGTAAGAAAAGAGTAAGATAACAGAAACAAAATCCAAACTACCGCATAGATATGTAATGCACTTACAATGGTAGTAGCAGAGAACCAAACTTACCAACCAACATTAACGTGGACATGTCTACTCAGGATAAGTAAAATTTAATGAAATCCACATATTCGTATATGTATGTGTCGCCTCTCCAGTCAAAATAAACTTCAAAGCCAGACGCCATCTATTGACCATCACCGCAAATAGCGGTCTCGGGTCGGTGAAAAAGCTACAACACTAGCTTTGGCAAACTGAGAAGCGTCCACCTTGTTTGCGGCGACCATGGCATATAGTGTTGACGTTAATTTTGACGGGAAGAGCGACTTTTACAGTTTAAGATCAATTTCCTCCCGGCCAAATTTCAACTTACTCGTATATCTATGGGTAACATTTTTAATAGATTTATATTATTCATTCTCTATAAGCCTCTGTTCTCCCTTTAAAAATCTTTTATATTTTCCACTTGATCTTTTTTCATCTATTTCTTATTAGTTCTCATATATGTATATATATTCTAACAGGGAAATGTTCTTTTTTATTATTAAAAAATAATCATATATTAAACAGGCAATTTCATTTACTCCATATAACCGCCATCTCTTTCAAATATAGTTTTGGAGAAAAACGCTTATGTATACTTATATATATGAGAAGTTTGTACAATCGCACTTAAAGACCAGGTGGAAAATATCAGTGAATTTGAGACTCGATGCTGAGCAATTGGCTATAATCTCTAGAACAAAGGCATATTTCCCTGGTTCCGTCAAGCTCCTTTTTCCTTTATTAAACCTCTCTTCCAATATATGTAGTTTATATATAAACAGAATAAACAATAGTTGTGGTCGTCTGTAAGAAATCATTGTCAGGTTTATCCACAATATATTCACTTGTGATTATTTCCCCATATTGTAGTAAAACATACCAAATATCTTATTGTTATCTCGGTAGAGAGAGTGTACAATACAGAAATTAGATTAGTGCTGATGTCACTCAAGATAATAAAGCCATGGGATAACTCAATACTGCTGCTAACACCTCCAGCATGTAATACATTTATCTTATTTAGAGGTCAGAATTCCCAACATTATATCAATATTAGAGTACTTAAATTCAGAAAGGTAAATTCCTTTGCAAAATATAAAAATAAAACAAAATTCCCTTCTACAGGGGTTTATGGTAAAATGAATCTTGAACTTCATCCTATATTTATGTATCGTATAATTTACATGTTTTTTAAAATTGTATATAGAAATCTTATTATGAATTTGTATTTTGAGGTTATATAATTAATATAGAGTTTTTCTTTTAAATACAAATTCAGCCAAATAAAAATTGTCCTCCATAAACACGCGGGCCAACAGCCACCCGGACAATCCAGACATGGAATCTCGTCGCGGTATCGCTGGGCATTCAGAGTCCTGCCGTCGAATGCATGGAGGATTCATTTGTCATGATTCCTGCCCAGAACATCATGCATAGGCATCCTATTCTACGATGTTTAAGGGGCGATAGCGTGTTTTCTCTCCAGATGTAGGAGCGTCGGGAATCTTTATTCCAGCATCATCCAGTGTCTGCGCGTACCATTCGACGCCGTTTATAGCAGAGTGGTCTGTCCGCAAGACGTCCATTGCTTCGTCTACCCTTGACGCAGAACCACAGACGTCTCCGCCGCCAATGAAAGAAGAATGTGTGATGAAAGAAGGATGTGGACGGCAGAATGGAATGAAATTGTCTTTAATGAGGAGTCACGCTTCTTTCTGCAACACCACGATGGTCGGATTCGAGTCTGGAGATACCGTGGAGAGAGGATACTGAACAGCTGCGTTATGCACCGCCACACTGGTCCTGCACCGGGTATTATGGTAAGGGATGGTATTGGATATCACTCTCGCACTCCTCTAGTACGCATTGCCGGTACTTTAAACAGCCAACGCTACCTCTCCGAGGTGTTGGAGCCAGTTGTCCTTCCTTACCTTCGGAGCTTGCCCACAGCCATATTTCAACAGGATAATGCTCGACCACACGTGGCACGCATTGTCCAAAGGTTCTTCGTCAATCGCCAAATTGAATTACTTCTCAAGCCGGTTCGCTCTCCGGATCTTTCGCCGATAGAAAACATGAGGTCCATGGTTGCTCAACGAGTGGCCCAGATTACATCCCCAGCTTCCACACCAGATCAACTTTGGCAACCTGTGGAAGCTGCTTGGTCTACTGTGCCCCAAAAACACATCCAAATTCTCTTTAAATCAATGCCGAGGCGTGTGGCAGCGGTGATCTCCAACAATGGCGGCTACTCTGGCTACTGATTCTGGCAGGAACTTCGCAGAAATCTATAAATTTGATACTTGGTCAACATGTTATCTACAAAATAAATTTTGTTGTGATATCTCTTGTCTTTCTTGGTTTTGCAATTTGGGTGGCCAGCAGAGTAGTTTAGTTGGAGAAGGGTAATAAAATCAATTTATTTTGAGTCGAATAAATTCAGAAGGGAGTGGATGCATGCCCCACAAATATTGTTAAACAAATATTCGTTAACAAACTTTCACTCGAGTAAAAACGGGTCGAATCCGGGTACATTGGCTAGTTAAATATAAATAACCTTTGTGATATAGAGTGGAAGATAGGATTGTAAAACGATTTAAAACATAATGCGAACTTTTTTTATCATTTCCAGGAAACTCTGCCTCTAATCACGCCGCAGAAACGACTGTGCCATTTATTGTACGTTTTAAAGGAAATACGTATATATATTCGTGTTAACGGGCAGATAGGCATTTTTTCCATTGTTACTGATAAATTACTCATTGCTGTGATCAAGTTACATATTGTTTCGAATAAATTAGTCAATTTTGTAACATAATCATTTTTATTATGAAATTTCATTGATACTAAACAAATAGTTATTGTTGTGGTCAAAGTTTCTTTGAGTCAAGATTTATCGGGTTAGGTCAAGTATTATGGAAAGTATGCGGATAAAAAAAAGCAAATTTCTGATTTATAATTATTCATTTTAAATAGATACCGAATTTATCTTGAAACAAATACACACTTAAATTATTAAATAGTTCTGAACATTTGCTATTTCCAAAAAGTTGAAAGATGATGTTTCGTATTTTATTATCAAAGTTTAAAACAACAACAATGATATCATTTGAAATATACCTATATAAACTATATTATTTAAATTTACAAGTTCCGAAAATAACAATAATAATGTAGATTCTATATTAAATATTTATAATACAAAGTACAAAATGAATATATTTTATCTATCACACAACATTCCATAAGATAAATCAGGGGTGTTCACGACTGATAGAACGGCATAAAATAATTCTGTCATCATGACGCCGATTAACCAAGGCAGACGGTAGCAATCATTGTGTCGTCTGTTCGTTTTTGTCCGCCATTACCGGGCTCATTAGTCCACCAATATGTAACTAATCGCCCTCCAGAATTCCCTAATTATGAACCCAAGTCTATCGCTTTTTTTAATAACTTCCGGAACAAGACTTCTTTTTCATCAGAATGTTAGCAAAAATATTCTTTTTATAGACTTACCTAATGTCTTTATAATGCAAATGGCGAAGTTGGGGAGATTTTCTTTAAATGCCAATTTCTATGCACCTTGCGCCTTTCACTTATACCCTATTGAAAGAGCTTCCAACTAGGAAGGCGGCTGGATTATGGGCCGATACAAATTTGTGAGTTGGGAATATGTGGGGAGAGTTCGTCCCAGGAGATTTAGCGCTGAAAGAAAGTTGGTACAGGATTAAAGGCAGCTTAGATTCCCTGTGGGCATGTTTGACACGTTTATTGGCATCTCTAACCAAATATTGGCTGAATATATTTACCATAGGATTCATAGTTTTACCATTCTTTTCAAGAAAAAATGGTGAAAAAAATATTTGTATATATATTCCTTTATTCATACTATAGATAAATATATCAAAAGGAAACTGATTATTAAGTTACTCCATATATATATTTTAAAAAGATGCATATATTGGATTTCTAATATTTTATTGTTCCAATATTTCGAGGGGCAACTCGCCTCTCTTTATCGAGGATGTTTATGTTTTTCACTAAAACATGCGCGCACGCGTACACCACTCTCGTTCTACAAGGCCAATGAAAGAATTGTATCTTTGATTTAACTATTGTATTCAGTATATATACAGCAAATAATTATATTTAATATTATAGATTATTATTTTATCTATGAAAGATAGAGAGATTTATATACAACATATATTACAGAATTATATTTCATGTTAATGAATTTATATATCAAAATCTAGCATGATACAAATCGGAGGTCTCAATCATCTCAATGCGAATTTTCTTTTTAAAAATACATTTCGAACATTACTATTAAAAGAATGCTAATTATAATCGCAGTGATACATTTCAGACAACATTCACAAGAAGCTTTAATTAATATATATCAAAAATACTTATATTAAGAAAATAATTAGGATTCAAATACATACAAATATTTCAAAAAATATTAATATGTATTTCTAATAAATATGAATTTATTTTCATCATGCGTTAAAATAGAAACTAGGGAAGTTTTTATTTAAATAAAATGTTTCGATAAAAAATAATTAATAAATATATAACCCCATTGATAAACTGCTCTCAAATCCTATTAAATAAATTATCTATAAGTCTATTTTATTTATTATATATAGAGCACCAACAAATATAACTCTGTAAATATTTTTTATTGAAAAATGAATAAAAAAAGCGCACACACACAACAATATTTTAGAAAGTAAGCCCCACTTTTTATTCGAAAGTTAAAACAAATTTTAATATTAAGAAAATATTTCCCTAATTTTGTGCAATAGATTTATTTCGCCTTTGGCTCTGCGATGGATCAAGCACAGAATGGGGAGATAAGACGCCCAGAAAAAACAACTGCAACACCAATCATGGCAGGTTTTTCTATCAACTCTTATTTTTGACTATAATAATTACATCAAGTGAGGATAATAAGTTATTTTTGATGTATATAAAAAGACTGAATCGGAAATAATAAAATTATCTAAATTAGAAATCAGGGGGGGGGGGGGGGGGGAAACAATATATATTAAATTGGTGAGATGTGAATTATAATTCTTTATTAATAACAAATTTTAATTTGGACTCTTTTGTATCTATTTCTTTTAATAAACTCATTTATATTTAATCCAAATGGTAATATACTTATTTAAATGGAAAAGAGACATTGATATTCTGATAATATATTATATAGATTTCGCAAAACAACTAAATGGTTTGCATTCACGAGATGTGAAGATATAGAATAAACAGTGAATACTATTGATGAAATGCTATATAACTACAGAATAAACTCCTTATCATGTTATACCTATTATTATAATATCATTAACATTTACTAAGGAATATTAATAAGACATGTTTATGTCTCAGAGGTATTCATAATTTTTAATGCAAATTTACTATCCACATTCCTATAGTGTTATGCGAGATATGGGTAATATTAACGCTTCACAATAAAGGAAATTCAACAAATGAAAAATTAAGACGCGAATGTTTCTTTTACAAATAATTCAAACTTCTACTGTCCTTACTGCGATGAAAACAATATTGAGAGGGCTTGACTCATCAGTGGTGAACCCTCCCAGCGAATTCGTCATTTCGAGAGAAGCATTTACAAGCTTTACAATATTTACCGTTTGATAAGGGACAATTTGAATTAGAGATTATATACACAAGGTAATAAGACCAAATAAATAAATAGTGTGTGACGTTTCTGTAACAGCATTCTTACCATCTTCAGACCAAAGTACTGAATGTATTTCACTTTGTCATTCAGTACTTTTGTCTGAAGATGGTTACATCGCTGTTTAGCGAAACGTCACACACAATTTATTTATTTGGATTTGGTCTTATTACCTTGTGTTTTATAATTACCGTTTGTTACTTAATTTATGGATGAGAGGCGGAAACTATGCTAGACACTCTAGCAGCCAGGTTATGAAGAGGTCGAGCATATAAGGCAGTTACTGATAGATGATGAAGTCTCACATCTAGCCTGCTTACATAACCTCAGGAATCAGGAAATAGATAAAAACGATACGATGCAAGATATAGGCCTGTTTATTACAATGTTGGTGACCTTGTTTGTATCTTTATACATGTAAGAAAAGTTAGGTTTATCTTACTACGGTGTTGAAAGCTTGGCGAATCTCTCAGGACTAAGTCCAAAGATTTTGTACATGTTTTACGCATGAAGCCCTACAATAACACTGAACAACAGAACAATGTCATTTATATCTCTGGACGGGTGTCTGTAAATGGTGTTAATAGTGAAAAACACATAGGTACAATGTCCCTCTTGGAGAAAGTGATGTCACGAACTTACATATTGTATATGTTTGTAAATAGAGAATTTGTCAATAAAAACCTTGTTTAGCTAATATGTAAATTAGAAAGAGACCTCCTTTTAAGGTTCGGTAATTCAGCCGTTTTCAATCAAGGCTATACCCAACATCTCCACCAATTGTCTCTCAATTAAAGTTAAGAAGCGCATAATGTATTTATTCTGGAGTTTTATTGTTCAATTTCTAAAACTGGAAGAAACACAGAGAGATTTGTTCTATTGAACAACCTCGAAAATAAAGAGAAGAAGAATGTCTCTCCATACAATTTACATATCAGCTCAACAATGGCTCTTAATTTATTCCTCATTTAAAAACATGCAATATGCAATTTTCTTGAAGTAATTTTATCTTATTATCTCTCCTCTACAATAATATTAAATTTTATAAATAAGAGAGATTAAGAGCTCAGAGTTAAATGATATAATTAAATTGTAAGAAAGCAAATTTAAAATTAATTATAAGGGTTCTTTGTTTGCCGCAGCAATATAAACATGGGAGAGATCCAACGTTGGCGAATTCAAAAATAGAAATAAAAAGTTGAAAGTGGCTAGGTGTCAATAAGGTAATATTTTATTAAATTGCTAATATTAAACCTCAATGTTTTTAATGAATTTCAAAGTGCTGTTTCAATAGCGTAAATCCATTATTTATGCACAAAGAAAAATGTCATGAAAATTAGAGAAAAATGAACATATTGAAATTTTATATAAGTGTTCATAAAAAACGATAAAAGTTTAATATATAAAAACAACAAAGAAGGAAACAAATGTATATAGGTATAAACATTCATATTGAGTTATGTTGTTATATTTTTAAAATCTCAAGAAAATAAATAAACTGGAAACATTTTTTAAAAATAAAAATGGCGACCAAAACAAACAGTTGCACTATGTATGAAATGCGAGCAATAATACGTTTTCTTTATCATGAAGGAATTAAACCATTTGAAATTTGCTCCAGAATGAAAGATATTTACGGTGATAAATGTTCATCTCAAAATCGAATTTTCGAATGGGTTAGAAAATTCAAAAGCGGCATAGAAAGTTTGGATGACGCACCGCGACCTGGCGCCCCGATCAAGGTTAGTGATGATGCAACCACCTGGGCCATTGACGAGATGATACAGAACGGTCGTAACATTAGCATTAGAGTTATTTCTGCCGAACTAAACCTTAGTTATGGTAGTGTCCAAAAATAATTACAAAACATTTAAAGTACAGAAAAATTTGCACAAGATGGATGCCTCGGCTGCTCACAAAGGATGTGGAGGAAAAACGTCTAAACGCTTGTAAAGAGCTATTGGAACATTATGGAATTGAGGGTGAAGGTTTTCTTGATAGAATAGTGACTGGAGATATATCATGGATACACCATCACATTCCTGACTCTAAATGATCAAGTGCAGAATGGCATCACAAGGGTTCACCAACACCAAAGAAACCAAGGATAACAGATTCTGCTGGAAAAGTACTCTTTACTAATTTTTGGGACAGTAAATAATGCATATTAGAAGACTATCTTCCTAAAGGCCAAACATCTAATAGCATAGCTTATTCTGAGCTACTTGAAAAATAAATTAAAGCCAAGAATTAGTTCCAAAAGGTGTGTTTGCTGAACAAAGGTCTCATAATTAAACCATCAATAAATAAAATTTTAAAGTTCTAAACCATCCACCTTACTCTCCCGAATTATCCTCGAGTGATTATTATTTATTTGGATGCATGACCTTCAAGACTGATGAAAAGGTTAAAAAAGCAGTACATGGATGGCTTGCCCAACACACAAGAGGTTTTCTTAAAGGGAATTTACAAGCCACCTGCCTTTGGAATAAGTGTATAGAAAAAAGATGAGGTTATTCAGAGGATTAAAAAAAAATATCATTTTAGTTTGCACTTTTTAATATAATTTTTAACTTTTATCGTTTTTTATTGATCCACCCTTGTATATTAAATATAAAAAGTAATAGTCAAATGATATTTACATATATAGGTGGGAGCAGTCGCGTGCCACCGGAATGCTACAACCAACAGGTCAAAGAAGTCAAAACTCCCGAGTAGGACAGATGTCAGAGCTGACAAAGGAAGGAAGCATGACTCGGTTTGGCTCCGTTTGCCCGGCCCCGTACCTATAGAAACTCTCTACCCCCCAATATATTCTCTATCTCCACTCAAACATATCAGGGTATCAAGTTTGTTGAGCTTGTTGACATTGTCTGCTGGGGATGAGTAGAGCTCTTCAATGATTGAGCAAATACCGTCAATAATGTAGTTTGGGGTTGCAGGTTGACACTTAGTACATAGTGGGAAAACCTTGCAACCTTTCTGGGAAGTCATTGTCCATAGATGACCAGATTTAAGTCGGTAAATCAAAGACTGGTGTTCTCTTGGGAGGACAAAATTGTTCCTCCTGCTCTGTACCAGTCATGTGCAGCATACCCACAAGATGACGGGTCTATAGGGACATTTTAGCTGATGATATAGTCTCGGTGTTGTCCATTCAGATATTCTCTGGAATATTCTCTCTTATAGTGCTGAATTAAGATACTGCGTCCCCTACTCTACCTTTCTCATCCACCTCTGTTATACTTTATTGATTTGCACGTGAAACATTTTGTTATATGGTTTGTTATATGGTTACATACTTATTTTTGAATCAGTTTAAATTTAATGTAAGGTGCTTAGTGATTATAAGGGTATTAGGATTTAATATTATTTTAAAGGTGTTATGAATAATTAGGAAAAATGATGGTTAAATATTAGAGGTTAAAGGAGCTTATAAAAAAGGATGCATTAGATTATATTTTATATTCAAGTAGGAAAACCTCAAGCCTAATCTTTTTCAAATTACCATTTTTTAATGAATCGGTTAATATGGATTAAACATGGTAGATATACATATTGTAGGATAAAGGTTTATTAATCATAGATATGCAAATGACGTTAGGAGTTTTATAAGTTTACATAAGTTACGTAAGTTTCAATATAAATTGTTCATTGCCCGTGGGTTTAGAGATAGGGGATGAATCAATATTTCGTAAATATTTCTATGGTTTATTTATTATTTTGAAATATTTACTTTATAAATAATACAAAATAAATATTTTCAGCCTCTCTTTTTAAAATAAATAAAATAGGTTACTTCGATATATAATATTTTGAAAACTGTATTCAAAAAGGAAATTTATAGTTTTAAATTCCTCATTAATTATTCGATGAAAATATTTGATATTTACGAAGCAAATATTTTCTTCACTAAGCATCAAATTAATAAACATAGCGAAAATAAAAAATAAAATATATTCAAACTTGGAATTCATTAAAATATTTAACCAAGAGAAAAAAATGAAAAGTTTCTTAATTATTTAAAAAGTTTAGAATTAAACGTCAAGGCATGTATGTACTTAATGAGATTAAAACAATTTCAAAAAGACGATAACAACCGTATTTTATAGAAGATTTTATATGGTTTAATGGGGGCATATCTTTAATTGGTTCCCCGAACCCAATATTCTGCCCACGCTGGAAATGGCTTTTTAATGAAGTGATTTGTCATTGAGCGGTTGTGGGACTACTTCCCATTTAAGTAAATGTTTTTTATTGTTGTTGTTCTTGTTTTTAAAATTGCATTATTTCTATTTTAATTAAAAATATAAACGCGAATTTTGCGAATTTTTGCGTTTTAAAAATGTAACATATATTGATTTAAAATATGTTATTTCAATTTAATATTATATATATATTATAATACTTTTCGTAATAATGTAAAAAATAAATTAAGAATTTCACTTTGAAGACATTTTCCACTTCAATGGCAACATTTAAAAAATATTTTATTTTGAAAATAGAGCAATCCATAAATAAATCTTTAATTAAAAAGGCATATATTTGATTAAAAAATGGTAAAATAAATGATTTTTTGATCCAATATATGCCTTTTTAATTAAAGATTTTATTTTATTTGAAATTAAACTCTAAATAATCTTAGTGTTAATAAAATTACTTTTAAGTTTATTGAAATTTATTTATTTCAAATATTTTTAGTATTTATTTTAATCAAACGCTAAAATAAAACACATTTGATATTTGTCTCAAGTATATTCTCTTATATTCCCGCGACAAGCTGCTTCCCAGCTTAAAATTAAGCTGTTTTCATAACTATTGTTTTAATTGATTTTAAGATTTTACGAAAACATCACAAAAGTTAACATTTTGGCTTAGATATCCTAGAATTTTATCGTTTCATGAGTGAAAACTTAATGTTATAGTTTTTATAATTCAAATTCAAAAATATATATACTAAGTTTGGAATGGAAATATTCTCAATAACTATCGAAATGTTAGGGACCTTGATGAAAACCCTAATTTATGTGAAGTTTTCAATAAACCTATTAAAATTATATTTGATAAACAGTTATATAATAGCTAAACGGTTATGCTGGGTAACATTGTATAGGTATTATAGTAAATATTCAATGCCACATATTAGGTGATGATTAACCTTTTGAAAGAAATCTTAAATCACTATTTCTATAGCTTGATTAAAAAGGATATATACGAAAATTTAAAATGAACAGCATTCGAATCAAATGAAATTAACTCTATTAAATCTAAAATATCTATTATATAATTCTTAAGACACTCAAATAAATGGAATGCTTGCGATTAAATATGAAAATCTTGTTGTTAAAGTGTAAAGTGTTATATAATCTACTTATATAATTGCCTTATATTCTGTCTGTCTGAAGTTCACTGTCTGAAGCTCACTGTCTGAAGTTCACGGATAGAATGCGCGCCCATTGGCTGCCGGCGAACACGTGGCCTCCCTGCCCCCCTCTAGACAACCCTGTTATCAGCTGTGTGATACATACACCTGTCTATAGCGGCCATTCTAGACAACCCTGTTATCAGCAGTGTGTTACATCCACCTGTCTATACAGACCACCCTGTCTATAGCGGCCACTCTAGACACCCCTGTTATCAGCAGTGTGCTACATCCACCTGTCTTTACAGACCACCCTGTCTATAGCGGTCACTTTAGGCAACCCTGTTATCAGCAGTGTGATACATACACCTGTCTATACAGACCACCCTGTCTATAGCGACCACTCTAGACAACCCTGTTATCAGCTGTGTAATACATTCACCTGTCTATACAGACCACCCTGTATATAGCGGCCATTCTAGATAACCCTGTTATCAGCTGTGTGATACATACACCTGTCTATAGCGGCCACTCTAGACAACCCTGTTATCAGCTGTGTGATACATCCACCTGTCTATACAGACCACCCTGTCTATAGCGGTCACTTTAGGCAACCCTGTTATCATCAGTGTGCTACATCCACCTGTCTATACAGACCACCCTGTCTATAGCGGTCACTTTAGGCAACCCTGTTATCAGCAGTGTGATACATACACCTGTCTATACAGACCACCCTGTCTATAGCGACCACTCTAGACAACCCTGTTATCAGCTGTGTGATACATCCACCTGTCTATACAGACCACCCTGTCTATAGCGGCCACTCTAGGCAACCCTGTTATCAGCTGTGTGATACATCCACCTGTCTATACAGACCACCCTGTCTATAGCGGCCACTCTAGGCAACCCTAGGAAGCAAGATGTATACAAGGTCAAGGGATGGGAATCGAACCCACGACCTTCCGCATACCGGGCAGATGCCATGACCACTAGGCTATAGGCTCTTTATTTCTTTATACCGTTATTATACCGTTATATTATATATAGTTAAAACATTTTAAAAACACACAGTTTGGAACGGGACGTTTCACAAGAGTGACATCCATGGCGCCAATTTATAATTGTAACGAATAGTATTTGAATTAAAACGTTTTTAAAATATATTCGCACTCGGGTAAAACCCGGGCATTGCCCGGGCCATCCGTCTAGTTTTAATATAATCTTTTTGTTTTAATGCTAAAACTATTAATACATTTTAGTGAAAATAAAAATGAAGTGTATTTACATTTTATATATATTTTCAAACAACTGCTAAATAGAAATAAACAAAATAGAAATAAATTAATAAATATTTTAATGTACATTTGTTTTGCACAAATATAATAAAAATGTTAAATTATATAGAGTCAGCGGATTAAAAAAAATATATATATATATTGATAACTATTTTAATATAAATTTTGAAATTTTAAGACATCAATTTACGATTTAACGACAACATTTTATATTATAAATTAATAACATTTAACTTTTAATAGCGACAATTCAATTTTAAGCTATATTTTCGATTTTATTTGAAATTTTAAAGTTATTTATTTTATTTTCATATTATATATTGTAACATATTTATTTTAGATGAAATTAGTTCAATTTAGCAGTGTATCTTTTGTTAGGATAACTTTTAATTTTAAAATTCACATTAATTTCAAAATTCACATTTTGGTTTTAATAAAAACAGATTATCTTTTGTGTATATTGAAGGTTTTTCACTGTTAAGAATCGCATTTAAAAGTTTAATAACATCGTTTTATGTTATTTTATAGTTAAATAGCAATTATATTAAGAATTTAAAACAGCTTCGAAGATTTGAAAATAGATTAAAATATAATATCAACGTATAGAAAGTTTAAAACAACATTTGAGGTAAAATGTTAATATTTGATTCAGTAATTATTAATATATATATCAACAACTTGGGCCAACTAATACATATTTTCGATTTATTCCTAATTTTATATTTATACCTCCGAATTTTAACACAATTTTTATGCCCATTTTTATTATAATTCTTTATTTCACATTTATATCGTATCATGTGTTAAGTGCAAAAGAGGTTTACTGAATAAAATAACTATATTGTGTTATATTAAATAGAAAATTGTTAATAAAAATTATCAATTTAAATATATAATGTACTCTTATATTGTTTCGCACTGTATTTTATTATAAAGTATAAAACGTTTTTCACATTAAATGTAGTTTAGAAACAAAATTATGACTTTTATATACCCTGATATGTCGTTGTTCACAACTTCGATTATATTATAAAATCTTAAAGGATTCGTTATATTAAACTATAAGATATTCCACCATAAATACACTAACAACATACATTGTATTGTGTTTCCCCTAAAAGAGAGTTCAATACCTTTAATATACGCACAAAAATAAATATGTCCTTATTTAAAAAAAAATTGCTGATTGAAATTAAAACTACTCTAATATACTAATCACATCAAAATCAAATGTGTTTTCCATTAACATTTGAAAAGAAAACATATTACTATTTAAGTTTCTAATAAAATTTCATATATCGATTAAATTGAAAATGTTGGTATTAAAGTGTAGAATGTTGTTATATTAAAATTAAAAATATTATTAAAGTGTATAATATTGGAAATAGAGTGTAACTTGTTATTAGAGTGTGAAATGTCATTAAAAAGTGTCAAATTTTGTCCTGGGAGTTCAAAATCTATATTTCAATATATGTAAATATATTTTAAAAATAGAGAAATCCATAAATAAATCTTTAATTAAAAATGCATATATTGGATCAAAATATAATTTATTTTACCAATATTTCAGTTGGCTGAACGCCAACCTTTATCAAGGTGTTATAACATATTTAATGTTTGTCAACAACAAACTCAGCGCCACATAACGTCAACAGAATTAAGTTTTAAAATATTTTGTTATATTCAATGAGGAGAAAAATATATATATCAACTTTTTTTCTCTCCATTGAATATAACAAAATATTTTTAAAACATAATTCTGTTGACGTTATGTGGCGCTGAGTTTGTTGTTGACAAACATTAAATATGTTATAACACCTTGATAAAGGTTGGCGTTCAGCCAACTGAAATATTGGCAAAATAAATTATATTTTGATCCAATATATGCCTTTTTAATTAATGTAAATATATGTTAAGATAAAGTTCCAAGACATAATTTGATACATGGTTTATTAGTTTGTCAAGTTATCAAATTAATGAAATTCGTTTCACAGATCACAGAGATGACGAAGATCATCTCGTAATTTTAACAAAACAAAGCCAGTCTTACAAGGTTTTCAAAAGATCGAAGCCATTTGAATAGTTTGTCGAAACAACGAAGAGATATTTCATAAATATGCCAAGAAATTGAAGCTAGTTTAAAAACACGTTGCTGTATGCGAAATGAAATTTAATAAAATTATAAAATTTTAAGAAGTAAATTATATGATTCGAAAGATAAAATTTTAAAACAGATTTTTAAATATTCTTTTTTTCTTCAAAGAAAAAGCAACAAGAACATTATTTAAAATAATTGCTAATGAATAATTTCTTATTCATACTTTTCAATCGATAACAACTAATGTGAAAAATTTCTGGATGTTCTATAATTAAATTTATTTCAGAACTTTTGAAATTTGGTGCAATAACATCCCTGGAAAAAAAGAGGTTGATGCCAGGTAAGAAAGGTTCGTCAAAATAATAAAGCCATATGTCTGTCTGTGGTAAGATACTGAAATCAATTTAGCATATTGGTTGGACAATTTAGGCCACAGATTAACAAGTTTATTATATACGAGTATATGTAATCATATATTTTTTATAAAATCAAACCTAAAGCTTTATGTGTGTTACTAAAGTTATTTAACGCATTTTCATATATTCGCCTACATATTATAGCCAGATTTCTAAGTTATTTATTCATTAAAAAAAAAGTAATTTCAACAAGTGTTTCGAAAAACTATATCCCATTTCACAGTATAATAAAGTCAATTATTTACTTGTTTTTCCAAATATTCGAAGCCAATTTGACAAATTTCTCCTCAGAGGCGTGGTGCGCGACCTACGTTTTCTTCGTAGTTCACAAAATCCGTGGTGTCGCTGGAAACTCGCTGGCGATCTTCCATCAAATTCTTCAGCGGTGGCGCCATGTACATTGTGTATAGTTGTATATATGATTAATAATTCAAAATAATGGTGCAATCTGTGCCTTTTGCATGTATTGACAAAATTCAATAATATTATACTAATTGTCAAAGTTATATCATTCCAAGTGTCTACATTGACGTCAGTTTCACAGGTTTGTTTTTTATATGACTCAACCTATTCAATGTTTAATATGATTATCAATTCAATATGACATGTTAGTCTATCATTACACTCAGCTGACAAGTTGTTCAATTCATCAAAGATAATGTTGAGTTTTCTAAGTTGGTTTTAAAATATTAAAAGCCTATTCAAAGTTCTGTCAGAGGTTCAGAAATCCAAGGATCTATCACGTGACCTCATCGAAACACTCAAACTTCAATCAATCCGATGGTGTGACTTCGAACAAAACGATCTCACGCTCAGCTCTCGAATCCGTCTTCATTACATCTATTAGATCATTATTGCTCTTTATAAAACCACCATCAAAATTGCATAATGTCATATATTGAGAGAAATAATTCAATTTTATTAAAAGCAATGCCGAATAAAACTACAAATGTCCCACTCTCTATCCATTTGTATTTATAATAGCGGAGGGAGAAAATAAATTGAAATTCACTAATCAGATATAGTTGTTAAACCAGTTCAGATTTTTAAAGAAAAGAAAAACAGCTATAGAACTATATAACTACCATAAAGTAATCTTAGGAAAAAAAAGCCTCTCAAAATAAAAGTCAAAACATGTAAATATAAAATCTCTCTTCTCATATACCCTTAATTATGCAACTTTTTCTTTTCATCTTTTATTTTTCTTTGGCGAATCATTACAAGACGGAATAAAAAGTTTTTGTTATTCTATTTATATTTAATTGACCCTAGTTTATTTATTAATGCTTTGTAATAATGAGGAAGTTTGGTAATTTTAACAAGCAACAAAGCGAGAAACTAACTATGTAAACTATAATAAAGCCAAAAGAATATACTCAAGGAAGCCAGTAAAAGAATTTTACAAACTAATATTCTGATCATTAAATAGAACGTTGTATTTGTGTAATTTAGATAGGAAATACTATCAACGATATGTTGGATTAATCTATCTGTAATTCTATAAATGAAAGTATTAAATACATTCAAGAATATATTCAATTTTCATCAAGAAAGGTTCGTACTTTAACTTGTTTGGTCCTTGAAGTACGGTCTGCTCCACGCTGACTAGTGCTAGCAGCATGAAACATGGATGACTTTTCTTGATTTATCAGTAAAATTTTATCCCAATTAAGATGGAGAATAAATTAATATTTTGTTATAATAAACATACATATCTTTATGATTGTTGAACGGCATTTGAAAATTATCCGCATGTGTTTATTTTGAACGAAAAATCGAAATTTATTTTAAGCAGAAATAACGAAAATACTCTTCACAATTCATCCTTTCATGCTTCATCCCTAAGGTTAGAAATAATCGTTATTTCTCCTTAAAATAAATTTCAATTTTTCGTTCAAAAGAAACACATGCAGATAATTTTCAAATGTCGTTCTATAAATATCATTATATCCCCCACAAAATTAACTAGTTAAAATTAACTATACAAAGGAGTAAACATAACTAACCAATTAAGGTATTTAGCAATATTTCTTTTACAAAGGGCTCAATAGCAAGCAACTGTTGTGAGTTTCTATTATATACAAAAATAAGACATTTAATTAAAACATTATATTACATGTAGCTAGTATAAATACTGGATATCTGTGTCTTCTCGTGCTATCTTAGAATTTATGGTTCCATTATATTTATAGTGTGAGACAGAAGAAGTAATTCCAGAGACAATGAGTTGGTAATTATCGAGATAAAACTTTCGCACACTTTGTTTTTAGGCCATAAATATTGTCCACTGTCACAATCTGTTTAAACTTGTCGTGGATAAGTCTTCATACTTGTACTTAACTCTTGTACTCCGGATAGTTGAATATCTGCGTATATGTCCGATAACTCATTTACTCGGAACACGTTTCTCTTTTACTCTGAATCCTCTTTTTACAACAATCTCTGCAAGGCAAGAAACTTTGTTTCAACCTGTGAATTTTGAAATTTTATATTTAATGTTTATTATATAAGGTAGAATATATTCACAATTACTAGAGAAAATCATTTTAAGGTCTTTAGAAGATCACCTCTACCGTAAAAATAGAAATATAATCATATATATAAATAAATAATATAGAATTTCATTGTTTAATTCAACATCTGAATTAAAGAAACAAAAGGCATAATGATTATTTATTGAACTTAAATCTAATTGACTGATTAAGATAACATCGCAATTAACAGTCCAATCAAAGCGCTATTAAAAGAAATAAACATATTACAAAAAATATGTTAATATTACAGTTTTAATAGCGTACTTATACATGTTGAAGGGCTGTTGAACCCTTGTATTGCCGTTATATATAAACTCTTCCCTCAGCGAATTGTCTTTTATTTTTAAAATTACAAAATATTTACAGTAGAATGGTATTTATTTGAAAAATGGCACCTCTATTATTCAATAAAGGCTTCGAAACAACGCATATATATAGTTTGAGTGAAATATCAGACGAATTCATCTAGGAAAGGTGAACACGTCACGTGGATTCTGTCTTCAAGAAAAGAAAAGAGAAGGCACATCGTTGATTAATCGTCCCTCCAATTCCTCAACAGCAATATTGATAATTGCGGCCGGTTATTGTCGTCGTGATGGATTGTCCAACAATCTTTATTTCCTCACCAACTCAATTAACGCATTGATTCGGCCACGCTGCTGACATGACAGAATGCCCTTATTTACATCACCGCACCGATTCCAAAGCCACCTCTGATTATACAGAACATGTCTAAGTAATATATATTTACTTAAAGTCTTGAATTTACTTCAAATGAACTTTTCTGAAGTTTATAAGACTCAGTTGAGAAGATATTTAACGTCATTAGATCTGGTGGAATGTACTTAAAGACACGGAAACTTGTCGATCAAGGGCTGCCTTGATTTCTAAAATACAACAAGAAATATGTGTCTAGGTAAATTCAGATTCCAGATGACCTAAAGCGATTTAATATTATATGAAATACCAACTTGATATCGTCTCGATAAAGTATGCGCTTGATTTTTCTGACCATCCCAATAGTAGCTTTAGTTGGAAGGTTTTGTGCAGAAAGTGTCGAGAGGAGACTTCAGGCACGTTTGGAATATCAGTTGGAGAAACTTTATTCCTCGCTTGTACCGCGTAGCTCGTGTGTCAGTTACCAGCTAGTTGTAGACTGTTTTCAGACATTCATAATAAATTCACATGCAGTGGGTTTTAATATTTTATATAAATTATTGAGATACACTAAATACTGAAATGGCAGATTAAGTAACCTTTGAGGCTTTTTCCATGTTGCCCCGTTTCCGTATTGTTGGCATCTTTCCCCCATCTTGTGTGTAGTTCCTTGAGCTATAGTTTCCTTCATTATTTATTTCATCAATCCAGTTCGAACTTGGTGCCTATCTCGTTCTTATTGTCCTAATGTAGAGTCCTCCAAGACGTTACACCTATTCACATGGTCTATCCATTGCTTCCCTCTCATTCTTCTGATGATGTTTAATGGGTCCCTCTGCATGGAATATATTTTACCTTTTTTTCTTTTTATTATTGATATGGCCTAAAATGAAATATACAGAAATATTTTGTAATATTACACCTCAAAAGCAAGAAGTCTGTTTTCAACTTCCTTCCTAATAAAGAGGGAGGCTCCAAATATAAACCTGGGACGGTATAATATTTTCAATTAGGTAGCTTAGCAACTAGTCTTAATTCAATTTCATACTTAGTTATTGTCTGTTCCATTTTCTGGGGGTAAATCCAGGTCATTTACAAATTACACCTGTTCCAGATTCTTAAGCGACAAATTGATTACGGATTCTAGTGTAAAGTCTTATCTTCCTCTCTTTAGGTAACAGATTACTTATTTTCATATATTGATCAATTTGAAAGTTATATATAAATATATATGCATCTTAAAAAATAAAAATGTAAAACTATTATGGATATCTTTTAAAGGAAGTATCTTTGGAGTGTGAATATACACACTGCTACACGTACATGTATTTAAACCCGACACCAAACAAATCAAAATTCCCATTCACATTAGAACATTCTTATAACTAAGATTTTCTAGAGTCACGACTACAACCATTCTCTAAGCGGCATATCCGAGAAATCAAATCCTGACCGCGACCAATAAAAATGTGATACGTTATAGTAAGCAGAACTACGACTATAACGGCAGTGTGTAAATTGATATTTTATATTTTTTAATCTTTGAATGCTCTAGTAATTTTTAGGCTTTATAGATAAAAACATTTGTTGAAATAGTGAAACAAATAGCTTAATCTCTTTCTAATTCTGAGTTCAGTTAAAGAAGGATAGTTTTACCTTAACAAAAATATGAAGATTGTTTATATCATGATCACTATGGAGTTTAGTCATCTCTTTCTTTAACTACTTATCTGCACATTTAGAAAGCAATTAAATATTTCATTGAAAGGTATCAAAACCCCGTTAACTTTACCGCATTTGATGATGGTTAGAAGATGTGGGTCTATTGAAGTAATTAGTTTAAATTCCTAGAGCTCAGACATACACTCTGACCTTGACCTAGATTTCTGCTTGTCGGCATTCGACCGTTTATACCAAACGAAAATCTTGATGGATTAAATCCTGGAGTTCGATGACATTAAAAGGTCTACCGTAAAATGTATGTTGGTATAATAATATAAACGTGATAGAGGCGATGGGGAATTTAGGAATCTCGTCTAGGCCCTCTTTTTATTTTCTAATGGCCCACACACAAATAAAATCTTCCACAAGATAGACCTAGCTACAGTACAATCTAATCCGATGTGTGACTATCTTTTGAAATCAAAAAAGACTTGTCCTGAAGTAACCCAGCCTCTGCATGAATCTATAGGACATAGGAATAAACAGTTAAACCTGTCTATATCGTCCCCTCTACCAGGTCTATTAGTATGAAACGCGAAAACTTTCAGTGAATTCAGAAGTTCACCAATTCCATACAACAAAAGATTTTTTATTCAAAGTAATTGCCCTGATTAGCTATACACTCGGACCACCTATCAGGCAATTTTCGAATTCCTTGTCTGAAAAATTCTATTCCTTTTGAGTCGAACCAGTCAACAAGCCATTTTCGGAGTATGTCTGAGTTCGAAAATTCCTGGTTTTTTAGGGCGTGTTAAAGATGTGAAAAGGTGGTAGTCCGACGGCGCTAAGTCTGGTGAGTACGGCGGGTGGGTTAAGAGTTCCCAGCCCAAGTCTTTTATGGTGTTTTTGACCACTGTAGCGTTGTGGGCTGGAGCGTTGTCATGCTGCAGTATCAGCTTGTTGTGCTTTTCACGCAATTCCGGTCTTTTTTCATTCAATGCCTCTCTCAAACTGTGCATTTGTTGTTCGTAGCGACTAGTATTGACCGTTTCGCCAGGTTTCAGGAGCTTGAAATATACTACGCCGGTCTGGTCCCACCATACGCAAAGCATTGCCTTTTTCCTAAGCGATTGGGCCTAGGCTTCCGTTTTGGAAATTGGCCGAGCAGGCCCCACGACTTTTGGCGCATAGGATTGCTGAAGTGGATCGATTTCTCATCAGAAGTTACGATTCGGTGCAAAAATGACTTCTTTTCATGCCTGGCGAGCAGCCCTTCGCAGGTTACCAGACGCCGTTCTTGCTGGAAAGTTTTTGGGTCATTCTGAGGCTGTTTAAACGTAAGGAAACAGAACCTTGAGACACCTGGAGCTGTTTCGCGAGTTTCTCCTGCGTTTGGGTACTGTCGTCATCCAACAAAGCTTGCAGTTCAGCGTCCTCGAACTTTTGGTGCGGTTTTCCACGTGGTTCATTATCAAGTTCGAAATCGCCACTTTGGAATTTTTTAAACCACCTGTATTACTGTGATTTGCTCAGAGCGTGGTCGCCGTGAACTTCCTCGAGCATTCGGTGGGCTTCAGTGGCACTTTTCTTCCAGTTGAAGGCGAACAACAAAACTTCCCGCAAATGGGCACTTTTTGTCTCGGAAATCACCATTTTCCACGGGCTCCAGAAATTTTCCACGATTTGAATTTTTCTAAAACTCCACACATGCTGATGCCACGTGAGTCAAAAAACAAAATGCTTTCAACAGCGCCACCGTCGTCTCAAATAAAGTTGCACAGCGCCCTCTGGCAGACATTTTCGCGTTTCATACTAATAGACCTGGTAAATAGTGCTTTCCTCTCTATAGCGCTCGATTTTAAATACGTAGTACGCTGCGATATACATTAAAAGTGACCTTTCTATAGCACCCCCTCTCTATAGCACCCTATTTTGGCGAGTCCCAAGGGGGGGGGGGCGCTATAGAGAGGTTTACCTGTATATGGTAACATTCGCCTTTTCTAGAGATATTCTCTTTATTGCCGGGTTGTTAGATTTGAATCCATTTCACAACAGCTCGGGAATCAATTCAGCCGTCCACAGACAGGCCGGTCACAGTACGGAATCTAATAAAGTGGTGATGGATCTTCCTTCTTTTTAATTAGTTGACTTTTTGTTCGGTCCCATCGACCGCCTCTCAATTTAACGGCAGACGGAAATCATTAGTGGAGCGGGGCGAAACTTGTTAATTCACCTAATCTTATCTTGGATTTGCCAATATCTTGCTAACCAGTGGGGAGGTGCCTATTCTTCCTGGCAGCCTATTGACGAAGAAATCGTTCCCTAATTACAGTCTCTATATGGAAAGTTAAAATATTTTTTAAAATTGACAAAATTATATTCTCAATCAGTCATATTCATCTCTATTATATTTATATATATATATTATATTTTAAAAAATATATAATATTTTTGTTGTTTTGGATCATCTTGGTGATTATGCTATGGTGGTGCAGTCGTGGCTAAAATCTTGAAATAAAAATAATATTGAAAATGGTTTTGATCAGATATTGATTTATTTGAGATAAAGTGATATATGAGAACATAATTTGATTAAAGTACTGCCTGGCTTAAGGCGTAAGAATAAAAAAAGAAAAGCTTATTTACATAATTACAAAGTTTTGGGTCGGCCAACCGGGATAAAACAACAATGAGTTTATATAGTGGAAGCGTGACCTCTGGCGGTCGATTTAGCAGAATATTTGTATCCATGAAATATATTTTAAAATAAAATAATATTTTAATATAACATTTTAAATAATACCTTTATATAACATTTTAAATAATATCCTAATATAACATATATATATATATGTTTATAACCAGTTGATCCATCTAGAATCATTCATTAGTTCCATATTCCTGTAGAACGGTCGTTAATACCCGAAAGCTTGAAACGTGAACATTAAATATAAGATCCTTGGTGATTTTATTTTTCTATATTCATCTCTAATTGAGATAAAAGACATGAGAGGTAATGCTAAATATGATGGTCTCCAGGTTTAGAGTACACCGTTATGTTTTTTTTTCATTACCTGGAAAACGAAATATTTTTCTTTATCTTTAAATACAATAAAATTTAAATAAAACTATTTATAGTAGAACATCCCATAAGATACCATTGAGGTACAAGAATACATCTTCTTGGCGTTCTCTCTCTCCAGGAAATAATTATCAATTAGCAGTTGGATTAAATTGTCTGTGGTGGCTTACTCGATGCATCATCAGTCACGTGACGTCAGAACTTCGTTTGTAAATACAGTAGAACTTGGATAATTCGAACTTCTTTAATTCGAAAAACTCTTTAATTCGAATATTTATCTTGGTCCCTAGAATTTCCTATATATATAATTTCCGTTTTTAATTCGAATTTTTGGATAATTCGAATTTTTTTATGGTCCCTTGGGGTTCGAATTATCCAAGTTCGACTGTATTTAGTTTATATATCTCAGTTTGTGTTTGTTTTCTGGAAAATATGTAAATACTTTCCTTGTTGGAATAAATTTGTTTCATGATTAGTCGCTTTCTGGTCTCACTTATAATAATGATATGGACAATCGAATATTGACATGAAGCAAATTTCCAATGACGGTGCAACATTATCACACATGCTTTTTTTTAGAGTTATTTCAAAGATGGTCGCTATACAGAGCCAATTAAAATTACCAAAATATTTCCATGAATTTAGGTATATTCTTCTATATGACAGATCACTATTTAATTATGATGTAATGCTGAATTTATTAATTTATAGTATGAATACGGTGTCCCATAGTCATTCTTTGCCCTTTAATCGCACTTGGAAACTTCTAAAGGCTTTTTAAGTTTGTTTAAAACGAATGCTGGCAAACGATCCATTAGGGAAAATGGTTGTGTACTAAATTTTACTAGAATAAGACAGCTTATCATCATCGTCTTTAATGATGAGCTACTACTCTCTGAACGACCATTATTTTAATATTTTTAAACTAGAGAACTTTAACTGATATAAATGAACCTCTAAAAAACGACCCCCTCTAACAATGACTGGAGTATCCATTTGAAGGTTCTCATAGGAAGTTCTACTGTATTAGGCTGATCAGTTTCATACTGAATTATACTTGAATATAATAATTTTGGGAATAGCCAAATTTATTTCACATAAAAAAGATGATAAATTAAAGTACAATAGTATTATAAACACTATTTAAAAATCAAATTATCAGAATCTTATATATGCCGTATCATCGTAGAAGACATTTACAACTAAGATAAATATATATGGTCGTACATAGGGATCTTTACTTTGAAGGAAAAAAATGAATATATAAAACTGTGTGATAATGAAAAGTACAAAATAATGATATAGAAATATTAAAAGGATAAAGAAATATTTACAAAAATATTGTCATGTGGAGAAATGAGGAAATACAAACTTTAAAATGACACGGCAATTTTATTTAGGTCAAGAACAAATTAAAATGTATAAACTACCAGAAGGGCAATGAAGGACGTTTACAGAGTAGCAAACTATAAATATCAAATTAATAATATGTTCATAAAATAATAAATATTTTGTAACAAAACTCCTTCCCTATGGGAGCTGTGACCCATAGCTTGTAAATATTGTAGTTACTGACATGGATCTGACATCCTTCTGTCAAAAATTTCCTCGGAGTCTTGGAACTTTGTCTTTAGTACCTTGTTGTCCTTTGTTCTGCGGCGTGAAGAGTGGCTTTGTCGTCGTATCATCTATAGGGACATCCTCTTCTTTGAGGGAAATATTGACTTTGACACGGCGGTGGAGTCAGTCGCAGAAAAATGTAGATCATAGCAGCCATGGCCTTTAGGTTTCCTCGGCAAACTTCAGTTTGTCTTCCCTAATCTAACCAGCATCTCCACCAAAATGTCAGGTAGAAAAGATTTGGAAAAACAGATTTTAAGATGACACGGCAATTTAAAATTCAAGGCAAGAACAAATCAAAACTGATAAAATACCACAAAAGCAATGAGGGTCGTCTACACCCTAGCAAAATATAAATACCAAAATAATAATCTATTCATAAATTAATAAATATTTTGCTCCAATATTGAAAATAATTCACTAATGAAAATCCATCAACCATAATATCAAATTCTGTGGTCACCAACAAAAACCAACGTTTAATCATTGAAGCTCTAGGGTTGATGTCTCAGCTTAATAAATTGTCGCTCAACCAATATTTATCCATGAAACTATGCTGAGGTTATTTCTTTATGATATAAATATTAAACATAATATTATGTGCTTATAACTACTTGGCAGCTTTACCCATAACACCCTTTGATGATATCGCTTCATTATGTTTATATATAATACGCATATTTGTATTTAATAATTTTCAAATCGATAATGTTAATTATTGTATATTTTAATTGTAAAATAGGCTTCTCCAATATATATGTTATATATTAATGATTTTTTTACAGCTCGAGGAGCATGAACTCAGGGAATTCGTGTAATCTTTACACAAGGGTATAGGAAACAACACATTAATGATTTGAATCATATTGTTGCACCTGCCTCGACCGTAGGTGCTTCTAAAGGTTTCTGATCAGCGTTCGCCATCTCATAAAATAAACCAGACCGCGTTCTCATAAAGCAAGCAACTATATTTTATTAATAATGAAAAAAGTTAAACTGACTCTAGGAGATTTAGAGTAACAACGAACTAAACTCAAAAAACAAAAGAAGCTCTATCAACTAATTGTATCTCGCTCTTATATCAAAAGACTTATTTACATACATTTTTATTACCAATTATTTTATACTAATTTACCTATTTTTACAAAATAACTATGCAGAGTGTGACACTACTCCCTCCTCCGAAATTGTCGCGTCCTCGTGACCGTCTTCCATTCTCGCAAAGTAAGGCTTGATTTTGCTTATGTGAACTGTTGTAGGCTGTGTGCGGTTCCAAGGGTTATCTTCTGGCACGATGGAGTAGTTCACATCGGAAATTTTTTTCAGCACGATGTAGGGTCCGGAATAGCGCCTCAAAAGTTTCTCACATTTTCCAGGTTTTCTTATTGGAGTCTACAGCGCTACTAAATCACCTGGTTCATAACCAGTTTGCCGATGTTTTTGGTTGTAATAATTAATAATCTTTTCCTGACTTTTCTCGGTATTAACTTTCACAATATCTCTCGTTCTCACGATTTTTTTCCATCAACTTGCTCACGTACTCGTCATAATCCTCCGAATCGGGCTCAATGAAGATATTCGTGTCATCCAAAATCGAGACTGGTTCCCTTCCATACAAAAGGAAGAACGGGGAATATTTGGTTGTTTCTTGTATTGTCGTATTGTAAGCATGGGTTATGAATGGAAGTATCTCGTCCCAATTCCTTTGATCTACTTCACGTACATGCTTATCATATTGATCAATGTTCTGTTTAATCGCTCTGTGAGGCCATTTGTTTGTGGGTGATAGCTTGTTGTGAGGCAATGTTGAATTTGACATATCTTGGTTATTTTTTTCACCAAATTGCTCGTGAATTGGCTTCCTCTATCGCTAATCAGATACCGTGGGGCTCCATGTTTCAAAATAACATTTTCTATCAGAAATTTAGCAACCTCCCTCGCTGTGGCATCGATGACAGCCTTCGTTTCCGCATATTTTGTGTAATAGTCGGTCAATACTATCATCCACTTCTTTCTGTTCTTCGTAGATGGCAATGGTCCCAAAAAGTCGATGCCCAACTCTCTCGAAGGGATAATTTGCAGCAGGGATCGGATGAAGTAGGCCAGCAGGCAACTGATTAGAACCCTTCCTGCTTTGGCACAGATGGCAGGTCCTACATACTCCACCACATCTTTCAGCATGGATGGCCAGAAATATTTATCCTTTAGACGGTGCATTGTTCTGGTCACACCTAAATGGCCACAGATCATATGATTGTGGTGCTCTTTTATAATGTCCTTCCTTCTCACTCTGGGTACCACCAGCAGCAAGGCTCTTCCTTCTGGCCTCTGATTTCTTTTGTACAGACATCCGTTTTCTTCTTTGAAATTTTCAACAATCGATCGTTTGCCCTCCGTGTCACCGAGGCATCTCTTGATGTTTTCGATATATTCGTCGGAATCCTCGATGACTGGGTTGAAAAACAAACTATCATAGTTATCGTCAAAATCAGTTTCTGGTAATGGACCTCGTGAAAGACCATCTGCATCCAAATGTTTTTCCCGGATTTATAAATTATTTCGAAGTCATATTCTTGTATTTTTAATGCCCATCTTGCAAGTCTACCTGTTGGATCCCTTAGGTTTCTTAACCAACACAACGCGTGATGGTCCGTCATAACTTTGAAGCGCCTTCCATATAGATAAGGCCGTAACTTCGACATTGACCATACTAATGCCAAACATTCCTTCTCCGTTGTCGAATAATTACGTTCTAGCTTGCTTAATGATCGACTTATGTATGAAATTACTTTTTCTTGACCATTGATAGTTTGAACAAGGGTAGCACCTAGGCCAATATTTGATGCATCGGTGTGGATCTGGGTCGGTGCTTCTGGGTCAAAATGTGACAATATCGGGGGATTTGTTAGCAAATATTTCAGAGTTATAAATGCTTCTTCCTGAGATTCTGACCAGATGAATGGAGAATCCTTTCTTGTTAGTTTGAACAGTGGGTCAGCTATTCGCGAGAAGTTCTTAATGAATTTCCTGTAATATGAGCAAAGTCCTATGAATGACTGAATTTCTTTTGTCTTTGAAGGACGGGAAAAATCTCTAATCGCTTTAACATTATGATCTGCCGGTTTAATTCCATGTTTGCTTGTCACGTGACCGAGTATTCCAATTTCTTCAAATCCAAATCGGCACTTTTTCCCATTAAGCCTCAGGTTCGATTCACGAAAGAACTTTAAAACAGCCTCAATCCTTCCGAGATGAGTGGTGAAGTCGGGACTGTATATAACAACGTCATCTAGGTAACAGAGGCAAAATTTCCATTTTATGTTTTTTAGTACATTGTCCATAATTCTTTCGAAAGTAGCAGGAGCATTGCACAACCCAAATGGCATAACATTAAATTCGTATAAACCGTGGGATGTTGTGAAGGCCGTCTTCTTCTTGTCTTGTTCCTCGATCTCTACCTGCCAGTATCCCGATCTGAGATCTATGGCCGTGTAATATCTAGATCCCTGAAGTGTGTCCATAACATCATCAATTCTGGGGATCGGATAAACATCCTTTACCGTTATGCTGTTCAGTTTCCTGTAGTCTACACAAAATCGCCAATTGCCATCTCTCTTTCTGACCAAAATAACCGGAAAAGCCCATGGACTAGAAGATGCCCTTATTACTCCCTCCTGGAGCATATCCTGAATTTGTTCTTTGATGATGTCTCGCTCCTTAGAGCTAACTCTGTACGGTTTGTGTTTTATCGGCTTCGCATTTTCTGTGTCAATTCTATGTTTGGCCAAATTCCTCTTGCCCAATTTTGATGAAAATAGATCACTGTATTTCGATGAAACTTGCCTTAATTCATTCTTTTGGCTTAATGTCAGGTCCTCGTTTATTTGAATTTCCGTCACCTTATCTTCCTCATCATCTTCTATATAATTAACCATGGTGGGAGGACTTGCGTAGCCCAAGGTCTGATTCTTCATTATTTTTAATGTTCGAGGATAAGGATTAGTTATCCATAAATCCGCTAATTTGTCTCTTACTGTGATCAGACATCTAGCAATTCTAAGCCCATTTGTAAGAGTTAGCTTTTCATTTGGTTCAACCACGTATTCGCCATCATTGGCCTTCACGGTTACCCTGACTAGTTTAACACAAAGTTGAGGCACTACTTCATCCTGCTGATTGATTATTTTCCTGGGTGCTTCGTTCGAATCTTGACACTCGGTCACAATGTCATATTCCAAAATATCCCGTTTGCAATTTATTTTCGCATTTAAACGCCTGAGAAGATCTCTTCCAATTATTAATGACCTCATATTGGATTCCAGAACTACAAATCTATGATTCAATGACTTTTCGTCAATTTTTATATCCATTGAAATGCTTCCCAATATATCAAGCCTTTTACCATCTGGACCAATACAATTTCCATTATAGGTTTCAATACGAACGCCAGTTTCGAGAGCAGTTCTTAAATCTACAATCGAGAGATCCGCGCCTGTGTCAACCAAGGCTTCCAATATTCCAATTTTATCAACATTCACATTTATTCGGCTTTTTGAATCCATCTCTGTGATCGCGCCTATTTTCGACATGCCCTGGTTGACTGGAACAGGCGCGCTTTCTAGTTTAAATCCTCCAACACCTCGAATCTGTTGCGAGTTGGAATGTTTGGTCTCTCACACACATCGGCGTATACCTCTGGGCTCAGGTTCCGGGTGTTCAGCGGTTTTTTGTCATCAGACGGGCTGTCTAGGCTAGGGCGAACTTCCTCAACCATGCGAACATATTTTATTCTGCAATACTTTGCTACATGACCCGGTCTATTACATCTAAAGCAGATAGGTCGTCCGTCCTCGGTTCTAACTCTATCATTCCGAGGTTTTCTATCATAAGTGTTGCCAGAAGGAGTTCGTCTATATGTATCCTTTTGAGTGGATCGGGGAAATGTACGAGTCTCCTGTGGGGGGAAGTAAGTTTGGTTTTGTCTTGGTGCTCCCATCATAGGCCTCGAATAAATTTCAGTTTTATATGATTGACATTCTCTTTGTTGCCTGTTCCATCCGGCATGATTAGTTTATTTTTGAGAAATCTGATTCATAAGAATTTTATTCTTCTCCTTTCGTTCCAGGTATTCCTTCTCGAACCCGTCGATTCTCTTACATGCCTCCAGAAGTTCGTCGATGGTTTTAGGGGGGTTGAGATATAGCGCCAGCGCGTACTCTTTCTTTAGACCTCCGATTACAAATTGTATTTTTTTCCACCTCTTCCATATTGGGCTGGACTTTGCTGCATTGAAGCAATATATCTTCAGCAAATCGCATCGCGAGTTTATTCCACCCCTGCATTCTGTTCAGTTTGAGAATCATCTCGTCCTTGTTCTCCAGCGACGCGAAGTCCTGGATGAGGCGAGTCTTGAAAATTTCCCAGGTGGCAAGATTGACCTTGTGGAATTCATACCAAGTTTTAGCAGGTCCGACTAGGTTCATGGCGGCGTAGCGGGTGATGATGTAATCCGCCCAGCGGTAAAGAAACCCAACTTCTTCCAGAGAAGTGATCCATTGGCGTGGGTCTTCGTCTCCAGTATACTTCCTGATGTTCAAGCTTGGATTAAAGGGTATAGGGTCAAAACCGGCATCTCCACCAGTTGTTACACCTGCCTCGACCGTAGGTGCTTCTAAAGGTTTCTGATCAGCGTTCGCCATCTCATAAAATAAACCAGACCGCGTTCTCATAAAGCAAGCAACTATATTTTATTAATAATGAAAAAAGTTAAACTGACTCTAGGAGATTTAGAGTAACAACGAACTAAACTCAAAAAACAAAAGAAGCTCTATCAACTAATTGTATCTCGCTCTTATATCAAAAGCCTTATTTACATAAATTTCTATTACCAATTATTTTATACTAATTTACATATTTTTACAAAATAACTATGCAGAGTGTGACAATATAATCGGTTAACATAGGGTAAAATAATAAAAAGGTTTATTGATTTTTTAAAATTATTTTAATGGGTTTTTAATTTGTAGGAATTTTGATTTTGTTGCGCAGTTTTAAATTTATTTTAATAAAAAAATATATAAATTATTTATATATTTTGCTTAGAGGTGATTGTGCATTACTTATTGACCCAACCTGTATATCTGTTTTATGTCTAAACAGTCTGAAATATGTTTTAAAATTATAGGCTTTGAATGGAATAGATTAAAATGTCACACTTTGCATTTAACATTTTCAAACAAATCTAAATAGTTGTCTTTTAAATATCAAAATCTGAAAAAAAAAAAGTTAAAGGTGTTTAATTTCGATGGAAAAGGTTGTTGGCAACTGCGTGTGATGTACAAAAACAAGGGCAGGTTAGAAGACAGTTGAACAGGCTTCTTCACGATCTCCTAAATCTCTCAACAACATGTAGCAGATTAGACCTACACGATGCTGACAAGAGCCAACACACCTAAACACCTATCTTTGCTGGACTTTACTTATTAATTCAAGAATAAAATTATCACAAATAGTACTGCCTAATTGAACAGAAATCAGCAAAAACAACTATGGATCATAAATAACAATTGAACCAAAATCTGAAAAGAATTTGTCGACAACCGATCACCAAGAAGAGAACAATACAAACAATCCCCTACAAATCCTCTAATGGTAACTACATTGTGGAGACTACTCAGTAATACTACTGTAGTGCTTTCTACCTATTGATTGACTCAAATCTCAGACACCATAAAAGATAAACTTTTATTTTAACGAATTCAACTCTTTTCAGAAGATAAAATATGGTCTTACGGGCTACTAATCAATAGGTATAGAGTCTTCAGCACATACTAACAGCCAACTATAATTCAACTCTTACCCTAGTTCTTAAACCACTCTTTTTCAAATCCCAACCATTCAACTTTCAAATTACTATATTCAATTCAACATCCCCATTAGATGTTGATAACAAAATGTCATATAAAAATATCCACGAGCAGTGAATGTTGCAATGAATAAATAATAATCTCTTAACCGACTATAATTCAACACCTACTTCAAAAGAAAATTCTGACCTCTTTGGAGTATTAAATAAGTTGGAACTATACTAACACCCTATATCTATCCTTTTATATTTACATAATTTCTCTTCCCTCTCATGCAATATATACATATTTACTGGATGCTTATTATTTAAAGAAAGAGAGAACAAATCAGAATGTGGAATCACTAAAACAACATAGAACAGATTACAGTTTCAATAGCCACTCCATATATCCCAACCTTCCAGCAAACAACCAGTTCACCAAGCTCGCAAGGAAAGAAATTTCTAGGTGGCTGGAGTTGGGCAGAAGATCGAAACCACTTATCAAAAGAAACATTAATATACCGGAGATCTACCCAACATTTATCACGACATAACAATACCGTTTACATGCACACAATAGATATTTTGTTTTCAATTTATAAAGAGTCAGTTAGGTTTATTAAGCCTAGATTTATTGTGAGAAAAATCGCATTAACTAATTCTAATTTTTCGAATTACTGAATTCTACAAATAATTTGCATATTCAAATTATTTCATCCATAGTTCTTCTTATAAATAGCTCCAACTAAATGTATAAATATTTATTTTGATAAAGGACCTACTGTGTGTGTCGAAATATTAAACAAAATTCCGTAGAGATCCAAAATACGCCGTTTTCATTGAGCATACACTTTTTTTTGGATTGAAGGTTTTTAAAAGAGATATTTATTTCCAAATTTAGACTGTAAAAACATACAAATGTCAGAAATTGATAAAGTTTTTAAAGAATTTATTCAGCGATTTATAAATTTATCACGTAACAAATAAACAGAGAGAATTATTTTTATAAGTTACGCGATAATTATTTTGAAAATTTATATATCATTAAATATATTTTAAAATTCTCTAAAATTAAATATATGCATAAAGAAGAAGAGATTCAGAATTAGAAAAGAGCTGGTGGCCGGCGGTATATATCGTCTGTTTCCCACAGCCATGAACCGGGATCGATTCCCACATTGTACTTTGTTCTGTGAAGAACCTGTTCATGCTTATCATTGTAAATAACATAAGCTAGGTTGCTTTTTGTGAGCGGTACTTAATAAAGTTATTTTGGAACAGGAGAATTAGGGGCAACATGGCAAGTCTGAAACCCCATATCTCAGCAGAAGTGAAATTCCTCAATATTTGCCCGTCTCACGTGTCAAACCATTCGATAGGATATAGAAACTGAAAAATTACGAAATTTTCAAAAATCTCTTCAACCTTGACAAAAGAAATTATTTGAGAGTTGAAAATCTTATTTTCCGTTTAGGAAGCTAGGACCAAAATCTATATCACTGTAAGATGACATATATGTTCAGTGAATATATAAAAAGTGTTTCTAAATGGTATCGATAGACGGCGCTAGATCAGGCGTCTGCACAAGAAAGAAGTCAGCCAATAGCAGGAGCCGATGGAGTCCCAGCCAATCAATGCGTCGAGCCGGCGCCAACGTGCGGTCGAACCAGGTGGATCATTGATTTGACGGTGTCGGACTTGTTACTTTGCCGTCATTCCTGGGCTAATTAGACATCCATCGGTCAGATGGGCCGATACTTCAACCCTTCATCTCCTGGCTGGTGAGAAGACGTTGCGAGATACTCACCGCCAGCTATCAGATCAGATGTGAACACAACGCTGATGTTTATATGTGCGAGAATTGATAATTTGACTCTTTTCATTAAAATACATGCTTTCAAATGTTTAAGAACTTTTGGGACAACCTTGTATATCTGAAACTAGGCCCACCTGCTGATTGGCCACCAATGAAAAAGAATATCAGAGATTAAATCATTTTCCTATGAGAATTCTGTTAGAATTTCACCAAGGTTGCCAATATTACCAAGGTTGTCCCAAAGGTTCGTAAACACTTGAAAAATACAAATCATAACTCTAATAACTTCCATGATATTGGCCCTCGTCTGAATGCCGTCTGAATTTATTTTGAAAATGAAAATTCCAAGTTTAGCTGATAGCTTCCAATAGCCATCAATCAATAAAATATTATTGGTTATTGAAATAAATGTGAAACCATTTTAAAGTAACATCTCCGAGTACACTCACACACAATTTATTTAAATATCCTATTTTAAAGACTAGTAACTAGTGAATAACATTTGATTTTATTTAGCTTTAATAAGTCCTCGTGGTTGAAAGGTGTCCACTAGATGCCCAGTTTCTGTACAGTAGCAAGAAATATATACCCAGTTGATAAAATTATTGTCGATCTTGACTTTGAGCGATCAGCGACTTCAAGTTTGGCCAAAATTCTTCGATGCTATTGGGTCGTTGACTATGTTTCCATTTTACGACACAGTTGTCAGTGTAATTTATTTTTTATTCAATTTAGGTTGTTGCTCATCAGATCAATAGGTCATGCAAAGTTGATCTGTCATTGGGTGGCTGGTGTATTTTGGTATTTTATCTAGAGAAAATCATATACAACCTTACAGAACTAAATATTTTAATAGATCCAATCTACATAAAGTTTCACACGTGTTCAGTGTATAATACAAACCTCGTTATTGCCACAATCGAGCCGTGTTGGTTAAAGCCTCTATAGAAAAGAGCATAGTTTGCCGAAAAGGTCCGCTGTTTCATCGTGTCCAGAAGTACCTTGATGGGAGTGAAAACGTCTAAAATAGAAAAGTAAGAATTGTAAATAAATAAATTTAGGATAAATATAGAAAGAGCATGAATGACATCGCCGAAGAGATGCGCTACTATAAGAATGTTGTTAGGTTCACACCTTGGTCTCAAGATTTCGAATTTCCGGTAGACTGGTTGCTGACTGAGCATGTGAACAATGGGCAAAGGCAAGCTGTGGACCTCGTCAACTGTACATTCTTAGTCGGAGCTAAATATGCTAAAATAGGAACGACCAAATGGGCATATTTACGCTGAACAAAAGTGATAAAAATATCATTCAAAAATAACAATGCTTAGTTGATTTATGTTCCACTAGATGGCGCTCTGCCATCTAAAACGCCCGTGTGAGCGCAGTCAGATTATGCCTAGTTTGTATTTAATATCAACATCTGACCTTTTCTATTATTTCCTATTTATTATTATATTTTTAAATAGGTAGATATATGAATGTGGGCGATATAATATGTAAATTATTTGACTAATGACTACATGATCCACTTATCCTGATCTAATACAAATCATTACATGAATGATATCCTCTAGGGGAGATCAGAATTATATGTTTCAATGTCTTCACTCATCAAAGGTTTCAAAGCTACGGTACAACCTCCCATGCCTTTGTAAAATGTAAAAGGAATTTACTAACCCAATATTTAATGAGAGCTCACCTCCAGGACGGACCAAGGATCCTTATTTGAGGGTTCTCTTATGGGAGGTTCAACTATGTGGTGAAATATGATCGCCCCTCAACATGTCCCTACAGATCTCCTGGATGGATTCAATCAATACGACTGGTTTATTTCCCCTTCTCCAATTTAAAACTTTATCAAAAGTTTCCAACCACTCATATTAAAGGTTTAATAAGAACGGTTAATTGTGAGCTCAACTTTAATTAATTCTCGGGCTGAAAAAATGGCTCAAGAATATAAAATGGAGCGGTTTCTATTTCCAGTACTTCTTTCTAATAGCTGGCTCCAACTTTTGAAATAAGGAATAAGTGAATATGAGGAGGATAGCTTGGTGGAACGCCTTTTGAGCGATTTATTCACTACTGGTTAATATATTTTCCAAAATACAGTCGAAGTACTCATTTCTTAAAATATTGTTTAATATGAGGGCCTTGTTATCGTTTCTTGTTTTTTAAACTTAAATTATACATTTCTTCCTGGAATGTAATCAAATAAAAAAGACCTGAGACTCATCAATTGAGAACTCTGCTGAAGACTTGGTCAGTGTCATCATCAGACCGCTGTATTTGGCGATTTTATAACCTTCAATTGATAGCGATTTAGGATAAAAAGAATTTCGCAGGCAAAAATAATAGCTTTAGTATTTTCTGTGATTTTCCTCGGTCGAGAAAACTTTAATGTCCAAATAAAATTCTGGATGAAGATTATAGATTGTTTTATTTTTTTATGTGGAACAGAAATCAACTAAACATTGATTTAACATGTTCCCTGATATTTGGCCAACCCAATTTCTTGTTAAATCAAGAAAAGCCATCCACGAACACGTTTCGCGCTGTTGGCGCTCGTCATCGTGGAGTAGGCTGTACCACTGAAACCAAAAATATTTTTGGTCCCAGAGGTTTCTTGAGAAACCAAGAAATGGGTATTTAAGGCCAAACTGGCGTAAATACGCTTAACACATGTGTGAAAAACAATAGAAAAAAATATATATATATATCAACACCTGACCCACTTTTATTTTCTATTGTTTTTTCATCTATATATATAAAAATGAATGTTTGTTGGTCCGTCCGTAAGTTATAATATTCTACATCGCTCAACCGATCGTGATGAAACTTTGGGAAGTTGTTTAGTATACTACCGGGATGTTTTCTAGCTAATTACTCTTTAGAAATAACCTTTCGTTGCATTTTTATTTACAATAAAACGTAAATTCACTCGCAATCAGCGCCCCCTCGCGGCAGGCGTATGGCCTGAAATAGCCTCGCATGAGCGTATTTGCAACGTCAAGCTTAGCCTATAGGTTAGGTACACAGCTTCGTACCCCCACAACCTAGGTTCGAGGCTCAGCGTGGGTGTTTTTTTTTTCATTTCTTTTATATTATTGTAGCAAATTATTAAAAATATTATTTTATTTAAAATGTAGGCTTTTTAAAATAAAAATTAACATAAACAATTTTTAAATAATATTTATAACAAACCTAGGTTCGAGGCTCAGCGTGAGTGTCTTTTTTTTATTTTCATTTCTTTTATATTATTGTAGCAAAGTCTTTTTTTACAGCATTATTACATTTTAATTGGTTTATTTTAAATATGTTTGTTATGAAGGCTCTATGTAATACTATTTAGAGCACATTTTACATTTTAAACACCTAAGCACCCCTCTTTTTAATATTGTAGCAAGGTATTAAAAGTATTATTTTATTTTAGATGTTTGTCATGAAACTTTGGGAAGTTGTTTAGTATACTACCGGGACGATTTCTGGCGAATTATTTTAAAATAATATTTATAACAATAATTATAGCAAATTTTAAGACATATTTTTAAATTCTGTGTTTGTGCATATATAAATATTTTACAAAAATTGTGAGAACGTTCTATTAGAATATCTCAAAAACAAAAAACAATACATATAAACAAGTTCACTGACATTTATTAATGCAGTGATTATAAAGGGCTATATTATCTATATATATAAAAATCACTTTCAAATTTTAACGTAACGTTCCATTCTCAATCCCGTAGGGCTTTAGATCGGCTAAAACATTTTTATCTTTATAAGTGAATATTAACTTTACTGTACTGAATAGTTTAGTATAATATTAATTTAACATATTACAACTTAGCCACAGCAACGCGTGGCCGGGTTCGCTAGTATATATATATATATATGGTAAAAATTCCCCAAAAATCAAATGGATTGAATATAGCTAAAAGAAAGCCAGGCATCCCTCTACCTGCCACCAAAAGAAATTGTACCGAGGAACGATCTTCTGTCATTTAAATGGACCAATCCAGTGCAGTCCTCAAGGTCAATGAAGTTAAGAGGATTACTCCAGGAGAGCCATAATTACGTCGTTGTTGACTCTGGAGAATATTTTCACACCATTATCTGGCGGGGAGCTACTCTGTGGAGGTCCTCCCTGTAATCCTTGCTCTGCAATATTTGAATTTATATTTTTTTATGTAGAGATTTAGCACTTTTAATACAATATTTTACACTTTATTCACAGAATTTTACATTTTAATGAAAAAATATTGCATTTCATTGACATTTCACACTTTGAAAACATAATTTTACATCTTAATGACAACGATTTCATTTTCGAACTTTATTTTTCGATTTAAAAAAAGATATATTTTTACTAAAGATTGAAAATTTGCCGGGAGGGATTTTTTCTAAAAAAGCATAGGGCTCATCTCTCGTCAAATTAAACGTCAAAACTAAAACCATCTATTGACTGTCGCCGCAAACTAGCGGCCTCGGGTCGGTGACAAAGCCACAACACCATCTTTGGCAAACTGAAGCGTCCACCTAGGAACCATGGTTTCGGGCTAATGGCTCTCGTTAGCCTAGGGCGACCTAGAGCGCAATCTAGTGTAACAAAAATCAAAACTAAATGTTGTGTTAGCTTTCTTCTATTTTTACATGTTCAGTGTACTAGCGCAAATTTGACCTTAACTAAGCATTTCTCGATTTCCTTGGAGCCTTTGGACCTAATATTTGGTCGTTGAGGCACAGTCTGCCTACATGGGCCAACAGTTAGGTTCGTGGCTGGCGTTTCTTGATTTATCAATACAATTGATTGCCTAAAAAATTATAGAACAAACCTAAATCAACGTTTAGTTAATCCATGTAAAATGCTTGTGTGAGAGGTCAGTATCTACAAGTGTATACTTGTTCTTTTCAACATTCCTAAAATGTACCCAGGTCATTGAGCCTGTGACATCGCGCAATGTATAGACATTGAAAGTTTATATTCCTAAATATTCTCCAGGCCAATGAATCACAAAAACCACAATATATATATTTCATAATTATTTAATAAAATGCACATTTCATATATATATATATTGCGTCTATTTGCTGAATTTATATATATATATTTTTGCCCGAGTCTATGCTTCAAACCTCACCGGTTTTATCCAGTGAAATAAACGCTTTAAAATCGTCCTTTTTTATGACTTGTGTATTTTTGAAATTAATCTGTTAACTATAAAATCATCGTGAAATAATCAAGGGGAAAGTGGTGGCTAGGCAGACGAAAGTTTTGACTGGTTGACAACAATGAAAGGTAACCGGAAATGAGATAATTAACGGAAACCAACTTTGGGCATTGTTGCTCTGTGTTAGTTTAGTGGCGCCCCGGTCGGTCTGTTCTAATTGGCTGCCACTCAGACATTCTCAAATACTAGTTGTATGTTTATTTAAATGATGACGAGTTACCTTTGATAAAAATCAATAAAGAATTTAGCTCTAGGTTTCTTGTATAATTTTATTTCTCTAGTTTTAAAAAGGAATGTTGAAAGGCATGCAGGCTAGAATCGGGAGAAATTGTAAAAGAAACTTGGCCCTGGATGATTGTGATTGATCAACGTGGGGATATCTCTGTAAGCCGGCAACGAGAGAAGAGAATATATTTAAAGATGGTGTCTTTATAAAGGCTTTGTTTGTGTATTAGCCTGTTATTGGACTGGAATTTGCTAATCACGAATTCTAAAACAGGACAGTAATTCCTTCCATTCCTAAAAAAAAACAATTAAAGCAGTGGAAGACTCGAGTTGTTTTTGTGGACATGAGGAACAAACCTCAATACATCTTTTGCTAGATTGTCCTGTTTTTCAAGGCTACAGAATCGAAAATAATTTAATAGTAACAGATCCAAGTATTTTATTTCCGGGGAAGAAATATATGTTAAATTCAATACCTTTTGTAGATATATTTCAAATTATATAGCACTAAATATTTTTAACGAAACTAATAATTTATATTATGTTGATTGTACATATTGCCAGACACTTCCTTCTTTTGTACACAGTTCTTTTTTATAGTTTTTTTTCTTCTCTCTTTCTCATTGTTAACATCATATGACTATTCTATTCACGGCCTAAAATTATTGTATATATACATGTATGACAGCGTCCTTAGGGGGACATAGCACTTTAAATTGAAATAAAATAAAAAATACCTATACCTATATTGCTTCAAATGTTCATGTTGGTAAGTAAGATATACGCGTACTGTTTTATATTGTCGCGAGATGAAAATAATTAAATAGGTTCACTAATTACTTTAAATATTTGTTTAATTAGTTATATGAAAGATGTTAAATATAAAACAAGGGTTATGCTAAACATGCGCCTAGTCGACTCAAGAGTTAGAGCGAGAGACTGTTCTTCACACGGCACGAGCCAGCACGGGGCGCCGCTTGTTTTATTATAACAATGTTGCTATTGGAGTTGTTGAAGGTTGGAGAGATAGAATTATTGAAAGTTCTCCACCGGATGCTTTGCTACTTCCTTTACAGCAGCCGTTGTGTCAGGCAACAGAGGAAATAATATATGTAGAAACACATAAAATAATTAAAATAACAATTATCTAGCATAATATACTTGCTTATCTAGGAAAATAAAGAAAGATACAGACGAGACTGGTGTTTGTATAACTTCACGCATGTGAATGAGATTTGTTTGAAGATAATTTAAATTACTTTATTATCACTAACTTCTATTTTATTTTAACCTTATAAACAGAAAAAATTAAATAAATAGAATCTAAAAAATAGAAGACTTTTCTTCCATTTAAGAGTTCGTTGATATATTTAAAATTCATTCGTTGAAATATCTACTTCATACAGTCTTAGCTGGAGGTTGAAATTTAGTTCGTGTTACATAAAGGTAGTCGCTCCGGTAGATGAAATTACGTTAGGAGGTTTTTGGTAAGTTGCAAGGTATGCTCATAGTTTATGTACATATCTATGAGGACATGGTAATCATTAAAAAGGTCATGATTTCCTTAAGTATTTTTATATGAACACAATTATGAAAAATCTGAATATAAATTTAAAAACAATCAATCATATTTTGAACTGCTTTAAATCAACATATAGAGCGTTTTTATTTTAAAATGTGAATACCTAATTCAACCTTCATAAATATTATTTATCAATATAAAAATGAAGAAGCAATTAACCTATCGTTTATTTGTTATATTCATACACCGGTTATTATATCGTCTACAATATATTATTTATATTTCTGAACTTATTTTTGTTCAAATTCCGGTAATGAGCGACTCTTAAATTATCTTTTTATATAATCATTAGACGTAAATAATTACAAGGTTGTCCCAAAAGTTCCTAAATACTTACAAAAAATTGAAATACCAATATTATTCACCGTTAGGTATAATGTATTATGTATAAAGTAATTGTATTATGTATTATAATGTATATTCGCCGTAATAATATTATTCGCCAAGTAATAAGAAAAACACGAAATTTTGGTACAACCTGATAGTATAAACCCCTTACAAATATAAATTTTAATGAAGTCTTTTATTAAATTATTCTTATTATTAAAATTGAATGTTTAGGTTATAAAATTTGCTGCAAATTTTCTACAAATTTCTGACTTTAATATTCAAATGAAATTATCTATGATATTTTGAAATAAATAACTTTTCCCACATCACAGATACCGTGAAATGACTTGCACAATGACACCTGATGACATCTATAAGTAGAAATCTGCCAAAATTGATCAAACAATTAAACAATCAATACACTTCATCGCAAAAAAAATATTTAAATGTTAAACTCTCGTTATGTTTGTTCCAGTAATTTATAATATTTCGATAAATTTGACATGAAAATTTTAAAATTTAATGAATAAAATATAAATAGTATCCCCTGTTTTGTAGAAATTATTTTACAATTAATTTAATCGATATATTAGTATTTGTGTGCGAGTTATATGTATATAATTATTTTATAAAATTTGAAATATATTTATTGATATAATTAGAAAATTACAATAATAATTAACTCTAATAATAGCTTTATTATGAAATATAATTTTTGGAAGAGCTGTGCTCGAAACTATTTATTCAAATTATATGTATGCACCTCCACAGATCTATAATCTTATGTTCATAGGTTCACTAAACACCCCTAAGCTGCCTTCCATAGTAAATGCAGGGTATATAAGAAGGGAAATCCAATACAATAGTAGAGCGGTCTGGAGATTAATTTAGCGAAACCTCTGAGAGTGTTTACCATTGATGAGCTGAGCCCTCTCTTTTAATAATTTTTAGCAAAGTAGTAAATATGGAGAAAAATGTGATAATAAATATCATTAAAAATTATTTCCAAAATTGTTATTGAAAATTTCAACCAAATATGGCAATGGGAACTCTTCATCCAATGCTTACAGGAATGGGAATCTAATGCTGCAAATGGCTGATACAGAGCAGGAGGGACAATTCTGTCCTCCCAAGAGAACAACAGTCTTTGATTTCCAGACTTAAGTCTGGTCATCTACGGACAATGACTTTCCAGAATGGTTGCAAGGTTTTCCCACTATGTACTAAGTGCAATTCTCAACCTGCGAGCCCAAAACACATTATTAACTGTATTGACTAATCCATTGATGAGCTCTACTCATCCCCGGCAGACACCATCAAAAGTTTCAAACTTTACAAGCTTGATACCTTAATATGATTGAGTGGAGATAAGAAAGAAGAAGAAGGAATTCTAAACATTGAGAACAGTAGAAATATATTGAAGAATTTGAATGATAAGTCCTCCCAATATCTTTTCATTGAAATGGGAAAATTGGAATTTTAATTAATATAAAAAAATTACGATATATTATTATAAATATATTTCCAAACTCTATTTTTATAAATTAATAACAATATTGAGAAAGGTTTATATTTCTTTATTGAGGAATACATTTGTTAAAAAGGTACACACTAATAATATATATATATATATGTATAATATATTAATAAAATATATCACTTATATCTTTCTTTCTGAATAAAATATTTTTGAAAACCTGCCGAAGCCTCATTCATCTGTTTTCTTTTGATATTTTTATACTTCTCAAATAACAATTGCGCGGAGACTATTTATCTTTTAAACAGATTAATTGATGTTGATAAATTTCAAAAATATTTTAGAAATCTAATGAACAATTTTTGTATGACTTTATATATACAAGGTAGGGTCAAAATATTCCGAAATTTTTTAAATCAATTATTTATTCATAGTATATTGATTTAAACATCAAATCTTTCCAAATAGGCCCCTTGGTTAACTACACAATTTTTTCCAGCGTGAACAAAAGCTGTTGAAATGCTAGTTCAGAGTCAATTTTTCTAAGCTTGTTTAGCTACACCGTCGCATTTTCAATTACTTCTGATGACGATGAAAAGTTCCTTCCTGTTAACGTCATTTTAAGTTTTGGAAAGAAGAAGAAATCACATGGGGTGATATCAGGAGAGTAAGGAGGATGCGGCAAGACATATACAGAGTGTTTGGCTAAATAGTCTTGAACAATAATGGCTCTATGACCAGGGGCATTATCATGTAGCAATTTCCACTGTTTTGATTTATAGAGTTTGTTTCTTTTTCTTCTTATCGCATCACGAAGGCGCACAAGTATTTCTTTGTATGCCTGTTTATTAATAGTAACCCCCATTTTAATATATCCATAATAGACAAGTCCTTGATAATCGAAAAACACTACAAGCATTACTTTTCCTTTAGACTTGTCAAGAAAAATTTCTTCTTCCTAGGAGAACATGGTGTGTGCCATTCGAGTGAATGTTTTTTTTTTTTTTTGGTTTGTGGATCAAAAAGAAAGCACCATGTGTCATCGCCAGTTATTATTGTTTTTAAAAAATCAGAATCATCATTTGCAGTTTCAATTAAATCTTTGCAAATTGATAATCTGGTTTCTCTTTGTTGATCTGTTAAATTTCGTGGGACAAAATAACCACAAGGTTTTTTCATGTTTAAATGTTCACCAATAATTTTTGGCAACTACTATACGAAATTCCAAGTATTTCTGATATATTATCAATAGTAATTTTTCTATCAGCAACAATTAAATTACGTACCTGTCCAATATTGCAATCCGTTGTTGACGTCAATGGCCGACCTGACTTTGAATCATCTGCGATGCTCTTACGGCCATCTTTAAAACGGTTATACCAGAAATAAACCTGGGTTCGTGACAATTTTTCGTCTTCATAAGCTTCATTCATTAATGCTAATGTCTCTGTGAAAGACCTTTTTAATTTTACACAAAATTTAATATTTGCCCTTTGCTCAAATGATGACATTGCAGAAACCGACGCGAGCTAATTACTTACAACAAAAATATGCCTAAAATGAAAACTACGCATGCGCATTTACTGGCGTTGCTAAATTAAATTATAGTTTAGGCTTTGTTCTCTACATTAAAATTGGTTTTACATTTTTCAAAAGTTGTTTTATATTTTATTTTTCGAAAGTTCGGGAACATTTGATTCTACCGTGTATATATACTAAATGGCGCTCTGCCATCTAAATGTTCACGTGAACGTTGTCAGGATATGCTTTTTTGATATATATATATAATTTTATATATAGAAAATATATAGAGTATTAAATTTTATAATACTTCGAAGTGATATATATATATTTTCAAAATCCAAATAAATTTAGCAATTTTTAAATTCTTAGAGAAAAGTATGTTCGATACTTATATTTTAAAAGACATATGCTTACAAATTTATCGTTCTAAAATCATCAAAGACAGAAAAATTACTTTTATATGCTTAAGACGAACTATTAATTGATAATTAGAAAATTATTTCTTATTTCACTATCTTAATCAACCTTCAGTAATCCGTTTTATGTATTTATTTCAGCGACAGAGCAGGCGAAGAACACCTTAACCCAGCAAAACACGAGTTATATATTGCCTTATTTAGATTATCTGCATCGAAGTTATAAGAAATTAGAAACTTTTTTACATCCATTTTGTCGACAAAATACAGTAAGATTTTTACAAATTATAAAACAATGAATACAGTAGATTTAGATAAAAGATTAATAAAGAAAGCATCAGCTTATTTGGAGAAATTTCATGAAACGTTCATAAAAAAGCTAAACCTTATATGGGAAATTATACTGGTTATAAATCTGTTAAAGTCAGATCCTATATTTTCTTTCTGAAGTTTTAAAACTTGAAATATTGAAAATTTCAGCAAAAGATGACTTGAAGTTTGATAATCGAAGACAAATCTCGAATCTTCCACTATTTTATTAAGCTACAAAGTGGTATAATGATTTATTAAAAACTGTGTTTCAAAAACCAGGTCAAATATTTTTGAATGCATTGAAGCTTTGTAATGTTTCAATTGATACGTGTTTTTTAATATTAACATTCTAGATTTTATGTAGGGGATATTTGAATGAAACTTCATTGTATCTGCAGGCTACTCTGGGGGTCATCTGGCTGTGTCCAGTGTGTATTACAAATATTTAAAATTAAATTCAATTTACAAACTTCGTTGCATTTTGAAGCTCAATTGTTAGTTTATGAGGATAACCAACAACAATGATACTCTGCCCATACAGGATTCCCACAGATAGATAAACAGAAGTAAACATAACAGTTATCTACAGAAGTGGAGATTAGCATCAATCTTTCCTCAAGTTGGCTTCCTCTTCTGTGTTACGCCATTTGACTATGCTGTTCTCAAGAATTTGTGAAAAGACAATGCATGAGAATATAATAAGGTAAATAAACATTGGAATGATATATGTTTTAGCTTATATTCATCAACCTTCTTTCATTATGAGAAATAAGGAACGGTATAAACCTTTCCTCTCACAAATGTCTGAGTAGTGCATTTACAACATTATCAAATGGAATAAGACCTTTCTCACCATACTTCCAATGAATGTCATTTGTGCGGCAGTCCTTTATGGGATATTAAACTTAGTCTTGTTTCTATGATAGAGCAGACACTAATTGCATATAGTCTCTATAAGCCTAAAATCTCCTACGTAAAAGGTAGAGCTTAGAAATAGACAGAAATAATATTGCTCAGTTCGAAATAAAAGCGGAGATATCAATTTGATTGCTAACATCGCCTTGGGGTCCGTGGTCAAAAGTTTTTCTTCTCACTGAAACCAATTAAAGCTGTCTCTTTTAATTTCTTTCTCTTTTTGTAATGGATTTAAAAAACACACAAAAGTGTTTTTCTGTTTTATCTCGGTAATATGTATCAGTTTAAAATAAATGTTTTTTCTCTTTTTCACAATGAAATCCAGCGCAAAAATTGTTAAAAATATTGTAGAGTATATCACATATCAATAATAGTTTTTAATAAATAACAATAATGACTATATAGAATTGCTTTTTCAACGCTCATTGTTTAAAAGTATTTGTTTTAAAATAAGATATATTGGTGAGTTGTTGAGTTTGCCTCTGTCTAATATTTGAGGCAACCAATAGATAGAAAACACGACAGTTATCGCGAACTGAGAAATTCGGTTAAATAAATTACCAATTCTAACTTTTTATTTACTATATATTAACTATAAATATAACTATATATTAAATTTATATTATAACTGTCTGTATATATATTTATTCAATATTGTATTTAACCATATATAATGTTATATGAACACATTGAAATAAAGTGGTTTTAATCTCTCTCAGAAAGCTCTATTTTTTTACCAAATATATTTTTCTAATAAATATCTCCTGATGTTTGGTTTATAGAATATGATTGTGTGTGTGTAAAATAACGGGTATTTTAAAACGACACGAACACTATATATGGAGAAAATAGGATGATTTACTTATTTAGATATCTCTTTACATGGGAATATATGATTATGGGATGTCATAGGGAGGGTTATTTGTAGAAATAAGGTGAAGTAAAAGTATTCCTTATGCTCACACACAACACAATTAAAGCACATACACACAGCATAACAAAACATACACATAAAACACTCAACACACACATACAACATACACACAGCATACCAAAGCATACACATAAAACACTCAACACACACATACAACATACACACAGCATACCAAAGCATACACATAAAACACTCAACACACACATACAACATACACACAGCATACCAAAGCATACACATAAAACACTCAACACACACATACAACATACACACAGCATACCAAAGCATACACATAAAACACTCAACACACACATACAACATACACGCATAATACCAAAACACACACATAAAACACTCAACACACACATACAAACATACACACAACACACTAATCAGGTTTAATATCGCGTTCGCGATTCTATACAGCGATGGGATGAATTATATCCTCGGGCTACTCTCGCCTGAGCACAAGACTATTCTCGCCAAATTCCTCAACACTGTCAACGAGCATGTTTGGGGCATGGATCCCAGAATTGTCAAGGTCCTGTCCAAACTTAGCACCGCTCTCGGCTCCTGATAGGATCCAGACTTCCCTTCGGAGAAGGCCTCGTCTGGTGTATATATGTTCTCTCTACTGTTTTAAACTCTGTAAACTCTCTCTTTGACTGTTGACTATATGTCAATAAACTGTTTTTAATTGTCAAAAAAATGAATGAAAAAAAAACATACACACAACACACACTTTCCATTTAAATGGATTCTCCTGGAGAAGTAAAGGTGGCTGAGCTAATCCAACAGTCCTATGGAATGACAGTTGAACCTCTGATTCAACACTTTTAATTCAACTTTTTTTTCAAATCCAAACAAGTCTATTTTCTCAATTTAACTGAAGATGCTGATGCCTCAGGGTGTTGAATTGAGGAAGTTGGACTGTAAATCCTTTAACAATTTTCACATTCATTTCCAAGTAGAAGTTTGTCATAGCAAGAGTCACAAAAAGAAATACAGTAGAACCTCTATAAAGGACACTTAGTTGTAGAGCAAAGGTGTCCTTTAGAGAGAGGTGGACTCCTACCAAAGAGTTGCTAATTAGTAAATTGGTAATACTGGTGATGAAACTGTTCTTTGTATAGAGGTTGTATCTGCTCTCATGAAAGTTATTCCTGATTAGCCTAACTAGGTTGCCATTTATCAAGATAGTCCAAAAGACACCCATAAAATTTGAACCCTTGATCTATAAGCCTCACACAACACACACAACACACTTAACCCACACACACAAACATACATTTATAGAAAGAAAAAAGTATACAAGTAAAAATAACTCGATTAATCCTCGTAATATATTCTACTTCATGTAAAAACTGACAACCTCAAGTTTTTTCAGATTTTTTTTTTAATTTAGCGATTGAATGTCATATTGAAAATAGAAAGCGATTTATCTTCTCTCCTTTAAAATATAAAAGTTCTTTACGTACCGAGGTTTGAATTAACTCCTTTTTATGCTCAGAACAATTTTATTTTTCCGAGAATTCTAAGTATATATAATCTATTCACAGAAATATGAATAATTCACTGAATATTTACTCCCATATCACTTCTAGATTAGAACTTCTAGATAGTAGCAATATGTTACGTAGGTTTGTAGCAAGTGGTATTCAGACGTGTAGCGCCAAATAATATCAATAAAATACTTTTGAGGAGGATTTATCAGATAAAACACTAATTCTGTTACAATGCTAACATATACCGCAATCATCCCGAAAATACATTTTAAACAATACACAACTAGTGTAAATATACAGAGAATTATTAACAGCGCCTAATTCTTATAAATTTATTTAATGTTTTATTGGATATATATACATATGGCGAGATCTCTGGTGTTCTTGGAAACATCGGACTGATTCTACTCTGGGAATCTCCTGGATGTCCGAGGCGCTGACCGTCCTGGACTGCACGATCTCTGCCAGCAACAACGTCGCCTTCAGGCTTTGCCCAAGAGGGGGCTGCTGTAACGAACAATCGCGAGGTGGTGTCCTATCACGCGCGGACTGTCGCTGGCGGGTCGTGCTCGCCTGACCAACAGCCAGATCCTGGGTTCCATCCTGCACCGACTCCACGGCTACCTTCCACCTGAAACCGCCATCGGCCGGCTGCAGGCGCGGCCTTCGCCGAGTTTCTTAATTTCCCGAGGGCATCCTGGCGCCTCCAGTCTCCGAAGGTGACGTCGGCCTGTTGGACATCGCGGGCGATCTTCGGCTCGCCTTTCTGAAGCCAAGGTTCACTACGCGGCGCTGGGCGCACAACGGCTACTCTTGGCTAGTTGGCAGCAAGGCGTAGCTAGCCCCGCCGGCTCCTGACCTTTGGCTCTCACAAAGGAGAAGCAACCCCCTGAGCCTCTGAGAGGCCGCATCCAAACTTCTTTGAGTTGGACCATCGGGTTCTGCCCCCCAGCCAGCTTGAGATCCCTGCGTCTCCGAGGCGACAACAGGTTCCTGCAGCCGCCAGACCTGCTAGCTCCCGAGCGCTGACTAAGGGTGGCAGTCGGTGACTTCTCCGATGGTAAAGTTAATCGCGCTCGACACGGGCTTCACTCCCGGACGCGCAGCACCTGGAAGCCTTCTGCCAGCGACTTCTGCAGTAAAACGCCAGCTCCAGCTATAATGCGGATAACGAGGCGGAGACAATCGTCCTGCGGTGATCAATAACGCCCTTTACCGCCTCACATCTAGAGCGCGCCACGGGAACGGAACTGTGCACGTCTGCAGACGCTTTCCTTTGAAAACCTTTACTGTGAATGTGCCTAGCTCCATTCCCTGGACCGAACAGCGTCGCAAATGCTTCTCGGCGCACGACGCACACATCGCCCTACAGCTGGCTCTCCACGCCGTTCTGCATCTTGACCATTCTACTTCGAGGCGTGCGGCCGATAGGTCCAGTCGTGGATTCACAGATATTGGAGTTGCCCGAGCCGTGCGACCTTTGCTCCGGAGGTGTTAACTTCCTGTGACTGGCAGGCCTGGCCCTTCGGCGTCAGTTTCCATCCCGAGACAATGGAAACAACAGAAGTGGGGAAGTCTACAATCTACAAGTTCCATCTTGGTCTCGAGGTGGGTGACGCCAGCCATCACATTGACCTTCTCCGTGGGGAAAAACTCTCGCGGTTCATAGGTGACGAAGTCTTTCCGCAGTGGTTGCGACTAATAATGACATTGTATATATTCAACATTTATTTTATATAGCTTTTAAATACATATTTATCATTATTTTTAATATATCATTTAAGTATATACTTTATCTTTATTAACCTCACATAACAATATATAGACGTTGTAATAATGTATTTCCAATATCAATCTATCTCTCTCTGTACAATATGTATTAAATCAACAGCCAGCAGGAATATCTTCAGTTAGATGGAAGTTGGCCATAATAAACAACAGGTAGCACTGTCAGGAGGCTCTCTCTCCCAGTATATCATATAAGATATAACGTTTATAATCAAACGTATTATTGATATATTAACACAACAGAACACTCGAACATATTCCATCAATATATTTGTACTCAGCTATATGTATGGATAAATACTTTACTCTCACCCAGTCTTAGCGATCGTTATGAGGCTTGATCTGAAATGTTCAATCAATTATTTACCTAATTTCACCTATAGCATATAAAAGGCTATTATTATTAATCATTTGTAATAATCCATTCATAATGCTAGCTATACAATTCGCATTATTTTTCCAAACGGAATTCCTATACAGTTCCATCCAAATTTTATAGTCACTCAATTTGTCAATTTGTCACATCACACAGAAAATTACAGAAATACTTACATAAAAGAGGTCTATCAGAAACACCAAATTGTTCCTACGGAGAAACTGAACAAACTTCACCTTATCTACGACTGTCCGAACTTTACAGAAGTGAGACATCGTTTGTTCCCTGATCTAAATCACTTAACTCTCTTACATCAGCCACTTTGTGTGTGTGTCTATATAAATTTTATTAACTCTGTCAAATAATACATGTAAATTTGTAAATAATTAATTCTAATTTTCAATGTGTTTGTTGTTTTGTTTGTTTCCTCTGTCATAGGCACAAATGTTTCAATATCGGGCCTGGTTGATTAATAAAATGTAGAAAATAGTGCTTAAAAATCCCAGAAATACATTTTAATAAGCCCAAAACAACTTCAGGTCTTCGTGCCCATATCGTGCCAGAGAAATTATCAAATCTAAAAGTCCTTTTAAATATTCACGCGATAAAAAGTCTCTGAATTAATTTTAATAAAATTATCTTTCAAAATGTTATGCGTGAGAAATTTTCAAATTAAAAGTTTTCTGTAATTTAATATGGCTAATTAAAATAAAATCCTTCGTAATATATTTTAATGCAGGTATTACATTGTTATATGTTATAGTAATTAAGGGCAGAAAGTTTTCTGACAAACTGGGAGATTGGAAAACAATCAACAAAATGAATTTAAATCACAATGAAGGTTTCCATTAGAGACTCAGTTGGGAAGTTACTATTTCCCTGAGCCACAAATTTTACTGAAATCTCAAATAACCTCAACAGTACTTTATACATTTCTTATTTCAGAGTAGTCGATCCTTCTATTCTAGAATATATCAGGTACATTCTTCTTAAAACTGATTTTGTCGAAACTTCGAGGTAATAAAAAGATTTACTGGCCGAAGTATCTTTAATTTCAAGAATTCTGAATGCCCCCCGGCCAGGCAGCCTCTATCACTTTACGAGTTACATATTTATTATTTTTGAGGAGGTTATAGTGGAATCGGTTATTGTACCAATATGTTATTATGGCATGTACTGTGTTCAACATCTATGGCTGTGTAAAATAATACTTTAAATTATATTTATAGGAATATCAAATAAAGAGAAAGGCAAATGGTTATTTTTAAGCACTTTCTTATTAAAATTTAAAATAATTCTTAACCGTAAACATTTAAATAAAGAACTCTTATTTTATATTTTAACCATAAATTCATTGTTCGATAAATGAATAAGATACATTGACAAAATCTTATGCATTCCCAAATATTTAGAAATTCTATATAAAGCTTTATTTGCTTTCATATATATTTCTCTCTCTATCGTAGTGTGTATATATTCAAATAATAAAAGGCATATTTTGGATAATAGAAATATATT
>CP092868.1:105998773-106121827 GCA_030710605.1 Cordylochernes scorpioides | reverse complement strand
AAATATTTTGTTACTTTAATTTTGCGGACCAGTGTATTTTATAAATATATAATTTGCATGTTTTTTTTTGTATTAATTTTATATCAGAAAATGGAAATTTAAATTGAGATTTCTCAGAAATAAATATAAATCTACATTTTATATAGAGCTTATTGTTTCCATATTGAACTGGCTTCCATCTCACAGTCTTCAGGATTATTTCTGAATAGATTGTTGAAGATAATAACGCGCCATTTATATAATACAAATGAAAACACCAAAACGCGAATGTTTCTTTTTGCATATAAATCAAACTTCTACTGTCTTCACTGCGATGAAAAAATATTGGGAGGGCTTGGTTCATTAATGGTGAACCTTCTCAGCTGTTTTGCCAATTTTTTTAATCTACCAGACCGCTTCTTTAAAGCTCTAATGCTGTATTTAATCATTCTGATTATATATGCTACACTGAAGGGTGGAATCTTAGAAATGATATTTAAGTAAACTATGGGCATAAGCTTTTAGGACAGTAGAGGAGACGACAGAATTTTGGATGGAATCATCTTCCACAAGTTGGCATATCGGCTTGGCTGTCCAGAATTTCTCTGTTGCATGTGGGACGAGCTCAGTGGGTCTGTGTATCGTCACGTAAAAAATTAGGAAAGATAAATTTCACAATGACACGGCAATTTATTTAAGGCAAGAACAAAATCAACATTTATATGAAATAATATAAGCAATGAGCAGAGTTTCCAGAGTAGCAAAATATAAATACACCAATACCTCGCTTTGCGTCGTTTCGTTTTGCGTTTTTTTTCGAAGTTGCGTCGCTGCTTATTTTTTACTGATTTTCACTGTGCGTCGTTAGATTTTCGAAGTTGCGTTGTTTTGGATTCGAGTCTTTAATTTAATTTTTTTATTATTTTTTTCCTAAAATATGGCAACACCTTTGTTTTTGATTGCGCAATGCCATCAAATTTTGGGCATTCCCTTTCTAACTAAAAATCAACGCAAATTTAATACAATTTTATTTTCACTTTGTTTTGCTTATTTGTGCTATTTTAAAAAGAAAATAATAAATGTACATATATAAAGTTTTACGTGGTGTTTTAGGTTACAAAAAAGATACAAATATTTATATAAGATGTAAATATTTCCCTAATTTATTTATTGGCAGAGTTATATTCTTTTTTACATAAATTTGTAATTTTTTTACACAAATATGAAGGAAAAGGGCGCTGCTGGTAGAATTGCCAAAAATACTAAAAAAACTATCGGCTTGGAGACAAAATTAGATATTCTGCGACGATTTGATAAGGGAGAAAAGGCTGTGGAAATAGCAAAGGCTGTTGGTTTGGCTGCAACAACTGTCAGAACTATTAGAGATCGAGATGGGGATAAAATAAGAGAGGCTGCAAAATTTGCAACATCACTAGATGCTAAAATGATGACGCGTACAAGGAGTGCTTTGATGATCAAAATGGAGTCCTTGCTTTCTATTTGGATTGAAAATCAAGTTGCGGAGAGAATACCATTAAGTAAAATGGTAATTCAGAAGAAAGCAAAAAGCTTATTTGATGACATAAAAAGTAAAGTAGTATCCAACAATAATGCCAATGGTAGTGAGAATGAAACATTTGAAGCTAGTCAGGGCTGGTTTGAGAGATTTAAGGTTCGAGCAAATCTGCACAGCATTGCTCTTAAAGGTGAAACAGCCAGCGCTGATATAACTGCTGCAGAACGCTACCCGACAGAGTTAAAAACATTAATTCATGAGGGAGGCTATGATTCGAAACAAGTCTTTAATGTTGACCAGACTGGGTTATTTTGGAAACGTCTGCCAGACAGAACGTTCATATCTCAAACAGAAATATAAAAAAAAAACAATCCTGACAGCGGAAGGAGTTTAAAAGTGTCCCAGGCAGTAGCTACGAATATCAATTGCTACAAGGAAATTCATCTTACGTTGAAAAAAAAAAAGCTGTTCAACAAACAATGGACCAATTTTTCGTGAAAGAAAGCCGACCTACGACAACAGCCACTATGGACTCATCAGACAGTGATTAATTTTAAATAAATTTTCATAAATTAAATGAATGTGTAGTTTATTTTGTTTAATTGAATACGTTTTTTGTATATTATTTTTGTTTGAAAAAATTTTACTTTGTTCGATTTAATTTTTAAAAGGTAGTATTTTCGTAAGCCTGGAACCTATCTTCGATCATTAAATGGTTTTCTATAGAAAATTTATTTTCACTTTGCGTCGTGTTTTTTTTTTTTTTTGGAACGTAACCCAGACGCAAAGCGAGGTATGGGTGTAATATAAATATCAGAATTAATAATCTGTACATCGAATATATTAAATACTTTGATAATATCGTTTCTCACAGATTGAAAATATAATTTTCTGAGTTTTCGAATATTAGTTCGCATCCAGAATGGGTATTGAAGGCGGAGCACAAAGATGAATCAATCTATATTACTAACCTGTGTGGTTTAATCTATTAAAGTCTACACTCTATGAGAAATGTAAACTATTTTAAGCGCAATGTGAAAAAAATAGTACAAATGTGGCATTGTAGTGGTATAAGGTTCATAAATTATGAAAAGAAAAAAGGCTTCTCCTTATCTTGCAACTGAAAGCTACTGATGGCTTGCGTCATATATCGGAATAAAGAAATAAAATCGGAATTTCAACGAATAGTTGTTCGCACGATAAGGAGATGCCCTTTTTCTTATTTTGAACGCATTTGATTCTTTTAAAATATAAAATAATTCTCTACTGCCCTTAATGGAATGATAAATTGATTAGAAGGCATGGCTCATCAGTGGTGAACCCTCCCAACGGTTTCGCCAGTTCAATGTACTGCTGAGGGTTCCCCCAGGCCATTCCATCAATTTTTCAATGCAATAAGGGAAGTAGACAATTATTGTATTTCTGAAAGAAACATACGCGTCTAAAATAGTTTACATTTCTCCTAACAGTTTGATGTGAGAAGACGTTTCGACAGAATTAGTAAATTATTGATTGTTATTGTCCAACGCAACAAAACCTTGCATTTGGCATTTTACTAAATTCCGCTGGTTTTAAATAAATCAATTAAATTAGTCCCAGAATTTTGCTCAGTTTTGCATCATTTTGCTCTTTTATATCAGTTTTATCTTGTACTACGTATATGTTAATTTACTCAGAAGGTACGTCTTTTTATTTTATATAAATAGTTCATATACTTTACTTTGTATTTAGAATTTGCTTCATATATTTGCTATCTTTACCTTTCATCAAGTATTTCTTATAACACAACAGAGCAATCATGTTACTACCATAGTTCAACAGAAGTCAAAATTGACCAATGGACCAACCGGACAGTATCTCTCTCTTTGGTTAATATAAAATTATTTTAAATAAGACATTTTATAGAGACACACTATATACGGTATAAAATAAATATTAAAATTATAATCCTCTGCATCAATTAGATTGATCAAATATAATAAAGTTTTTAAAATGTACAAAAGATCTTAAATACAAAAATATTTAATCTATTGAACCTATTGATAATAGATAAAATATATTGTCTTTTTAAACCCTTCTATATGCAAAAATACTGAATTTGAAAATGACCTTAATAAAAGCAAAACGATATATTTTCATGAATATATGTCCATTACGAGTGACCCGGGCAACGCCCCGGGTTTACCCGAAGGACCCGCAGGTGAGAAACTATAGAAGAAAAATTTTAACAAATCAGAAAATGAAATTGCAAACAACAGAACTACACTACTTTAAGGACATGAGAGCACATGCACTGTATCACCATACGTGTACCATTTTCAAAGACCCTGCTTAGGATTAAAACTTCTCAGAAGCATAACAATAGTACCAACCTAGAGGTTAACTGGTGTGGATGCATTCCTCTGGGAGTGAGACTATTGAGAAATTCAGTAGGGAGTTATTTTGCTTCTCCGCATTCTAACACTCCAACTGTTAACACTGTGGAAACACTGACTCATGTTTGGTAAGCAATTTCAGGGAAGAAACTATAGACATTGGATTAAATAAATTATTAATTGAATTGCATTAAATAAAAATTATTAGATTTAAATAAATATTATTAGAGTGAAAAAAAAAAGAAAGAAATTAACAAATTAGAAAAGAAAATTTCGAAAAATACAACTATATTGCAGATAAGATAAGAGGACCTTATTAAAAAATACATAAACAAACTGTAATTCGACACTCGATAATTCGACACTTTCGATAATTCGACACTTTCGATAATTCGACCATTTTAAAAATCAAATTTACAAGGTTGATTGTTGTTTAAATACAACTTTGCTTTTGCATGCATAAACACAGGCTCTTGTAGCAAGAACCCAAATATTATTTATAGTCATAGCAAAAGCCAACTTTAGTGAAAACTGATGCCTCTTCAGAATGAATGGAAGACTGAAATCTGAAGGAGCAGAAGATATGGGTCATTTATACTTTCACCAATGCCTTTAGGATCTTTGCGATGGAACGCGTATGGTGTTTCAGCGCATGTGCTCTCATGTCCTTGAAGCACATATACTGACAGTGCCCAAAGTTGAACGCACTGTATAGTGTCTGAAATATCTTTGGCCCCTTCGGATACCAACCTTCGCTTCATTCTAGAGAGGCGTTAGTTTTCATGTCATATCTGTAATATAGTTTTGTTGTTTGCAATTTTCTTTTTTTTTTCCTTTCAAATATGTATCCACTCTGAAATATAGTTTGTAAATTTTTATTCCAATTTATTTTCTTATATATATATGTATTTTTTTTCATTTCCAAAATATTTATTTATACTTTCACCAATGCCTTTAAGATCTTTGCGATGGAACACGTATGGTGTTTCAGCGCATGTGCTCTCATGTCCTTGTAGCACATATACTGACAGTGCCCAAAGTTGAACACACTGTATAGTATCTGAAATATCTTTGGCCCCTTCGGATACCAACCTTCGCTTCATTCTAGAGAGGCGTTAGTTTTCACTAAGGTTGGCTTTTGCTATGACTATAAATAAGGCTCAAGGCCAAACCTTGGCTACAAGAGCCTGTGTTTACGCACGGACAACTTTATATGTGGCTTTTTCAAGTGTGCGAACATTGGATAGCATACATGTAAAGATGACCCATATCTTCTGCTCCTTCAGATTTCAGTCTTCCATTCATTCTGAAGAGGCATCAGTTTTCACTAAAGTTGGCTTTTGCTATGACTATAAATAATATTTGGATTCTTGCTACAAGAGCCTGTGTTTATGCATGCAAAATCAAAGTTGTATTTAAACAACAATCAACCTTGTAAATTTGATTTTTAAAAGAGTCGAATTATCGAAAGTGTCGAATTATCGAAAGTGTCGAATTATCGATAGTGTCGAATTACAGTTTGTTTATTTATTTTTTAATAAGGTCCTCTTATCTTATCTGCAATATAGTTGTATTTTTCGAAATTTTATTTTCTAATTTGTTAATTTTTTCTTTTTTTTTCACTCTAATAATATTTATTTAAATCTAATAATTTTTATTTAATGCAATTTAATTAATAATTTATTTAATCCAATGTCTATAGTTTCTTCCCTGAAATTGCTTACCAAACATGAGTCAGTGTTTCCACAGTGTTAACAGTTGGAGTGTTAGAATGCGGAGAAGCAAAATAACTCCCTACTGAATTTCTCAATAGTCTTACTCCCAGAGGAATGCATCCACACCAGTTAACCTCTAGGTTGGTACTATTGTTATGCTTCTGAGAAGTTTTAATCCTAAGCAGGGTCTTTGAAAATGGTACACGTATGGTGATACAGTGCATGTGCTCTCATGTCTTTAAAGAAGTGTAGTTCTGTTGTTTGCAATTTCATTTTCTGATTTGTTAAAATTTTTCTTCTATAGTTTCTCACCTGCGGGTCCTTCGGGTAAACCCGGGGCGTTGCCCGGGTCACTCGGCTAGTTTTATATATAAAAATATAACCTAGATAATTCGACCAAGTTTTGTTGTCCTTACCTACAGCCTATTAAATAACAAATTTAATTTGACACTATAGATAATTCGACCATGTTTTGTTGTCCTGACCTACAGCCTATCATATAAAAAACTGTAATTAGACACTCTCGATAATTCGATCATGTTTTGTTGTCCTGACCTACAGCCTATCATATAAAAAAACTGTAATTCGACACTCTCGATAATTCGACCATGTTTTGTTGTCCTGACCTACAGCCTATCATTAAAAAACTGTAATTCAAGAGTTAAAAAATATATATTTTGAGTAAAAAAAAAAAGACACAAATCAGCAAATAAAATTGCAAACAATACTACTATATCACAGATAAGACTACATATAAAAGGAATGAATTCATTTAAATGACCTCATTAAAAACTACATTTTATATATACTTGGGTTCAACTTTACATGTATGCTATCCAAAGTTCGCACACTTGCAAAAGTCACATAAAGTCGTCTGTGCGTAAACCCAGGCTCTTGTAGCAAAGGTTTGACCTTGAGCCCTCTTTATGGTCATAGCAAAAGCCAACCTTAGTGAAACATAAAGCCTCTCTAGAATGAAGCGAAAGTTGGTATCCGAAGCAGAGGAAAACTATAAAACTGAAAGCCAGGACAGGCATAAAAAGAAAATTCCAAGCATGTGAGGAAACAATTGATGAAAAAAAAGGATTCCAAAAAAATACTGCAAAAAAGAAACCAGACACAAAAAGCAACAATTGAGTACACAAATACAGCATCAGCCTATTTATGAGAAGAAAAAAAAAGACAGACACAAAAATGGAGCTAAATTCAAATGAAAAACTATAACAAATTAATAAAAGAAAATAAGACCTAATCCAAATAATTTAATAAAAAAAAACGGCACACACTATTAAATTATTTGGATTAGGTCTTATTAATGAGAAAAAAAAAGATGCCAAAGAGAGATGAAAAGATGCCAAAAAAGATAACCAGATACAAAAATTGTGCTAAATTCAAATGAAAAACTATAACAAACACTTATAAAAGATAGAATAAAAGTAATAATTCAATCTACAATTCGAAAAATAATATAACCTGGTGAGTTCCCAGAAAAGGTTAACTTTGGTAGGCGGCGCTGTACGTTGGCCACGCCGTACCTTCGAGCCGTTTTACACGAGTTCCCAGAAAAGGTTAACTTTGGTAGGCGGCGCTGTACGTTGACACCGTCGTACCTTCGAGCCGTTTTACACGAGTTAAAGCGAAGATTTTGGACGTAGTGATTTTTACATTTCGATCTTTTATATTAATATATATATACTTACTATTTCGAATTATTTTTCTAAAAACGAACATTATTTTTTTTAATTATCTGAAACTAACCTAATTCAACTTATCTAAAACTAACCTTATTTAGCGATTAAACTAACATAATTTAACCTATTTGAATCTAACCTCATATACACTTTTACACTACCTTTTCATTTCAAAATTAAATTAAAATAAGTTTATATTAAATAATAACATTTTTAAAAATCGACTTTCTGGTTCACACTTTTGTATCTAATCAATTATGTATTTCTTTATTTCGCTCTATAAAAGTACGCAATTCAAAACAAAGGAATTGATGATGATAAATGCAATAAATCTACGATTGTAAAATAGATTAAATTAAAAAAGAAAAATAACTGTTAACATTAGGAAAATAAAAACAGGCCTATCATACGAAGAAAAAAATAACGAAAATTTGGTATATAGATCGTTATGTGTAGTTCAGAATCTTCGGAGGAGATAGCTCAGGACTTTACAATGGAAAACTCTGTTACGGTATTATCTATATAGAATATATAGGTGCGTAGTTTTAAGGCACCCATTTTAAAACCATCACACTGTGTTAGCCCAGGTTTTATCTTGGTCTCCTAGTTTAACTATACAAAGTAAGCTAGGTAGGACTGTTTTACGAAGTCGGAAAAGGTTTTCCTGAAATCTCACATTGCGCACACGCAAAACATATTCAGATGGTTAATACAAGACCTGCTTGCTGAGGCCATGTTTATTGGCGCGTAACCTGATTGTATTAAAATTTACAAGTGGGGCAAGCAACTGCTCTCAAACCTATGATTATTAAATCACTAAAACTTATATTGTGTTGAATAAAAAATAAAATAAATTAAAAATTGATTTAATTTCGTGCTGGCGCCACAGTGTCTTCTCCGTTGTCGTTTAATTAGAGCTGAACGCGCTATTTAAATATAATAGAAACTTGGATAGGTAACATCTTCAACAGGTAAGATGGAACTTTACTTAAAACGGCAGCTAATAGAAAAATATAGTTTTAAGATTTGCAATTAGCACGCCGAAAGACTGTTCTTCTAGAATAGGTTCGCAGGCAACAGATCATGAGATTTATTTTAAAATTAAAGAAGATGGAATAGATCAAGTTGGCCCATGTAAAAGACAACTCGGGAAGGATGTGACGGCGTCCAGTGACAGTCCCTGAGACGGCTGCCTTACTCCCACAACCAGGTGTACAGTGAAACCTGGCATGTAACTACTGGATACAATTTACTGAGGTGATGGCTGGGCCCAGCGCAGACATGTCTGGAGATGTCCAGTAGAGCGGGGATATACCAGCTTGTTTGTCGCCCGCTATACGAGCCAACAGCTGGAGTGTCACAGGCTTATACTAGTGCTAATACGGCATAAATATCCTCGACTTTATCCGTCGTACGTGCGCCGGTCTAATTCTCTAGTTGCTTATTAATAGAGCCTTACTTTGTCTGTACATTTGTTTATATATAAAGCGTCCGTTTCAACTTATATATGTTAATTTTATTTAATTTTGATTTTGATAATCGCATCTATTATATGTAGATCTGATGTTTACTGTAAATATAAGGTACCTGTTACATTCACCCACTGTTTATATTGTTTCCCAGCCACATCTAGGTAAAATATGCGCAATTCATTTCTTACACTATTTCGAGTGGTGGGTCACAGATTTGCTAACAGACAAACTCTGACGGGAGAGTACGCTGTCTGCTTCTGATTGGACGGCTAGCGAGATAGCCAGCAGGTGATGTGAGGCAGAAGTGGATCCATTAAAGAACATCGCACTAAGTGTTATTTACTAGGTTTTATGGTAAAATAAAAATATATATACGTCTAATGAAGCGAAGGGCCGTTAATCTATATCACAATTTTATTATTAATATATAAAAGAGTTTAATATTTCGTTTTATAGATATAATCGAATTACCCATTCGCATGTGCGACGTTTTGACGCTTTAGGTCTCAATATAAAATCTTCGCTGTCTACACAAATCATATTTTAACTTTAAAATACGAACATATTTATAAAAACGGGGGTATTCAATGTATTACAAGTTATTGTTGTTTCTTGATGGTTTTTGGCATTTGTTTCGCTAGAACGTCTGAATCCAAAGCAGTTGTGAACCGAGCCTATTCAGGGCAAGACTAATAGGCCAATTAGGGAGTCAGGTACTGGAGATGTCTGGAGGCGGTCCAAGTACCTAGTGCACCATTTGTCACCGAAACCTTCTTTCTTGAACTTTTTTATATATTTGTCCAAGGAATTTATAACTTTTAGAAATCTTTGAGGTGACCTTTCACTAGATATTTCTTACTTTATGGTATATATTCTCACACAACTCTCTGTTCTACGTTTTCTAGTATGTTGCTCTTATCTTTCACAGTGTGCCATAATTGTACAAAGAATATCCATTCCTAAACTGCCGAACATCACGAATATTTCTGATTTCTTTTAGAAGTAGTATACGTCGGAAGTTGATTTATGTTATATTATTTTTTATTTTACTAAATTATTCTTTCGGGGAGGTGCTTGCTCATTAGATAGATGTACATTTTAGGTTTTTTTCTAACTGCTGTGGTTTATGTTATTGGTCATTAAAAGTAAAATGCCGCGCAGATTCCTCGCATTTTTATTATCGCTGGATGGTAAGCTTTCAAATTATAATGTGCTTCGACCAGGCTGTGATTTACAAGACAGAGCTCTTCATACTGTTCTCTTGCAAAGTCGAAGCTTAGTCAGGTCGATTTTGACGGTTCAATGTGACATTGACACTAACCAATTTTCAAAATGTCCTTATAAATTATAAGAAATATTTTATGATTTATAAAAAATTCTGAAAATTATTTTCGAATTAGCATAATATTTAAAATATAAAAATCGAACATTTCAAAAATATATATAGAATTTTTAAAAAATTCAAGCATCTCTTGTTTTGTTGCCCTTTACAAACTGTACAACTACAGTAACATCCGAACGATTCAAGCGGAACCTGTGTTGAGTGGAACCTATGTTAAGCGGAACCTGTGTTAAGCGGACCCTGTGTTGAATGGATCCTGTGTTGAACGGAACCTGTGTTAAATGGACCCTGTGTTGAGTGTAACCTGTGGTAAGCGGACTCTGTGTTGAGCGGAAACTGTGTTAAGCGGATCCTGTGTTGAGCGGACCCGGTACCTTTTATCTCGGTCACCTGGGGGGTCACAAAGGACAAGTTTCACGGTACACACAGGTAGCCGAATTCTTTTCGGATAGTTGAATATTACAAAAACAAATAAGGCAGAGTTTCATATAGGTAACAGCAATTTAGATTGAAAACATTTTGAAATGCACTTTTGTGAATTGCATAACCTCTCATGTATCTGGTAATTTATAGTCTTCAAGGCTATATTTTTCTCGGGGTTCTCATGAAGGTCAAAGTTTAGGAAAATGAAAACATTTCATTTAATGTGAATATATAATACAAATATGAAATTGTGCTGGGATAAGGTGGATAAATTAAGAAAAATATGTATCTGCTTATTGTGTAACTGAAAGTTGCTGATGATAGTACAAGCCATTCAGTTGCACGTTCAGGAGATTGCCTTTTCTTAATTTTACTTAATGCCCACATAGAAGAGGTCTGTCCCTTTTCTCTAGAATGTCTTTTGCAATAGCAGCGTATGGACTGCCTTTAATTCTCTGGGAGTTAATTCCATATTTTGAAGTAAAATATCTTTATTTATTAATTTAATATATGTTCCTATCTGAATGTTTATATAGTATATATTATTGTCTGTTAAATCCAAAAGACAAAAAACCTCTCGCAATTAGTATCTTTTATTGGTAAAGAAAACATTCAAGACAAAGAGGATGAGTTTCTTTTTATGAACATGCGTTCGAGCTTTCGGGCAAAATGTCGCCCTTCAACAGGAATAAAACTACATATAGAATCAAGATACGTCTATATATATACAGGTGATTAGCACAAACAAGAAAACTATTATTTTTAGAGAGATAAAATTTAAGTTTTATGTTCACTTATAAAACTTAAATTTTATCTCTCTAAAAATAATAGTTTTCTTGTTTGTGCTAATCACCTGTATATATATAGACGTATCTTGATTCTATATGTAGTTTTATTCCTGTTGAAGGGCGACATTTTGCCCGAAAGCTCGAACGCATGTTCATAAAAAGAAACTCATCCTCTTTGTCTTGAATGTTTTCTTTACCAATAAAAGATACTAATTGCGAGAGGTTTTTTGTCTTTTGGATTTAATTTTATGCGCAAGTTCTTTGATCTTATTATTGTCTGTACAATGACTTTTCAGTCAGCCTGTATTCTCCTTCAACCGAGCAACCTGGACTCACAAGAATGAAAAAAGTCATTTGCAGTTTGACAAATCGTTATAGAAATTCCACTTAGTGATCAATTTCCCCGTCCGTCCTAATGATTATTGTATGCCGTCTGCATTAATGGCGTCTTCCTTCGCTAATGTCATCATCGCAATCCGCTAATGAAGATTTTAGGATCATCATTTTCTGTTTTAAGCCTTGCACAAGTAGATATATTCCCATAAACACACAGATAGTAATGTGGAAAAATTGGAATATTTACATAGAGAGAGGATATTTGAGTTATTAATGTACACCATCGGCTGATGTAACCTATTAGCGGATCTCTTACTGCTCTTAGAGCTTAGTACCTTCTGTGACTGATGATGTGGTAACATTTTGTATTGGAGGAAATGGGGATTTCTACTCAACTCTACGTTTACCTGGGTTATTAATGATTATAATCAATATTACACTGGATGAAGTAACTCCAAACACAGTAATTCCTGTGTGACCCATATGAATTTTCTCTCTGAGCCTTTTTAGAAAGACCTGAGAGATTTTTACAAACTAATTTTCTGTGAGATACAAAATCCTGAAAATTAAAAGCATGTCTATATTTCTAATTGCGACTTTCATGTAATGCATCTGATTTACTAATGACAGAGGCATACAAATATTTTGATGTCATAAATTGGTTAATTATCTAGTTTTTCTGAAATTTCAATATCCAGACCTGTAGGAAAACATTGTTTTGCCTTATTCACTTAAATTGACTTAGTCAATTGATAGAGTGTGTAATTATATCTATTCAAATCATAGAAATTAAATACGCGATCATTATAGATTGAACAAGTTGATGTATTTGTAGGTAGATCGATTCTTTTCATTCTTCTGAGAAGGTAATTGTTTGTGCGCTAATAATTCAAATTGGCTCATATAATAGAGTATCTTATACCTCCCTATCTCTCCTGTCTGAAGATGCTTCACTGTAGCGCCAGGATAGCCTTATTCAACAAAGTTCTATAGATCTACACGTGTGTGGAATAATCAAAGATTGGTGGTCTTATGGGACAAACTCAGAGAATTAGAACCCGGGATCGGAATCTACACAAAGAGAGACTGCATCGAGAGACTGTATCGAACAGACCCTGAGAGCTTTACCAAGCAGACCCTTAGATACTGTAACGGACAAAAATGGACAGATGGTACTGGACAGATATGGAAGGACTGTACTGATCAGACATGGAGTGATGGCACCGAGCAGACATCTACAGAAGAAGCCTAGGAAGAGAGCTAAATAAGAAGAAGCCGGCACACTTCGCGAAGTTATTAAACGGCACCAAATCAAATCTCAGCCGCCACAATTGAATTTTAAAATATTATTCAGCGGCCCCGGGCGGGCCGAGACAGAAATTATTTTCGAGGCATTCAATTCCCCGGTCGATCGCGTTAGGTAAATTTCTCATCTCTCCTCACGTCACATGGTTGTCACTTTTATTTCCCTTAGCCCGATTTCCCTATATCTTCGTGGCTTGTGCTACAGATTTGATGTACTTTCTGGCCTGGTCACTTTTAACTGAATCTTGTGATGATGTCAGTATATTAGATTTGGATCTCCTCTTATAACAGTATTTTATTGTTCAGATTTTTTGTTCACCTCTTCTGATGTTGTCCTACTTGCACGGCTTGATTCTCCTCTTGTAATGTCCCCTGACTTGTGAAACTTGAATCTCGTAGAGGGAGAAAGGACGAAGAGATGCGAAGGATAGCAGAAAGAAGTCACGATTGTGGACCAGCGCCGAAGAACGGACGCCGGGCGGTACGCTTTCAGTATTAAACCCATTATGCGTGTGTTGATGCACAAACTTCTATGAATCTGCTAGATGCTCCGTGAATTTTACGCCACCAGATGCTGACAGAATTCGTAGAGAACAGCTGCGCTATCGTTCACATTCCGCGTGTATGTGATAATGAGCGGCGGAATAGGATCCTCCAGGTCTTGGATGCACACGTCAAACCATCTCAAGGGTGCCCGAATTATTGATATCACCATTAACATGCAGGCTCCCACGTGTCGAGTCAGGAAGTTAATAACTCGCTCGATTTTTCCACCACCGGATTCGGTGACGACAGACGCGAAGAACTGTATCTACGCGAATAAATTTGTAATGATCTCACCACAGTGCTTCCATTGCATCGTGGGTCAAATATTGCTAGGCATTCTGAGATTTGATGGATGGATGGCTATATTCGATCAACGTACAGTTCTGACAGTAACAGCTGCCGAAGAAGAGAAGACTTGAAGTAATTAATCACCTATTTGGATCAGGATTGTCCCGTGGTCTGATTAGGAATAGTTTGGTATTGGGTGACGCGATCGCAGAAGCCAGATGGAAGTAGGATTTTGTCCATACAACGCGCGTAGACCCGGTTTTATATAACAACTATCCTGGTACGATTAAGAGCAACATCATAGAAGGTGGCGACGTCGACGAGTTCGGCTTGTTCCAGTAGATTCGCGAGAGCTTCTACCGAACTGGATGGCCTGACCTTGAGCGAATCTTTGGTGATGATCAAGTCACCGAGGATCCATTTACCTTCTTACAGCAGACCTGCCAGTTGGTGATGTCCCTCTGCAGTGCAGGGGTGATGTGCGCGTGTGTGTACGCCATAGTGACTCCCTGGATGGTCAGTGTCCAGCAATAAGTTCCGCTGCAGAGGAATAATGACCCTGGTCGTGAAGATGCAAGCCACGATAGTCGTTGAGGATGCAACGATGGCGCAGGATCCGTGGAATTCTACCTTGTCCAGGGATAGGGTGTTTATGTTATGTAGGATTCAGTTGTTTACTTGTGTTCTTTAAGAAAACAGCAAGCTATATTCTCCGGTAGAGAAAGCGAATATTGGTTTAAAATAGTTTAAATATAATACAACGCAATTTTATAAATGAAAATATTTATTGCTTCGTTGATTTTTATTAATACATTTATACATATTGGAGTTGTCTGGAGTTATATGAACTAGAATACCTTGCGACCTTCGAATGTCTCGAGGTTCGGAATGAAATCAACTTCAGGCCGAACATCAAATAAAAATGTTGAGATCGGTGGCATATCATTCGAATCTACACAGAACAGCTCACATTCTACAAGGATATTTACATGAGTAAGTCGACCATACTGGACGTAGGAATGAGTGACAGATACGTCAGAGAAAGGAACAGTGTGACCTGACCGAGGCAATCAATGCCGTCATGAATTATTCAGGTGTAGCCAGCAGGATGCCAACACACCGTTGTTTAGTTGAGTTGTTTGAATTTTACCTTGTTGGACTTCTTGTTGTGTTCGTCACTTGAGAAGAAATCTGCCTTGTTCTCAATCCATAAGGAAAAAATCTTTTTATGATTGCATTTCTTTTATGAAACGTTTTTCTTGCTGATATTATTTCTTATTTTTAATCCATCAATATATGTGCGCTTTCACTTCCCAAATTAATATGTATTATATTTGCAATAAAACAACATTTAGGTTATGGAACATTTACATTTTCAGAAGTGTCATGCTGATAAATGCAAGAGCAGAATAAATCTTGTTAATGGCGAAACAAGGCTGCGCAGATGAAGGTGACCGACCAGATAATAACAGATCATCAATCTCTAGAGGCCCTGAGCGTAGAATTCTTCGGGCTTTGTTGAGATGTAACTTAGTTGATATACTTTTCATTAGTTTTATTTATTATTATTATCAAATAAATACGTTTAGTTTTTATTTTATTTTATTATTACAGAAGCACGAAGTCTATCAGACTATTGTGCTATATTAGAATTATTTACATATATATATATAGTATATTATAAACTGTAGTAAAATGTACACCGTTTCTATTTGATACCACCCCCATATTTTTTATATATGCTATATCCTTATTAATAATACCTGTAAACCCATATTTGTATGTAACAATGGTTGCCTGTAAAGTCGGTTTTACGGGCGAAGATTTTACGTGACAACGGTAGAATATTTATTGATATGAATATAATTAAATTGCACAATAGGAACAAGGAATTGAATGAAAATAAGAATTGCACAAATTTTAACTATAGAAATATATTTTGTTTACTAAAACATTGTACATGTAAACTAAAACTTAACTAATTCCTATTTGAGTGATTTTGTTGAGGATAGGACGATGATAGGAGAAATATGAAATGAAAGGAAGTGTTTCTGCTGTAATGTGTCTTGCGAAAGTCAAGTCGATAGTTGTTCCTTTTAACGTAGTTGACTTAGAAACGTTTGATACGCAATCAAGATTATACGTATTTTTCATTAATTTAAGAAACGAGTTGTCAGGCTTTACGTTTTTGTTAAAATCACCACACAGAAGAATCGGTATACTAGAATCAACTTGCACGAACGGTGGCACGTACTGGCTGTTGTGAATGTACGGACCGAGTCCTTGCCATAGTAACATTCCAATATCCTGCATACTAGCTCCTGGATGAATATATACAGCACCGAGTATAAACTTGAAGCTAGTATTAGCGGCGAAGCAAGTAACTTCAGTCATGCACATGTCACCCTTGGTTTTAATGACACGAGTTACGTCTGTAATCGCAACTTGGAACACTTCCGCCGTAGATGTCGATGATAATTTACGATAGATCGCCACTCCACCAGCCGCGTTGGTATTTGAAAATCAAAACACTTATTCAGATCGAAGGTTCAAATTTTTGCTAAATAAATTTGAAATTAAATAAAATTTGTAATTGTAAATGATGAAGTTGAAAATTAAAACATTTACTTAAATTAGATGTTAAAATTCTTGCTCAACACAGTTTAAATAAAGTTTTCTTATATCTGCCACTTTTTCTTAATATTTGTAATTTTAAAGAATCAATTCGAAAATCAAAACATTTATTCAGATCGAAGGTTCAAATTTTTGCTAAATAAATTTGAAACTATTTAAAATTTGTAAAATAATAATTAATTAATTAATTAATTTTAAACTAATAATTTACTTAACACTATCAACATTTATCAATAGTATGACATAACCTATAAACTCAGTTTCTCAACTTTTGTGTCAATCTAACAATTAATCAATCAATCATAGTTTACGATAATGAAATATCAGTGTACAATTATTTACCTTTATTGTTGTAGTTGTTGTAAATGACGAATCTAAGCACTCCACATTTTCACTACAGACACAGCTGACGATACTTTAACCACACGTGTGAACTTGCATTATGACGCTTTCTTGTTTTTCCAACGCCAAGAACGTTCGAGAAAGACAAAGACAGAGACAAGCATGCGCCGATTCAATGCGCCTAATTCTCTAGCGCTGTGCGCGCAGCACTCTCGTTCGATGACTCATCGTAACGTTACCGGGCGTTACACTTTTTCATAAGTGACTCCCAGCCGCAACCTAATTTAAGACGTTGTCACGTCAAAACTAAAAATGTTGACGTCCAAATAAAGATCTAAAGAGCGGTCAGCTGGGGACAGCTGGGGAGCGAAGGAAAATGCCAACGCCCATGCGCCGGTCCCGAGGGACATTCTTATTGACGACCTCCCTGTAAACAAGACAAGTTTTTGACAGGGGGTCAGCAGATGTTCTAGAGGTGTTGCTCGGGAGTCCGCTTCAGCCTGTCTCTCACACACTCTGTCTCTCCATGTCTCGGAGATAGCATTCAAGTTTGTGTCATGGCCTCTACCTCTGTCCCGTGGGCTGTCCCCGATCACTCTCGGTGCTAACAGCCAGCCCTGCCTCTGCTTCTTGTTGTCCGCGTGTGGGAAGAACATCAACACTCCCTCACGTACACGACTGCCAGTTCATCCATACGTCGAAAGGACCATCACATTTGCAACAATATTATATATATCTTTAATTATTTACACGATGAATTAGAACTGATATATAAATTTGTGTACAAATAGCTCTAAACTTGCCAAAGTTTTCATAAGATTGAGTATATACAGAAAGATGGCATTATGTCAAAGTAAGCAAGCACAATTTGTTAGTCAGAGGGCAAGCCAACAAAAGATGGTGTTTCAACATCTAGACAGCATTCACATGTTGGATCATTTATAACTCTCAAATCAAAGAGAAAACTTAAAAAGGATCCTCTGCCTGTGAAGAACAAATTAGTGTATTTATCAGGAGTAATGAAGCTTGGTACATCGCTCAGAAAAATAAATCTTGAACGTTGGATTAGTTTGAGAAAGATAAAATCTAAATTTTGCATTGATATATAATTTATTCAATTAATATGAAAGGGGCTTATTTAGTGTTTGGTCTGTCAGAGAATTCTTCATATCTAATTAGTGACAATTCAAGGTAGTCGGTCAGCATAGGAGTTTTCGCTAGAATATGAGTAATGTAAGAAAATGAACTTTTGTAAGCATGAATGCACCTAATTAGAATTTGGTACTGTATAGAATTTAACTTTGAACGCTTTGCTGCATTGATAAAAGGGAACCAGATATTTGATGCATAGCTTAACATAGGACGTATCACCCGCCTTGTATAAAATCAATCTGCGCCTTGAATCAATTCCCCAAGTACGTGCACATAATGAAAATAGCGCAATTTTAAATTTCATAGCCCTGTTAATTATATTGTCAACGTGTGGTCCAAAATCAATTTTATTTCTTTGTCTGTGCTTGCGGAAAATAACTCCCAAAATCTTTATAGTTTCTGATGGCTGAATATTTATTTCGATAAAGTTTATAGGTAATTTTTGGTAGTTGTGTAGGTAGAGTGTTTTATTTGGATTTATTGGGAGTTTTGCCTTCTCACACCTATTTTTAATATTATTCAGACTTTTTTCAATTTTGAACTGAAGATCCTGGATGCAAGAGCCCCAAACCACAAATGAAACATCATCGGCAAAAGCTATGACTTTTGCGAAATTTTCACTAAAAGATAAAATGAAATCATTTAATAATATATTCCAAAGAATTGTAGAAATAATTCCACCTTGAGGGCATCCCTTATATACCATTTTTGTATATTTTGAGTTTAAGTATCTTAGCTCTACCTTTCAATCTTCGAGATATGAAATAACAATTTTAATCAGTGGCGCTGGAAAGTTTTCTTTGTCCAATTGTTGAATGATTGCAGGATGCAAAGCGTTGTCGAATGCTCCGCTGATATCCACATCAACCAAGGCCGTAACATCTGTTTCCTTTTTTTTTTATACTTATTTTAGTTATTTCGTGTAGGGCAGAGATTGTCGACTTTGAGTTTAGTAATACATTTAGTGAAAAAGTGCTATATACTGGCCACAAAAAGATTGCATCACCTAAAAATACTTATGTAAATTTTAATAAAATTGGTAAGCTACAAAGGGGGATCAATAAATAAGGTGAATTATCTTATTTCTTAAAAATTAAAAAAAGCAAAAATAATTTAAACCACAGAATATTAAAATATAACATCGAGAGACTATTTAAGGTGTTCTGTTCTTTTTTCCCACGCGCGGCGCGAGACTTATAAATAAACTAAAATGGAAGCTCCCTTGAAGGATTGCACCACGCTTGAACAACGTTCAGTTATTCGTTTCTTGAATGCAGAAGGTATTCAAACATCTCAAATATGCCAAAGAATGAAAAATATCTATGGTGAGTCTTGTTTATCTCAAAAAACATTTATAAATGGGTTAACGAGTTCAAAAATGGACGAATTACATGTTCCTCAGGTCTCAAAGTTCGACCGGTAAAGTTTTGTTAACAATTTTTTGGGATGTTGATGGACCAATCTGTCTTAATTTTTTTTATCCTAAAGGCAACGTATGAACAGCGACATTTATTGTGACATTCTTGTAAATAAGCTAAAGCCCGGTATAAGAAACAAAAGAAGAGGGAATCTTAGTAAAGGTGTTCTCTTCCTTCATGATAATGCAAGGCCGCATACATCATGTAAAACTGTATCTACAATCATTAAATTAGGTTTTGAAGTTTTAGAACATCCTGCATATAGTCCAGACCTAGCCCCCTCTGACTATATCCTTTTTGGACTACTAAAGAAGGAGTTAAAGGGAAAGCGATTTGACTCGGATGAAGATGTCCAGAAAGTGGTGCAAGATATTTTTCACACGCTTCCTAAGAGTGCCTATAAAGAGGGTATTTACAAGTTGCCAAAACGATGGAGACGATGTATAGAAAGCCGAGGTGATTATTTTGAATAAATCAAGTCCTAATTTTTAATATCGTTCTTATTTTTTTTAATAAATTATAATTCACCTTATTTATTGATCCCACCTTGTATATGATGGTAGGGTGAAAAACGATTGATTGAAATATTAAAAAAAAATAATAATAATGTAGATGTAAATTATTTAAATTATAGGGGTTTAATCAATATTGGATGTGTCCTCCTTTGACACGTATAAGAGCAGCAACACGCGGTGAGACTTGCTTTCTTGAGTTTATTTTTTCAGCTTCTTGTGGAATGTTAGACCATGCCATTTCAATTTGTTGACGAAGTTGTCGAAGAATACTTTGCTGTAGAGATTGCCAAATTCACTTCCCATCATAATACATAGGTACACAATTGAGGAAAGATTGATGTATAATGAAATATGTATATTTGATGTGTGCCATAAGACAGTCACGACCAAGAAAGGACACCATCAAAGCCTGCTCGAACAAACCCATTACCGCAGTTCCAAATTAATTTCCAAGTGGTGTTTGTGTGCCGACGCCTGATGAATATTGATGACGTACAAAATATCCGAGAGAATAATAACGTTTTATTTAAAATTTATGGACGGTTTTGTGAATATTCCGAGTCGTTCAGGCGTAGGTCTTCACGCTGAATAAACACATTTCTCTCAGTTTCTTGATGAACTCCACCAATGACAAATCAATTCTTTATTTATGCTAATGTGAATTTTTAAAATGCTTGCGGCCTGTTTAATAACTTAAGATTCTTTTATAGAATTAATGCACTATATCCCAGACCTTTTCCCATAATGATACATTAATTTCGTCAATTTTCAAATAAAAATTATATTTCATAACGTAAATTTTAGGAAATTCTACTCTTTATAATGCGAATTTATAAAATGTCGGGATAGAGTGACACGACATGCGACCCTGTCAATACCCCATCAAATACAACTGATCTTTCCATTTGAATACTTATCCTAATGTAATTTCCCCTATAATTTATTTTGACAAGATACAACAATGATCCTTTCAGAATAATATAGTTGGAGTAGAAAGCTTATGTATTTATCATACTGTGTGTGTATCAGGGTTAGAAATTACCATCCATCTCCATTAATGTAAATACCCAGTTAATTATATAGGCCAACATAAGAATTACTCATGTGATTAATTGTCAGCCTCTGTGGATATATGAGCCGGCATAATGGATGTTTTATATTGTGGTATATATCTTCACGGATATATATGGGAAATATCATTTTCTGTTATTGAGATGTAATGATATACATTCCAATTCTTGCGATTGTATTCTATTCCTTCCTTATAAACGTGAGAGACCACTCACTCAGGACATACCGCTGGCTGAGAGACTGACGTCTCAATAACATCAACAAGAAATCCTAGTTAAGTTTCTTGTGTGCGCCATTTTTATTTTTCTAGCTTTCGGGATAACATAGCCTTCAACACCTAGAAATATAACTAATCAAATGTCACAGAATTTCCATGTATCAACAGTTACTAGCGCTATGTGGAGTTTTCACTCAACTTTATTGACCTTACATGCTAAACAAGCCTCCTTTATAAATGAAATCATTTTGGCAAAATAATTACATAAAATATTATTATAAGAAGTTTAAGTAACAAATTTGAAAATAGAGATAGTAAAACTATGCAAATATTATACAGTGAGAATTTGGTAAATTTTTACATATTTTAAAATCGTATATATAATTCTATTACTGTCAATTTTGTTTATATACGGTTTTTGTAATGATATAAATGTATATATGTATATAAATAAATGTAAATAAATATGATGTGAAGTTTTCAGCTATATAAAAATTCATTAGACCAAGGCCATACTTCTTACATTACCTTTAGCATATGTATGTACATATGTGTGTACCAAAATAGGCTCTTCAACTGAGCATCAGAATGATGCAATATCCATCAGCTGAGTAAAAATAATTTGCTACTGATCATAAAAATGAGCTACAACACCAGTTTTGGCATATATGTATATTAGTAATATATGTATATGCTGACCAACATTCGGATAAAATGCCCTTTCTATACTGTTCGCGAGTGGATGACAAAAAGGGCGAATAGGGAAAATAGATTTGACACCACTTTTATTTCTAAGAAAGATACTAAACCTAATTGTTAAATCTGTTTATATCAAACTACGGTCTGCTACCAATTGTTTAATTTTCTTAAAATATTTTATGGAACTGATTCCCAATAGATAAATATTACTTTTATTGATTCACAAGAAAGAGAACAAAAGAATAACCTATATTAACACTAAACAAAAACTTATTATTTTTCTTCTTTCTGTTAAGTGCCTATTTTCTTAATATTGTAACATGGTAGTTATTAATTTTATTTGTGTAACATAGTATTTATTATTTTTTATTAACAGAGTGGTCATTTTTATGTTTAAATCTGGCGACTATGTAAATTCCCCTCGTGGCTTATCTTTTGTTTACCTTTCTTAGTTTTGTCCTTCCCTGAAATAAATTTTGTTTCCTCCTGAAGTTTTTGTCTTCCCTAATTTTACACGTGGCAATATATTGAAATCATATTAAGCGTAAACAAATTACATGGTTAAATTAAAAATATATAGACAATATTTCTATCAATTCAACATTCAAAGTCATTCGGCATAGCAATTACAAGTGGAACCTTCAATCACTGTACAACATCTCTAGAAACTGTGATAGCCGTTTATTTACGGACACATATCCTTCCCGACTGAGAACTCCGTTACAATAGTTACATGGATTATACCAATGCAGACACTACACTCAATAGACACGGAATATGAATTCTGTTTCACTAGAAATATTCTGAGAGACCATATCACGAAGCCTATCTGATAATTCGAGAATCCCTAACAGTAACAAAATATAATAATGTCTCTGAAATTTATATATATTGGAGAAACACCAGTACTATAGTAGAAACCTTGTATAGTGAACTTTATATATATATATATATTGTATTTTTAATTTTTAAGAATTCTAGATATTCTACCTTACTCCATTCTTTTCGGATAATTAAATCGTCGCATATCTTCAATACCTTTTTTGATTTTACATCGAAATTCTTTCGAATTTACATATTAGGAAATATATTAGATAATGAAAAGGCATATATTGGATTGAATAAAAATATTTATTTGCCAATATTTCGGTTTGCTTAACGACAACCCTTGACAAAGGTTGGCGTTGAGACACAACTGGAATATTGGCAGCTAAGTCTTTTTATTCAATCTATATGCTTTTTTATTATCTAATGATTTAAGTATGGAGATTTCTATATTTTCAAAGGGAAATAAATGTTAAAATATATCTGGATCTCATTTGTAAGTTTAAAGAAGGCTAGAAGGAGAAGTGAAACATTAATCAAATTGAAAATTCAATTAATATAAGACGGACAGATGTTTCCACATCATTTAAATTGCGCGAGGATAAAGTGTTAAAATATTCAAATATACGCGGTAATATTAAAAATGAAAAATATATTCTCGGATAATATTTCAAGCTATATTACAACCATGTTTGTTATTTCTAGGTAGGACAAACATGAATATAGCTGAGCTAATATGTAAATGTTGATGGTGAAAAGTTCTTTATGGGAGAATATTGAATATATTTGTGCAAATATATATTTCTCTCGAGGTAGGAAATAATTGGTATATGATTATATCATAATATAGAAAAGTTCTCAAACCGACTTTCTCTGTAAATTTGAAAGGATTATTTTATATAGATCGACGCCAGTTTATTAATTTATCCTTCAAATTTTGTAGTAATTCCGCTGCCTTTGCGCTCTTTTCTAGGTATAAAATGCGGAAAATATATTTTTATAATAAATATTCTTTCTTAAGATACGGTTGATAGTCGATTTGAGAAACTGAATATTTCTTGAGCGTGTGATTGATTCGACCTAAGCTCCATGAATGTTTTGGTAACTTAACATTATTTTAGGTCATTGTACAAAAGCAATTATCTGATGAAACCGAAGACTTTATATTTATTTTAACAAGGTATTAACATTTCAGTACTGGATATTCTATCTCCCACACGATGTTCGATACATTGTTATTAAGATTTAATAAATAGGTTTTATATATTTAAAAGGGTAACCTTTATAGAGATAATTTACCTAGCTTTTCAAATAGAAATTTCACCATTATCATTCAGAAGGAAAAGTATATTTTTCAGTTATAGAATTTAACGGTAGTGAAATTTATTTTGGCTGATTTTAATACAACTCAGAGTATGTTACAGATTTACTTCAGTAGTCTAGCTTCATGTTACTCTATTATGAATTCATTAGAAAGAAGTAAAAGTAGAATAATAAGATATATTACAACAAAACGCAGAGATAGAACGTTTAATAGAATTAGTAATTCAACCTCGGAGGCTGTGTTTTATTGTAAATTAAATATCCGAGGATTCTTCCAAGATCTCTACATTTTACCTTCCTTCTCTACATACTCTATTTGAACTGATGGCTTGATATTTGCTTAATATTTGAGAACAAGTAGAAATATCAGTTTTACACACTGTTGGAGGGATATTTATAACCCAGGTTCCTGGAGCGCCAACTACCCGGAGAGTCACTAGTATGGACTAGTGTTGAGCGCTTTTACTCGCGTCCTGTTTTAATTGCTGAGTTGAACCAGTTGACCAGAAATTTCCATGTTGAGTTGAGTCTGGGAGGCTGGCCATAGTACACACTGTACGTCATTTTGGTATCGGGGGCCATGGAATCTCGGGCGACGCGAGCAGCATTACTGCAATAAGAAAAACGGCAACCTGGCTACAACATTACATCTATCAAACTCAGAAACATCATGTAAAGTATTTCTCCTTCTTACACAAGGCAACACGGCAACCTTTCACAACAAAGCAAAAATTCAGATGCAAATTTATGCATAAGAAATCTGCGGTAATATTTCTTATTTCTAAAACATTGTCGGTACCGGCACATATTTTATATAAATCCCTTGAAGTTTTAATCAGTTGCACAAACTACAATTTTCACCTATCGTGTAAAGTTTCATGTCTGTAGCCTGGCGTCCTTTTGGTGAATATTTTCATAAACATTCATACATATTGTCCACGTCATATTATAATGAAAACTAGAATAAATATCTAGTGAGAGAGAAAGCATTTGTATGTGAAATTAGGCTCTCAAAAATTTAAATAGGGTCTGTTCAGAAAAGATGTTTTCTATTGTGCCTATTTTACCAAATGAAATTTTGCTTTTGATTATACAATTAGACATATCAATATAAGTCTAAAGTATGTTAACCTATCTGTTTTTTTTTTTTCGTAAAAATTAACATTTCTTGAGATGGAAAATTTCAACAATCGAAAAGATTCTGAAGAAATATGCGGAATAGATGCGTAAAATTTCTCTCAATTAATAGAGAATTTGCTAGCTTGAAGGAAATTTAGAATAAATATGTCTAAGAAATTATTCATAGTGTGAAACTGGCCTCGAATGAAAGTGCCCAAATATTTTATTTTTAAATTCAATACTTCGAAAAGAATTTTAAAGAGGGGAAAAAAGAATTATAAAATATAAGGTCAAGATGACGTCGTGTGATTAAGTTACGATATCAGCATTTCTTTTGCCAGTTTATAATTTAATTGCTAAAAGGTACCCGCCTAGAATTTAATCTAAACCGGAAGAAGATCGCTGTCAAAATTAAAACCCAACTTGGAAGGAATTTATTGCCAAGAGATTCTAACTTGTCCCAGGATAAGGTGTCTGCCAAGATTTGAACCGGCAAAGTTTAATAAAATTATAACTTATCCCGGTAGAAATTTGATACCAAGATTATAACAAACCCTGCAGAACGTCGTGCCAAGATTATAACTTAACCCTGGAGAATGCCAAGATTATAGCAAACCCTGCAGAACGTCGTGCCAAGATTATAACTTAACCCTGGAGAATGCCAAGATTATAACTTAACCCTGGAGAATGCCAAGATTATAACTTAACCCTGGAGAATGCCAAGATTATAACTTAACCCTGCAGAACGTCGTGCCAAGATTATAACTTAACCCTGCAGAACGTCGTGCCAAGATTATAACTTAACCCTGCAGAACGTCGTGCCAAGATTATAACTTAACCCTGCAGAACGTCGTGCCAAGAATATAACTTAACCCTGGAGAATGCCAAGATTATAACTTAACCCTGCAGAACGTCGTGCCAAGATTATAACTTAACCCTGCAGAACGTCGTGCCAAGATTATAACTTAACCCTGCAGAACGTCGTGCCAAGATTATAACTTAACCCTGCAGAACGTCGTGCCAAGAATATAACTTAACCCTGGAGAATGCCAAGATTATAACTCTACCCTGAATAAGGTTGATGCCAAGATTATAACTTAACCCTGGAGAATGCCAAGATTATAACTCTACCCTGAATAAGGTTGATGCCAAGATTATAACTTAACCCTGGAGAATGCCAAGATTATAACTCTACCCTGAATAAGGTTGATGCCAAGATTATAACTTAACCCTGGAGAATGCCAAGATTATAACTTAACCCTGAAGAATGCCAAGATTATAACTCTACCCTGAATAAGGTTGATGCCAAGATTATAACTTAACCCTGGAGAATGCCAAGATTATAACTTAACCCTGGAGAATGCCAAGATTATAACTCTACCCTGAATAAGGTTGATGCCAAGATTATAACTTAACCCTGGAGAATGCCAAGATTATAACTTAACCCTGGAGAATGCCAAGATTATAACTCTACCCTGAATAAGGTTGATGCCAAGATTATAACTTAACCCTGGAGAATGCCAGGTTTATAACTCTACCCTGAATAAGGTTGATGCCAAGATTATAACTAAACCCTGAAGAAGGTTGATGCCAAGATTATAACTTAACCCTGGAGAATGCCAAGATTATAACTTAACCCTGGAGAATGCCAAGATTATAACTTAACCCTGAAGTAGGTTGATGCCAAGATTATAACTTAACCCTGGAGAATGCCAAGATTATAACTTAACCCTGAGGAATACCAAGGTAAGTACCTAACCCGGCCGAAGACTGCTGCAAATTTCAGTATTCAACAGTACAGAAGGTAGTTGCCAAGTTCAGTACGTCACCCGGCTGTAAGTGTTCATACCATCCAGGAAACTGTCCCAATGACAGTGGGCAGAGAACTCCGCGCCAATTGTAAGTGCTGGAGCACCTAATTAGAAAGAGAGAGAGTTAAATGAAGATGAACGCGGCCATATTTTTAAGTTCCTATTAAAACGGCAGGGTAATTATCTAGTTGGACAATAGCTAATTGGTCCTCTGCTCTTGCTAATTGTTTCCGGATTGGACGAGGGGACACCACTTGAGGTCCTCTCCTCAGGAGATTGTCTCTGTGGATAGACATGGGATTGGGTGGAAGATGTCATGTGACGTGTTTTTATATCGTCATGTTGTCATAGAATGTCTTCAGAAAGTTTGCTATATAACACCGAGTTTCCAGTATTGTGTTTTCACACTATCATTATATTTTAAAAATGCTCTCAACTAAATACAGACGTGCGTTTGAGTAGTGGAGTTAAATTACAGCTTGGTTGTGGATTTGTTCTCTATCCACGCAATTTACAATTAATATTTCTATTTCAATTGAAATATGTATATATTAAAAACAAAGAAGGCATATCCTGACCACGAGCACATGTGCTTTTTAGATGGCAGACGCCATCTAGTGGATCAGAATTTGCGCTCTGCAATCTTAAAAGCACATGTGCTCGGTATCAGGATATGTCTTCTTTGCTTTTAATATCAACACCTGACCTTTTAATTTATTTTTTTTTTCTATTATTTTTCATATATATATATATATGATTAAACTATAGATACCTCTGGGAGAGGGCTCAGCTCCTGAGGTTTTAAATCTTTCGTGTAATTTTTATGCGTGTGGTTTTAAAAAGTGTTGAATATTTTTACAATAAACGTAATAATATGTCTATATATATGCGTGTATAATATTTTTCAGGTTAGCTTCCCCTTATATACTTATCATTATATCTCATATATAACATAATTCAAGGTAACCTCAGCATGGAAATTGCTCTTGCGATATATATACCACCAGCCATCATCAAGTGCATGATTCACGCCCCAAGTTATCTATAACTAAACCCCCAACTGAGACGTAAGTGTTTTATAGAGTAGATAATAGAACATCAGAGAGTGTATGCAATATATTGTCGAGAAATAAGCAAGTATCGAAGAAATATACAAATGTATAAATAATCAGAACGATGAATAATAAACAAGAATACAACCAATAGCCGAGATATAAGTTACTTTATATAAAAACGGCGTATCTGTGGATTGTTAAAAAAAAACTTTTTTTCTCAAAAAGTTTAGTGGAATTGATTGCTCCCCTTTAACAATTTATTTCACAATGAACTTGATTTCAAATTCTTCTATATCACAAGGAAACAACTTTGTATCATTGGTCAAAAACTATATAAATGTTAATATAAATTGAAAACTAAAGGATGAAAACATTTTCAAATTTATATATGAAAACTAAAGGCTCTTGTGTGTAAAAGGGTAGTGCAGTATGCTATATAATGTACAAGAGTGAAATAAGTTAGGTAACAATAAAAATTATAATAATAAATAAATGTAATAATGATAATAAATCTAAGAAAAAAAAAAGAATTAAAAATTATTTTATTCTTGTAAATTATTTGTTAAAAAAAAACATGGAAATAAAAAATATAAACAAATGAAGTTGACTGTGATAATTTGAGAAAAAAATAGGTTAAGAGAGACACTAGGATTTCTTCATATCTATTTACGCTAGATGGGTCCTTCATTTAGACTCCAAGAATTTCCTTTGGTGTGAGTTACCCCTGTAGATTGTGTTGTCCCAATCTGGCTCATGTCCTGACTGAAGACTTCACCATGGCGAATCATTCTTTGCATATTTCCAAGATGATTTGTGTTCTTAGAGTCTGGACCCCAGGAAGTGACCTATCTCTCCAATGTAGGAGACATCTCTATACGGGACTCTATATACAACATCCAATAGGAAGTCTTCTCTCTCCATTTTAGCTGATCTCGTCTTACACCAAGCATGTCAAACTCAAATCCTAACACGGGCCAAATAAAAAAGTAATAAGATTATGTGGGCCGCAAAAAAAGAAAACAAGTAATTAAATTTTTATAGTAACATTTATGTAGGTTTATTTTTAAAAATACTAATAAGAAAAAAGAAAGTAAAGTTAATATTTTCTCCCTGATATTTGGCATCTCTTTTCTGCTACCATCTTTCCTACTTCGGGGGAAATCTTGTTCGCAGTGATTAATTTTAAAACTGACCCAAGGTGAACGTCAGTAATTCTCGATCTGATTGGAGCTTTATTTCCTTTCATAAGTGAAAATAACTGCTCGCACCGATAAGTACTTCTAAACATGGACATAATTTCATATTCTAATTTTCGAGTGTTTTCAAATCTGGCTGGAAAATATTTGTAAAATTCAGAAACGCCAACTTCAATGAATTTTGCCTTTAAATCTGAATCGCACTGGATATCTATTACCTCCATTTGCATATGATTAGGTACTGATTCTATATTTATCGAGAAAATCGAAGAGAACAAAGTAAACTTGCCTTCCAAAGATTTGAAATCAGAAAACCTTGTTTCAAATTCATTTTAAGACTTAAAATATTTCCGCATATTTTTGATACGATGCAGTGTCACCTAAACTTGATTTGTACATGTTGCATGTCAGAAAGTGCATTAAATCTTCGTTTTTCAACTGCTTTTCCCAAAGAACTAGCTAACATTTGAATGCATTAACTTGGTCACACATGTTGGTAATGATCTGATCCTTTCCTTGCAGTTTCAAATTTAAATCCGACAAGTGTTTTGTTATGTCAACCATGAAGGAAAAATCTTGCAACCATACTTGATCAGAAAACAAAGTGATGTCTTGATTCTTGGTTATTAAAAACTGACATATTTCTTCTTTCAAGTCCCAAAATTGTTTGAGAACCTTGGAGCATGATAGCCAACGTACCTCGGTATAGTATGATAAACCTGAATATTCGCTTTCTAATTCAGTTAAGAACAGAGAGAACTGTCGCTGATTTAAACCTCGCGATCTTATGAAATTGATGAATTTTTTGATACGTGTCAACACATTTTCCATTTTTATTACCTTCGTACATAATACTTCCTGATGTATAATGCAATGCACATGATGAATATTGGAACCATCAGAAATTTCACTTAGTTTTTTTTCGCAATAATGCTACGAAACCGTTGGTTTTTCCAGTCATTGAAGGAGCTCCATCTGTTTCTACAGAAGTCAATTTTGATTGAGGTAAATTGTATTTTTGCAGAAGATCATAAACGCAATTGAATATATCTTCTCCTGTAGTAGTGCCATGCATCGGTACTAGTTCCAATAATTCCTCAAAAATGTTGAAATCCGTGTTGCAAGCTCGAAAAAAAAAGCAGCTAACTGAGCTACGCCCCCAATGTCCGTACTCTCATCACAGGCAATGGAAAATGCTTCGAAACAAGATGATTTTTCTTTTATCTGATCATTTAAATTTCTGGCCATATCAGTAACTCTTTCCACAACGGTATTTCGAGACAAAGATATTGCTTGAAACGTCTTCACACTTCCAGGACAAACAATTTCTGCAGCTTTAATTAAACATTCCTTGATGAAATCACCTTCAGTAAAAGGTTTTGAGTGTTTAGCTATCATCTCCGATAAAACGTAGCTTGCATGCACCGCCGCTTCACTCTCTTGCGATACTATAGTAAACATAAACTGTTGTTTTTTCATTCCCAACTTGAACTCTTTTAACTTTTATTGTCTCATTAAACCTTCGTAGGTATCATATTTTGATTTATGTTGTTCATAATAACGTTTAATGTTATATAATTTTGGTACACTAATAGCATGAGTGTTTAGCTATCATCTCCGATAAAACGTAGCTTGCATGCACCGCCGCTTCACTCTCTTGTGATACTTTAGTAAACATAAACTGTTGTTTTTTCATTCCCAACTTGAACTCTTTTAACTTTTCTTGTCTCATTAAACCTTCGTAGGTATCATATTTTGATTTATGTTGTTCATAATGACGTTTAATGTTATATAATTTTGGCATTATTACATATCAAGCAGATGATTTTATCTTTTACTTCAGAGCAAAAATACTCTAATTCCCACTTTTCTTGAAAATTCCTATGTTCGTCAGTAATTTTTCGTTTAGTTTTACTGCCACTTGGTTTTGATGAAGACATATTGAATACAAAGGTCTGAAAAAATTAGTAATCGCTAACACAAAATAATAAAACATTTTAATTAATATTTTTAAAAAAATTTAAAAATTAATATTTTTTAACTTACCAGACACAGAATAACTGCACAAATTATTGAACGTAACTCAAAAAAAAATTTTTTCTAGTACTCCGAAAGAATATTTTCTTTAAACTTTAAGGCACACAATACTTATGGCGATGTACATACGTTATGTATGTAGGTATAATATTATCAAAACTTACGACTTATGTATGGCGACCAGTGGTTCGTTATTTATAAATAAAATATGTATAATTTCAATTTTTAAAAATTAGGCTACAAATTTTTATTATTTTTTTTTTATTTATAATTTTTTTTTATTAAAATATATTGTCTGGTGGGCCGCAAATTTATTCGTTGTGGGCCGCATGAGGCCCGCGGGCCGCGAGTTTGACATGCCTGTCTTACACTGTCTTGACATCATGGTAAACGAAAGATTCATCACCACCATTAAGTTCTGGGCAAGATATGTTGACGTGATGATATTGTAGCTACAGACCATATTGAGAATACTTCGGAGTTTTTAAATAGCTTTCACCCCTTTTGAAATTCACAACTGATAATGAGTCTAATGGCTTCCTACCCTTTTTGGATATACTTTTTGAAAATAAATCGGGAAAGCTCTACAAATAACTGTTCATAGAAACCCAGCCACTCACCAGAATATCTCCATGTCTTTGATCCTATCTCCCATAATGTTTCTCTTGTAAAATCTCTTACCAAAAAAGCGTGTCTTCATACATTTCTCCACTGACAAGCTTTAGTATAGAGAATTGAATACCATCCAAGAAGAATTGATAGCGAATGGATGCACAAAGGCATTTTTAATAAACATTCATTTAATATCAATAGCATTTAAAGTAGAACAGAAATAAAAATAAGTGTACAATACCTTATGGAGCAGGAATAGAGAAAATAGATCATGTTTTGAATAATTTCGGAATAACTACAATTTTTTTAAATGAACCATTTTCAAAAACAATAGTCCGAAATACAATTACAAAACATAAGGAGGAGATAAGGATGTTGTATATAGAATCCCGTGTAAAGATGTCTCCTACATTGGAGAGACAGGCTGCCTCCTAGGGTCCATACTCCAAGAACACAAATTTTCTTGGAAATATGCAAAAAAAGAAAGATTCGCCATGGTTGGAAAATAGCGCTTTGATGTCGTAATGAATATAATTATACTAGAAGAATGACCTGGTTTCGCCCGAGAAATCCCCCGAGTGAAGTATCCTTCATACTGAAAGTACATCAATAATAAATAGTAGAAGTGTCATAGAATAGCAATACAGAAGAAACACATAAACTACAGGAAAAAAAGTGTGTAATGGCAAAAATTGTATTATATTAGTCTTTAGGTATTTGATTTAATTATTTTTTGCAATCCATTTAGTTGTTTTAAAATTAATAGCATAAATGAATTTTAAAAATTGTAAAAAAAAAAAAAATGCATCGGCCGGGAATCGAACCCGGGTAGCCCGCGAGCATTCTACCACTGAACCACCGATGCTTATAAGAAATGGCCATATTTGGGTATTTACTCCATTCACAAAAGCAAACGATGACAGAATTGATTGATGACTCTGATACTTGTATATTTTAATTAATAATAAACGTTTAAAAATATTTATCATTTCGTAAAATAGGCAGAATCCAAGCAACGACCGAGTCATTTGTACTATTAAAAATAATAACTCAAATAAATAAGCATTTCTCTCAAAATTTTATTTTTCTTAAATATTTCAGAAATCCTCCTTTGCATTTACAATCCAATTCATTCAAATTATCCTTGTAACACTTATATTAAAAATATAAAGAAGTTATTCTCCCCGACCTGTGTTTCTGCTTTTACACAAATACATACATTAATATACTAAATCATCAAGTATATGCCATGTGATTCCATGGCTGACAGAAATTGAATTGAAAAGTTTTAAATTCGAGGATAAGCTGAGATTGAGTATGTATAGGTGATGGAAGCTCTTCGTTTTATCGTTCTTGTTATATAGAAAATTTTACATGGTATTTTTTAATCAACAAAGGACTATATCTCATTTCCATAGTTTATCCAAATATATTCGCACAAATAATAAACCTTCAAATCTAAACTATATATTAACACAACGAACAATACAATATATATAGCGGTATGATAGATTAAATTAGTAAACCATGTTAATGTTCACCGCTCAGGACCTACGCCGTGTCAATATGTTTGCGTATTTTATTTTGCATTTATAGAAATTCATCTAATATATGATCAAATAATCTTGGCGCAAAAAAATTACGAATTTGTTACTGCGGTTAAGAAAGAGAGACAAGTAGTTGAATAGACAAAAATATATTATTCTAAAAACTAATATACGAGGCGATATAAAAAACGATAACTGATTAAATATGCGCGCTCACCTTCCGAAGTGCTCTTAAGACCAAATAAAATGCTTATTCGCTTCATCATTCAACACATGTTGAGCAATCTTCCAATCCCTTCTCCCAGATCTTTACTTAGCAAGAAGAAACAGTTACAAATATGAAAAAAATAGTACCAATGTGAAATTGTACTGAGATGAGGTGGATAAATTAAGAAAAAGGCATCTCCTTACCGTTCAACTGAAAGTTGATGATAGCTTGCAAGCAGATTCCTTTTTCTTAAGTCATAAATGGGTCAATATGGGGGGAGGTAGTAGATATTGACAATATTTTTGTAATAGCTGTATATACAATTTAACCCACAGTATATGCAGCTAATAGCATATTTATAAATAGGGGAGTGCTGAGGGATTTGTGCCATAAAAACAACCTCCAGGAAAGTCACTTAAAGCAGACAATGGAGGCCTGTGAAAGACGCTAGCTCTAATGGCGCCCATTTCTCAAGGAATTAGCTTCGGCTTTAATTTGGATAATCACCGCCGAGTTCACTCCTTTTGTTTAACGCCTTTTTGTTTCGGACCTCACTTAGCAGACAGCTGCTCTTAGAGCTACCAAACTTCTTCTCTAGAATAACTCTGTCTTGTGTTTTCCTAACTAATCTTCGCGAATATCGTGGCAAAACCTGAATCATACACTACTGTGATACCTTAAATGTGGAAATTGCTGTATTCTAAATTTGTCTTTAAATATAGTTAAATACTTTTATTCCTTATCTGCAAATATTGCTGTGAGACCTTCATATTATAAATACAAGTATAAATACTTGTATATTTCTGCAAGTCAAGTTGCTGTGGAACCTATCAACATATGCTGAGAAACCTACCTGCATTCCAATATTGCTCTAATAAATCTGCAAGGTACACAAAATTGCTGTTACAACCATTACATGGATATTTCTGCTAGAATTATCACTTTAAAGTATCTGTAGATACTTGGATTTATCTCAGTTAGCCCCAACTATCTAAACATCCACTGCCTCCACGGAATCTATCTCGCAACCACAATGTTGTCCTGTATGCACACAATTTTTTTTATTCGAAAATTTGAATAATAAAGTTCGATTCAGCATCATCAAATAAATACATTGTCAACAAAATATAACCATGCGCCATATTCAATTTTATAAAAGGCCAAGCAAGTTTCCAGAAAACACTGCGTTAAAACACATTAATAGATAAGCTTGATCGACAATAAAGGACGGAAGTATAACATTAATCTTGATATTCATCGTTTTCTCAAACATTAGGATCCATAGGTAGACCATTGACATGCTAAAAACTACGTGGATACTATAACTAGGTATACTACCTCTTTAGTTGAAGAATTTGAGCTACACCATTGATTCTCAACTACATATTTGCGGTATAGTTTTAAACGACACAGTATTAATATATTCTATGCCCTCAAACACCCACGAGCGTTTCAATAAACTATGTGAGGCACCAACGATATAGGCTCTATAGCTGAATTCAATAAATTCGAACTAAGTCGAGGGCCGTCCAGATGTAACAACAATGAGGGCAGTCCAGATGTAACAGCAGAGCGAAGGCAGTCCACATGTAACAACAATGACGGCAGTCCAGATGTAACAGCAGAATGAAGGCAGTCCAGATGTAACACTAGGATGACAGCAGTCCAGATGTAACAACAGTGACGGCAGTCCAGATGTAACAGCAGAGCGAAGGCAGCCACATGTAACAACAATGACGGCAGTCCAGATGTAACAGCAGAATGAAGGCAGTCCAGATGTAACACTAGGGTGACAGCAGTCCAGATGTAACAACAGTGACGGCAGTCCAGATGTAACAGCAGAATGAAGGCAGTCCAGATGTAACACTAGGGTGACAGCAGTCCAGATGTAACAACAGTGACGGCAGTCCAGATGTAACAGCAGAGCGAAGGCAGTCCACATGTAACAACAGTGACGGCAGTCCAGATGTAACAGCAGTGTGGGCAGTCCGATGTAACAACAATGACGGCAGTCTAGATGTAACAGAAGAGCGAAGGCAGTCCACATGTAACAACAATGTAGGCAGTCCAGATGTAACAGCAGAATGAAGGCAGTCCAGATATAACACTAGGGTGACAGCAGTCCAGATGTAACAACAGTGACGGCAGTCCAGATGTAACAGAAGAGCGAAGGCAGTCCACATGTAACAACAATGACGGCAGTCCAGATGTAACAGCAGAATGAAGGCAGTCCAGATGTAACACTAGGGTGACAGCAGTCCAGATGTAACAACAGTGACGGCAGTCTAGATGTAACAGAAGAGTGAAGTCAGTCCAGATGTAACACTAGGGTGACAGCAGTCCAGATGTAACAACAGTGACGGCAGTCCAGATGTAACAGCAGAGCGAAGGCAGTCCACATGTAACAACAGTGACGGCAGTCCAGATGTAACAGCAGTGTGGGCAGTCCGATGTAACAACAATGACGGCAGTCTAGATGTAACAGAAGAGCGAAGGCAGTCCACATGTAACAACAATGTAGGCAGTCCAGATGTAACAGCAGAATGAAGGCAGTCCAGATATAACACTAGGGTGACAGCAGTCCAGATGTAACAACAGTGACGGCAGTCTAGATGTAACAGAAGAGCGAAGGCAGTCCACATGTAACAACAATGACGGCAGTCCAGATGTAACAGCAGAATGAAGGCAGTCCAGATATAACACTAGGGTGACAGCGGTCCAGATGTAACAACAGTGACGGCAGTCTAGATGTAACAGAAGAGTGAAGGCAGTCCAGATGTAACAGCATTGAAGGCAGTCCAGATGTTACAGCAGAATGAAGGCAGTCCAGATGTAACAGCATTGAAGGCAGTCCAGATGTAACAGCATTGAAGGCAGTCCAGATGTAACAGCAGAATGAAGGCAGTCCAGATGTGAAAGCCGAGTCCAGAGGGCGGAAGTCCAGATGTAGCTACAAGGACCGCGCCGGTCGTTAGCTGAATTGATGATCGCAGCCCGGCAAATGGGCAAAGTTTTCCGCCGTCGTTGCGGGAAATATGGCGCGGTGCCTCCCCACCAATTACACAACCCCGGCGCTCCCGAGCTCTGTTTATTAAATATGACAACATTTTGGTGTGCTAATTCCTCCTTATATTCATTGAAGGTTTACAATAGAACCTTTCACGATACTCACAAATCTGAAACCCCATGATCGCTCCTAGAGGTTGGATGATATAAGATAATGTAAAGTTAACAATAGTGACCGGTCAGGAAAGTTATCTCTTATTGCTGATTACATTGTGTTAAACAGGCAATAATTTAATGGAAGTTGAATATATTGAAATGTTTGTCCAAACTCAGTTGTTTATTGACCACTCTAAGGGTTTATCCAGTTTAATCTATCAGACCGCTATAGTTCTTGCAATGTCCTTTCTTTTTGAATGGTCAGAAAATTGGAGCTTTAGTTTAGGGAAATTATTAGAAATAACCTATCTCTTCGTCTTGAAGGGAAAAACGACGAACACATAGGTATAATTTAGATAAAACTTGTAATGTCATCTAGTTTGAACATCTTTGAGCTGAAATATAAAAATATTTGAAGATCCCAGCTTATTAGATATGTAGTCCCCAGAAGAGATATTTTAACAATATTTTTATTCTATATCCATCATTGATATTTTTATTATTAAAATTATTCTGTTTCAGCGAGAGTGTATGTATTAACATGGTTATCAAATTTTACAAATGGTAAATGTTTTAAAAACTTTTAATAGAAAATAAATGTTTCATTTTTAAAACTATCAATATAGCATCTCCCTTGAACGACAGTCCCACAATGACAACCTTAGTGAAAACGACTTGTCCAGCTTTCACTGAACGAACAATTTCAGAAGTCCAGGAGAATCTATAGTGAGATCTTACAATATAAGTTCTAATGTTACATTTTGAAAATCAAGTTATCAAGGAAAATCGATATATGTGAAGTGATTGAGAATTATAGAAATCAGCTTTGTACACCAAAAGGATGTACCTCTGTTTTAATAAATGCATCAATAAAAGACAATTATAAATTGTCTTATAAAAATAACGGTGCTTCCCTCCTATTTGCACATGGATATTTTCTTTTTGCAATATGACACAATATATTCAAAATTTATATATCCATAATTAAAAATACTACTCTTAATGAACGATCGATTCTCGAAGAGAAATTTTGTTAAAATCGGAAATGAGTTTTTCTTATTCGATACAACGGTGGTTTGGACGATGATCCATCCTGCAGGCGTCTGTTCTATTACTCGAGCCATTTGATCACATTTTTCATTTCAGTATAAATTCTCAAGAGAGAATCAATTTTATCTCTCTTCTCGATGTGACTGCTCAGTGGAGGTTGAGTTAGTGTGGTTCAAGTCATTTGAAATTTGGAAAGATGGTCGCTCAGGGATATGGCCGCTCATCATATGGCTCTCCCACAATCTATATGAGTTTATCATTGATATGACAAAGGCATTCTACAAAACATGGGAATGTATCACGGTTTCTACCATCTATCCGAATCCAACTAAGCCCTGACATTGAGACGCCCCGCTAATTGCACCTTCCCTATGACTGAAGAAAGACCACCACCTACGTGACACAAGTCCTCACCATTTTGATTCTGGTTGTGCCCCAACACGTCACAAAGCTGACCAATATTTCAAACGCTTAGTGTTTTTCCAAATCAATCCGTATAATGTTCTCGGTTGGTATTTATCGGAAATCTATAAAATGTTTTTAATGATTTTTTTTAAAGTGCGGGTGGATGGATATCTTTCACACTTGCAAAAAATACTTTTCGAAATGTTTACTATTTCTTGAGTCTAAGATAAGTATGTAGAACATTAATTATGTTTTACAGCTTGTAGTTTGCAAAACCCTTGCATTTTTACCTGATAATATTCTCGGGAATATTAGTTAGCGTATATCAATAATTTGAATAATTAATTGGCATTTATCAATAATCCTTGCAATAATTAGTTTCCAGGAGATCCTTTATTGCTATCATCTTATTAACACAATCGTCTACATTCTTACTCTAATATATATAGGTTGACAATTTACAGTCATATGTGTGGTTCTCACCTTGACACCAGGAAGCTGGCTGATCTATCTTGCAGACCCGGGCTAAAGTGAGGGCACTATCCTGAAGACAAACGGTGACCACGCGAAGAGGAACATGGTAACCTCGGTTTAGAGAGGGCAGAACAGGAAGAAAGAGCTGGACTTATGGGAGAGTCCTATGATTGTTGTTCAATCGGGAAGCATGACGACCTGACTATGTACATGAATCCTGTACTGGTTCCCTTCCCGTTGGGTCAGAAACAACCCAGCTTATAGGTTGATGGTGACGTCAGAGATGGCGGAAACTTTTGTTCAATCAAATACTTACATAACCGATATGGCTAGATCCTCCCTTAGTTGCTTGGGCAATGTAAACGACCTGTAATTCGACATTTATGGGTACTGTACCTTTCCTTTCCAGTGGTACTTTATTATACGTCATTTTAAAGTTACATCAGTCTTGCTTTGAGTCAAAGGTTGATCCATCAGGCTTGGTGTTTCTATGTAAAAATTCAAAGAAAAACGACTTTGCATATGTACAACCATATAGAATACCACATATATATAATATGTGATATAACATGTGATAATATATATAATAAATAAATTAGAGTAAATAGAGTTTTAAATGTTCAATTTTCATGACTATTTAAAGATTTATTTCTCATTGGAGTTTTTAAACCCAGATTATTATCTCTACGCCGTTCATTGGAGGTAGGATTGACAAGTGATTTGATATATTACATCTCAGTTGTCGCTCAGGAAGTTGGACTCTGTCGGTTGTGCTGGATTCCTCTAGATGGCGCTATAAAGTTGGTTGAAAATATAACAATGAGTTTGTCGAGGGGAGAATTCTAATATATCTTAAAGCTATTACTTCGAATCATCATCAACTAGCCAATTTTGAGTCAGCCATAAAATAAATATCTAAGTAATTTGTATTTCAAATAAAAACGGAATAGTTTAAACTTTACACAAGTTTTTCTAGGTGCTTAATGCAAATACCTTTAAATTACTCATTAAAAAAATAATAATTCAAAGTTTATACCCAATTTTAGAAATATGTTTATCACCATAAATTGATGATATTTATCAAGGTCAAATAAGCGTCAGAACATTATATAAATATGTTGAAAATTTAAAGTTTATATTGATGGCCAGAACGTTATAAAAATGAATTTAAAACTTTGAAAAGTGCCTACATTTACTACGGATAATTTATCTGAGTTACTTATCTGATGGAATGCTACCATTGACCTGTCCTGACTCCAACTCCAGATAAGCGAGTGCCTTCAGAAAATTGCGAAATATTAAGTTTTAATTAAACTATCTACTGTAATTACATATATATGTTATAATAATATTTCTCAGGTATTAGGAATTATGATCTTATTTCGGAATACATAAGTATGCAATGATATGCGGTCGTGACATCTTGAATATAAATAAACGAAACTTCAAATCACTATCAGATTTATTTGCGCTGATAAAATATTTTAAGTACCTGAGTTGAGGCATGAAGAGAAGGAATAACATAAAATATTTAATTACGTATTTACATATCTATATAAAATATTTCTGCCGGTCAGAAGGAAACAACAACAATGAATTTTTAAGTGTAAAGCGGGGCTCTACAGATAGCGGTCGACTTCACAGAGGTGTTCTAGAACAAAAATTATCAATATTTAAGTTTGAAGCAAACAGAGTAGGTCCCTTCTATCGCTCTATTTGTAATTCTTTCTTGAATTTCTTTCGTTCGTTGTTATTAATGATTTTTTTTTTCATGCAAATAATATTAAAATACACCAATGAACAAAATATATGGTGAAGTGGAACTCTCCTAAGACACTCTGGTATATTTCACCTATTCCCTATGTAAGTGTGTCAGGGACACCTGGTCGAAGCTGCCGTGACAAATGTCCTGGTGACATTGCGTGACACTTTCTGCGATATTTGACATCAAATCTTTCTCTCTTAGATAATTATTGTTTTCTTCTTAGATATCGCTTAAGAAGGAATTTAGTCTTTCAATTGTTTAGCCATGATTCCTTCATTTCTCTAATGTTGGTTGTAGTGGAGAAAAGTTAACAATTACTTAGTCAGCATTATGTTTATATCTTCATTAAATAGAAGTATTATTCAGTCTTAATTATCTTTTTCCAGGTTGAACATAATAGGATTTTGATAATTTGGTTTAGATATAATCGAATTTTGGCATCGTATGGAAGCCACCAGACAAATGCTCTAGTTTGTATATTACACCCTCACTATCTCCATGCGATCTCTTCCTTCGTAGACCGCGAAATACGTGGTGTCTCTGGATACCCGCTGGTGATTCTCCACCAAACTCTGCATCGGTTGCGCCATGTTCATTGTACATAGTATTATACATATATATAATCATTATTTTAAAACAATAGAGCAGACTGTGCACCTTTGCATGTAGTGACATGATATCAATAAAATTATGTCAATTGTCATTGTCTCTTTGTATATAAGGCTGTTTATTCGATTTTCAAATTTATATTATATGGTTGTTTTTGTGCGTGTCTTTGTGTGTCTTCGAAATGTATTTCATTTTCTTGTGTTAAATATACTCTAAATTTTAGATATATCGAACTTGAACACGCAGCTCAAATCCTGGCGTTGTCAGGTCGTTAAGAACACAGTGTCGCAGGTACAAGAGCTAGAGGCGACTTACCACTTCGATGAGCTGTGAAAGTTTGAGCTTGATGTGGACGGTGAGAGCCTCGGTGACGTTCATGACAGGCCGGACAAGTTTATTGTAGCGAGAAATGAGGTCATCATAGAGTCGCTTGGCATCCGGGTTACAGCTGCTTGTACCTGAAACATGGCACTTGTACCAACGCCATAGGAGAACATAGGATTTTGCATCAGATATAACAATATATCTGTATTATTCATTTGAAAAATACTCTTAAGGGATAAATTAAAACAGGAGAGACCATCTTTGATGAGCGGCCTTCTACATAAATGAATATCCAATCAACGACAACCTTCAGGAGAGGCTAGGCATACACAAGTCTCTCGTCGAAGGTTTTATGTATATATGGATTGCTTATATCACATAACAATAACCTAAATGATTGTTATTTATACAAAGGTAGCCTATGGCTAGACCCTCTATTCACTCCGTTGAAATAAAAATGAACCTAATAACAAATTTATATGTAACATTTGTTTATCCAATTACACTTCAATCAAAGCTTATCGCGTTAAGTAGAGAAATTAAACGGAATTAAGTTTATGCAAGATAATATAAAGTTACGTGGTGTAATTATTTATATCATTTGTCAATAGCTATTTCTTAAATAAATCGTTGTTGTTATTTAAGACGAACGATGGTCTAAGATATAGATTCTCAATTTCTACAACGTTAATATAGTGGCTGGTTAGCCGAACATAGTCAGTTGAATTGCAGACACAATTGTCTTGTAATGTATAGACTTTGCATCCATTGCTTCTTCTAGTTTTGAAGATCTTCTATAATGTCTTACTGCAAAGCCAGATCATCCTTTCTTTGTAGCTCTGCCACTATATAGTTTATAACTCTTTTGTATTGATGAAATAACTTGAGCATATCTTCTTGAGGTTGTTGGGAATATTGCCTTTTACTAAAATGGGTAAGCTGATATCACAGTGCTTTGTTCTTGCAATATTTCAAATGGCCTACAGATGAGTTCAATCTCAGAAACCAAATTGTTAAATGAGAAATGTTCTATTTCCATATTTCTAGCTTATGATGATTCGTAGAGGTTATTTTTTTTCATTTAAATTCGGAGTTAGAAATATTTTCAAGGAATTATTTAATTTGTAACAATGGGTCCGCTTGGATGGTTACATTTGAGTCGATTCAGAACTCATTTTTATCGAAATATTCACATAAAAATTAATTCTTTATCTCGTTAAAAATATTTTGAAGTATTCAAACAACTCTCTTATCAGTTATTTTGTAGTTAAAATTAATTTGATATATTTATGCTTCTATTATAAGAAATTAAAACAAATCGAATAAGAGAATATCTATTGTTGTTGTGGTTTCCAATGAAGAGCCTCAGATGTCTCCATACATCTCTATCAAAGCAGTAGCAATGTCCACTATCTTGGGTGTGTAAAGCTGCTGCTCTGGGTCTATGTCAATTTTCTGCAAGGTTACGGCCATTGCTGGACATGAGAATATGTGGGTAGGTGTTAGTTCCACACCAGGACAGTTGTTGCATGTCCTGTAGGTTTTTCTCTCTTTGCCATCTGGAAGAAGAATACCTATTGATATGTATTTTTATTTATTTCCAAAAATCCATGCGTACAATCGAGTCTAAATTCGAGAACTGCTAGACTAAGGAAACAATTCAAGTCTGAGGTTTCCAGTTCAAAGTCCTAAATAGAAATCTTGTGTAAAAACTGATCAGGAAAGTGATCTATCGGATCTGAGGCCGATTTTATCTTTAAATGGATCGCGTCAAAGAGAAAAATGTTTTGTTTTGTAATTGACTAGCTTCGAAACAATAAACATTTATTTTCTATTTGTAATTGGCGATATTTTAAACCTGAATTCAAAGTAATTTTAGCAACATGATATTTAATATTGAAATATCCAACCAAATCGGACTTTATACAAAGGCATTATTGTTGCTTGGCCTGATCTTCAAAATGTAATAATTCTTGTCCTCAAATAATTGTTCTCTAAACCTCCCCAAATAAAGATTATTAAACTGTCTTCATTATCAAACCTCAAGGATAAATATGTTTTTAAAAGTCCAATATATTGATTGACTTTCCATTATTCTATAATAAATTCAGTCTGACGACCAGAATCCTACTCATCAGGTCTTGTTGGAAACATCGGCGCTGCAGACAGTAGTTGTTCGTTTTAATTGTTAACTTCATGTCGTAAGAACAAGGCGTTCATTAAATGTAAATCTTTGCTTGTAAATTGATAATTAACATTTGTGTGTGTATATTAAAATATATATTCTCATCACCTTATCATGTGAGTAGAAAACACTTTGGACTTTGTTATTTCTCAATAGAAATAATGTTATATATTTCTGCTAAGCCTATCAGACCTGTCAATATATGTAGAGTAGAGGAAATTTTTATTTATTAATCTTTATACAATATATATATCTTCAATACGATCTATACGATCGTTTGCGTATCGATTGATACAAGGAGTCAATCGAATTCCATAGGGTGGATTCCAAAAGAATATTCCATGTATCAATTTTTAAGGGGAATCATCAGGTTTCAAGGGATAATTCACCCTGTACGTCTGATGATATCAACTTCAATAAAGTAGATTTGTTGACATCAAACTTCTCTCTGCATTCTACATAGAAGTATCGACGGGCCGAGAAGACGTCGAGTCTGTGGTGGACGAAACAAAGTAAACATATTTATATCACAGTAACAGATTATAGGAAATTCTGAAGTTGGTTTCTTGAATTACCTCTCTCGAAATTTGAATTCATATTTAAAGTTTTCATCATAAAAAGAGACTTGCTACAATTCTCTCTCTTTCTTTTTATAAATAATCAGAAATATATTCCAAATATAATTAATAAGGCACAAAATATCTTCAACAAATGAAGTAGAACCTCCAATAAGTTAACTACTAAATCTCTTGTAATCTGTGGTGTGTTATTGATTCGATGTTAATTAGAGATAGGATAATTAATTTCAATTTTACAAAGGTAGTCTCGTTGAGCGAGGTCACTTTAACCAGATAATTGGCCCTTATAACTGCAACAGTGTATACTTAAAGCACAAGGAAGATATATTGACACGGTTACTGTACAATAGGGATGTATATATGCTCCCTAATTGTGAAATATCAATAAATGACCAAATTCTGAGCTTCGTATTTCGAGGAAGAAAATCTGATAGAATAACTTCATTGGTCGATATCTTAGAAATTACTTTCCTTTTACTACAAGAACCTTCCAACATAAATCTTGAATAATCTCCAATTAATGAATTATCTGTAGCAATCTCTTTTTAAGGCCCCGTGGCCTCTAATTGAATTAAGTCTGTTTGCTCTCGTCCAAGATGGCTTAGGGAGGCACTTCAGCTCGCTAATCTTCTCGAGTAGATTGATGCACCCATTCTTGCGGCACTCCCCTCACGTCACTTCATATCTTGACTCCAAATACCTTCGAATATATTCCTTGAAGTGAACGTTCAGTAATCACAGATACTCCTGGTTTCTCCTTGTCGTCTATTCTACGAGATTCGAATAGACCAGAAAATTCAATTTTGATCATACAAGATTAGTTGTTCAAGAACACGGATCTTATGAGATGTCTCATCAGTGGGAAGCTGTATTGTAATTACATCACCTCTCTCTGTTCTGTAATATTGGCCGGAGTTTCTAACCCCACCAATAGATACAAGTTACAAAACGGAGCTTTACCACTCTTCAAATTCAAGGACGAACTGTTTTATATACCTAGACGACACACTCTGGAATTACGATATCTACATTTGCATTCATATGTCTATTCTAATTTTGAAACGTATTTATAAAGTAACTTTAATATATTGAAATGTCTTCCAACTTAATAGATAATATTTTAAAATCGATTTGGATCGAAAAAGAAACCATTTACCAATACAGTATTTCGTTTGACTGAACGCCGACACCAAGGAACAACATCAACATTTACACACTATATACTACTGTGTATCTTTTATAATAAATTAATAATATAATTTGGGAAGGTTTTTGATTACTTATTTATCTCATTTTTACTCTATCTGGCAAAGAGTTTGTTTAAAGGTTTGTGATAGCTAACTTGTACTGTCTCAGACAACTAATGTAAAATTTGGAATGTATACCGACCTACACTCCTCTGAATTTTTTTTTTAAATTAGGTTTTCAATAGTCTCACCATGTGTTCTCACACAATCTCAACATTGAGTACAAGTGACGCGATACGGAGCTTTGGTTTCTTGAAAGTGTAAAGTCGAAATCCTCCTAACTCTGGATGCATGTGTACTTACAATCGCTACCAAGGGTATGTTCTACCGACATTTCAACATGGGATGATTCTACCGACAATCGCTAGTAAAATATTATATTTTGTGTACACTTCAACAGAAGAAATTCTTTCTCCGTCAGAAATTCAAGATATTTGTTAATCCTCACCCCAATAATCCTGTTTACAATAATCCACTCCATCAACCCCAGCCAACAGTAATCCCTGACCAGAAATATTTAAAGACGTGTATTTGATGGATCACCCCAAGTAAAGTTTTGTTGCTGGGACTTATAAATAATGTAGTTGGCGCGCATGTGCGGTGATAAATTGACTCCATGTAATTAATGGTACACATTTGTCTGCGATATTTCTCTTTATTTAATTCTCTGAATCTCTCTTTGTACGATACAGTCCTCAAATGGAGTATCTGCATATACAACTTACAATTATACCATCAAACTTTGATTATAATATCCTAAGTTTTCATTTCGATATAAACATGATGTAAATTAAATTAAATTAATTCTTTAAACGCTTATATGTGTGTGTGTCTTTTCAATTATTTGTAGTTACAGTAGGGAATGCACGCTTATTATTTGTATTTGTTTTCACCTTGTTATGATGCGCCACTCCTTACAGCCTTTGAATGCATGGGTCATTAGCAAAGATATTTAGCAAAACCGAAGTTATATAAATAAACGTTTTAACAAAACTAACGTCGCTAACGGCGACATGTTTCTATATTAAAGGTGCATAAGCTTAACGAGATTTACGTCCTTCAACAGGCTACAATAAGGATATAAGAAACTAGAAAGAAAGGCAAAAGTTGAATCATTTTACAAGATTATTATTTTAATTTTTTGTTGATCAATTTCGCATACATTTTTGTTGAGGATTTTGAAAAGAAGGATAAACAAATGAATCTAGAAAGGCGGGAATTAAGAGTTTTTCAAACACAATTCTTTTGCAAAGAAAGGAAGAAGGAAGCTCGGGGATTAGAAGGCGAGATGTCTATACAAGGAAACAGATTGGGTGTTATTCTGATTGAAGATGTGAATTGTGCGGTTGATGCTATTGAGTTGGATTGAGGCGAAGGCTTCTAATTTACCTATCTATAAAATATTCTCACTGGGAAAACTTACTGTATGGAAGAGTTGAGATTTAGAAAATTTCTGGGCTGCGCATAGGGTGATATTCCATACGTTAAAATTGTAAAACAACAACAAAAAGCCTTTATTAAGGACACCCTCGTCTCATACAGGATTCTCCCAGATACAGAAGTAAACATAGCAGTTATTTACAGAAAGTGGAGGTTAAGATCGACCTTTATTCAAGTTGGATCAATAATCTGTGTTACGCCTATTGTCTGTGCCGTTTTCCAGAATTTATGAAAACTAATGCACTGGATTTGTTTTTGTATTTATTATTTTTGCTATTAGAACATATTGACTTCACATAGAGACTTTTTTATAATCATCTTTGGACGGAGAATTTCTTTCTCACCCACATTTAACCACAAATTGCTCAGTTGAGAGATGTTCAGACTGAAAATCTAAAGTTCCTTGGGTCGACCCCGAATTGTGAAACAAATGCAGTGTGAAATAATTCACTAGGTTCAATTGAGCTGAGGAATAAATCACTATGAAATCTTGGATATCTCAGCTCAACGTATTCTCATGAATGGAATCTCCATCTCAAATACCGCTGTGTAGATTTGATGAATTTGAGAAGGATAGCTTCTCTGGTCAGATGGCCATTGCATACATTTATAAGTTGTGTATCCCTCTAACACTTAAATATAATAATTCTATATATTTATATCTTTGTACGAATTATTATTTTTTATAATTTCTTAAACATAACATCTAAAGATATATAAGCTAATAAAATAATTTCAATTGGCTATAATATTCTAATATATATAGGAACTTATACTCTCAAATGTGGTAGTATTGTTAATACATTCGATATAAGAGGCTATAACAAATTGGATATAAAATTATCTCAAGTAAATAGAATTTGTCCTAGAATAAAGAAGGAATGGAGTAATGGTTTGTAGAAAGAAGGAACAAGCTAACAACAATATACCTCACTACAATATAAATCGCGCTTATTTTGAAAGGAGAGGGGCGACTTTTCATATTTTATAATAGTGTTTTTACAGAATTATATCCATATATATATATGTCAGTGTATGTATGTATGTATGTTTGTTTGTTTGTCGGCTATACACGTCCACAATACGTAACTAATATGGCTGAATTTTTAACAGTATAAAGAGTTGAATCTGGAAAAACCTATAGGCAAATTTTCAGGCTTCTATCCCGAATATCCTTGGAGTTATTAACAAATTACACAGGTCTACAAAAAAAACTTTTTTTTTTGCACAAGAGAACCTGATGGTGTTTCTAGTGTAACTTTTCATGCTGAACTCAAAAATCTAATCAGAAATTTCCCATCACCCATGGTTTTTGCCTGACGGTCTTTTTTTAGTATTGGGATAAATACAGTAATAAATGCAACCAATGTTACGTAAGCATTTTTTAAGTTACATCATTAACTAAGCTAACGCTTTATTTTTGACAAGAAGAGTTGGTATGTGGAGCCAAAAGCTTTATTTTATTTGTTATTAATTAAATTTTTCTCTTTAAGAATCATAAATATTAATTTAAATAACAAATTATTGATTTTTTAATTGAATATATATAATTTATTATTATATAATATTATTAATTAATATATTGTGTGTAATAATCTGTTTTGCTTTCAACTAAAAAATAACGACAAGCTCTGTAATGCTATTTGCTCATTAACATTTTAATATATGTAATATTATAAAGAATATTGTCTAATAAATAATTATGTACCATGTTGGATATAATGTATTCTGTATGGATTCAAATAAAGATGGCAGTCAAAGGAAGAGGAGATGGAAGAAGTAGAAGAGAAAAGAACGACAGATCCAAGTCGTGTATCTAGGTCACTTAGAACAAAGAGGCCCTCATATTCCAGAGTTGAATGTCCTGAGAGATTGGGATGTTAGGCAAAGCTTCTTCCCGACCAAATTTACCATCATGGCCGACAGAGACAGGGACCAATCAAAGGTCAAGCAGGGTCCCACATGACCCAAGCCAGGGGGCGGGGCAACCAGAGTTCGGTCGGTAACGTGTGTGTCAAGACGTGTGTGTGCATCTTCTAAAAGTAGTGCCTCGAGGTCCAAGATGTGAGTCATCTCAATCCAATTTAATCGCGAAAATCCTTCCATCTTCTCTCCCGAGCCGCCAATGATTAATATTCCGAGGTGTTTTGTGATTCATTAATCGATATAGTGTGCCGATTTTTTCATCCACCGCCATTGATAACGACTGCCCAAACATACAAAACCCCATCCACTCCCGAGGATTCTCAGGACAAAGCACTTTATCACCGTGAAGTCGACAAGCATTTTTTTTATATTATAGAGAGTCGATAAGATTCTCAGGATCCTTTTCCCATATATCACATATATATATTTAAATTGAACCTAACGATTTGTTTAATAGATTTGCAGCAGAAGTGACAGGTAAATTTGAAGTGATTAGTTTATTCTTCTCTATCGATTTGCTTTTATAAATCGTGTGCACTAGACTGTGTCAATATGCCGAGGCGTTGCATTAATATTCCTGATATTTTCTGTTATATTTGTGGGGAATTAACTTTCAAAGTTCAAAGGCGAAACTTTACACCGCTCATCAAAAAGTGCTATGAACTTTATTTTGGCTTTAAAGTCGGTGACCAAGATAAGACTTGGGCTCCTCACCATTGTTGTGTAATTTGTGTTCGACATCTTACAGGGTGGATTAAAGGTAACGTCATATGCCTTTTGCGGTTCCAATGATATGGAGGGAACCTAAAGACCATTCTTCAGACTGTTATTTTTGTTTGACAAAGACTACAGGCATTACATCCAAATCAAGACATACAGTTGAATATCCAGATTTGCCTTCTGCTATGAGACCGGTTCCTCATAGTGATATTTTACCTGTTCCACAGCCTCCTGAAAATGTAATATTTAGTGACGATGATTCAGATAGACGAGAGCAACAGTGGAATGACACAAATTTTGAAGCAGGTGCTTTATCTGAACCTCATTTATTAACCCAAGGAGATTTGAACGACCTCGTACGTGATTTAGATTTATCCAAAAAACAGAGTGAACTTTTAGGCTCTAGGTTAAAAGGCTGGAATCTGCTGCATATCAAGCATGGAGAAGCGGTACCAAGGTAAATGGAGTCCCGCTATGCTTGCCGACTACTGCTGGACACTCAAGAGGGATCTACCACAAGCAAAGTATAGAAGAAAATCCACTGTCACTGCTTTTCAATAAATAAATATGTTTCGTTCATATATGCCTATATATTAACAATATTTCCAAATTTCAAGTAGGTGTATCTCAGAAATATTGCGTAATAGAAAAAAAACTAATGGTATATTTGGATTCAGGACATGTAGATAAGATGCTATTTCTTTGTGGACAAAGAAAAATATTTTTTGATAAACCAGTGTAATGTAATATGGGTTATGCAAAACTGCTTACGAGAAGTAAAAAACCCCTTGAAGCCCTCACACGGCGCGACGGGATTGGATAGTGACCTTGGGTGACGTAATGACAGCGTAGGGGCAAGAAATTACTTTCTATCATTTTATGTATATATATAATTTAAAATAAATGCATATAAAAAATCTAAATAATACAATTTTCAAATATCGTTGTGAAGATTTACGTTTTTAAGCGGGGCGTTTCACAAGAGTGACATCCACGGCTCCAATTTATAATTGCAACGAATAGTATTTGAATAAATATATTTAATCGGGTAAAACCCGGGCGTTGCCCTGGTAATTCGGCCATTATTAAATTAAAAAGGCATATATTGGAGAAAACATAATTTATTTACCTTTATATGCCTTTTTAATTAAAAATATATTTATGAGTTGCTCTATTTTCAGAAGTATACAATACGTTTTTAATAATAAATTTTCATATTTTTTGAAATACAATTATATAAATAACTAGACGAATGACCCGGGCAACGCCCGGGTTTACCCGATTAAATATTCTATTCAAACACTATACAAAACTGTGCGCGCGCACAGGGAAGTCACGTGCTCGCCGGCAACCAACGGTCGGTGGGAACTTGGACTGTCCAACCGGCCAGCAGCCGGACGATTACATTTTCTCGAGGGGGGGGGGGGGGGGGGGGGGCAGGGGGCAGGGAAACGTGCTCGCCGGCAGCCAACGGGCGCGCGCCGCCGTCAGATCGCCCGCGTTCTAGAGGGCGCTGCTCGTGAGATAAGTAGAATAATTTGAATATATAGTTTTAATAATTGATTTATATATATTTTAAAATAGCCTATCGTCATCCCCGTTATTTTTTACCTATGTATGGAAATTTTGGTTTGAATTAGTGAACTACTGCGAATTTGTATACCGGGCATACAGACCAACAAACAGACAAACATACAAACATTCATTTTTATATATATAGATATATATTATTTGAGGTAGTAAAAAAATTACTAAGCTGGATGATTAAGAAGGATTCAAATTTTACGTTTAGCCAAACGAGCCAATAGAAATGGTTGCTAAGCTTTCATATTTGTAGTTGACATCTTGCCAAGACATGCAAAGTGCACAGTCTGTACTATTTAAAAAAGATAATTATATATATATGCATCATACTATGTACAAAGAACATGACGCCTCTACTCCGCTGCAGAGTTTGGTGGAGAATCGCCAGCGGGTCTCCTGCGACACCACGCTATTTAATTTGTAGTTGAAATTGTCGAAATTCGACAATCATTCTCATGGGTGGATTTCAGCATTGCGCTATAGGTTTTATCCAGTTCTTACCCCACTAGTGAGTGCAAACAGTGGCTCTAGAAACTGTAATAAACCTTGTAATATAGAAGAAGAAAGGAAAGGAGAGAAAGAGATTAATTGTTTGCCCGTCGTGCGGAGCTGGGTGACTTCACGAAACGCACTCGCATCAATAAGAGTTATTTCTATTTTGTATTGCTTCCTTTTTTTCCTTGGTAAATCTGTATAAGTTCGATGATATTAATAAAGCTTTGTGTGTGTGTTTTGAAGAATAATGTTGACTTATTTCTTTTATAGCTTATTATTTAATTAAGTAAGAAAAGAGAAAGATAACAGAAACAAAATTCAAATTACCGCAAAGATATGTAATGCACTTAAAATGGTAGTAGCAGAGAATCAAACTTACCAACCAACATTAACGTGGACATGTCTACTCAGGATAAGTAAAATTTAATGAAATCCACATATTCGTATATGTATGTGTCACCTCTCCAGTCATAATAAACTTCAAAGCCAGACGCCATCTATTGACCATCACCGCAACTAGCGGTCTCGGGTCGGTGAAAAAGCTACAACACTAGCTTTGGCAAACTGAGAAGCGTCCACCTTGTTTGCGGCGACCATGGCATATAGTGTTGACGTTAATTTTGACGGGAAGAGCGACTTTTACAGTTTAAGATCAATTTCCTCCCGGCCAAACTTCAACCTACTCGTATATCTATAGGTAACATTTTGAATAGATTTATATTATTCATTCACTATAAGCCTCTGTTCTCCCTTTAAAGATCTTTTATATTTTCCACTTGATATTTTTCATCTATTTCTTATTAGTTCTCATATATGTATATATATTCTAACAGTGAAATGTTCTTTTTTATTGATAAAAAATAATCATATATTTAACAGGCAATTTCATTTACTTCATATAACCGCCACCTCTTTCAAATGTAGTTTTGGAGAAAAACGCTTATGTATACTTCTATATATGAGAAATTTGTACAATCGCACTTAAAGACCAGGTGGAAAATATCAGTGAATTTGAGACTCGATGCTGAGCAATGGCTATAATCTCTAGAACAAAGGCATATTTCCCTGGTTCGGTCAAGCTCCATTTTCCTCTATTAAACCTCTCTTCCAATATATCTATAGTTTATATATAAACAGAATAAACAATAGTTGTGGTCGTCTGGAAGAAATCAATGTCAGTTTTATCCACAATATATTCACTTATGTTTATTTCCCCATATTGTAGTAAAACATACCAAATATATCATTGTTATCTCAGTAGAGAGAGTGTACAATACAGAAATTAGATTAGTGCTGATGTCACTCAAGATAATAAAGCCATGGGATAACACAATACTGCTGCTAACACTTCCAGCTTGTAATACATTTATCGTATTTAGGTCAGAATTCCCAACATTATATCAATATTAGAGTACTTAAATTCGGAAAGGTAAATTCCTCTGCAATATATAAAATAGAAAAAAAAGTTACATAAAACCCTTCTACGGGAGTATATGGTAAAAAATGAATCTTAAGGAATTTGTATTTTGATGTTATATAATTAATATAAAGTTTTTCTTTTATATACAAATTCAGCCAAATAAAAATTGTCCTCCATAAACAAGCGGGCCAACAGCCACCCGGACAAACCAGACATGGAATCTCGTCGCGGTATCGCTGGGCATTCAGAGTCCTGCCGTCGAATACATGGAGGATTCATTTGTCATGATTCCTGCCCAGAACATCACACGCAATAGGCATCCTATTCTACGATGTTCAAGGGGCGATAGCGTGTTTTCTCTCCAGATGTAGGAGCGTCGGGAATCTTTATTCCAGCATCATCCAGTGTCTGCGCGTACCATTCGACGCCGTTTATAGCAGAGTGGTCTGTCCGCAAGACGTCCATTGCTTCGTCTACCCTTGACGCCGAACCACAGACGTCTCCGCCGCCAATGAAAGAAGGATGTGGACGGCAGAATGGAATGAAATTGTCTTTAATGAGGAGTCACGCTTCTGTCTGCAACACCACGATGGTCGGATTCGAGTCTGGAGATACCGTGGAGAGAGGATGCTGAACAGCTGCGTTATGCACCGCCACACTGGTCCTGCACCGGGTATTATGGTTTGGGGCGGTATTGGATATCACTCTCGCACTCCTCTAGTACGCATTGCCGGTACTTTAAACAGCCAACGCTACCTCTCCGAGGTGTTGGAGCCAGTTGTCCTTCCTTACCTTCGGGGCTTGCCCACAGCCATATTTCAACAGGATAATGCTCGACCACACGTGGCACGCATTGTCCAAAGGTTCTTCGTCAATCGCCAAATTGAATTACTTATCTAGCCGGCTCGCTCTCCGGATCTTTCGCCGATAGAAAACATGTGGTCCATGGTTGCTCAACGATTGACCAAGATAACATCCCCAGCTACCACACCAGATCAACACTCGGCAACGTGTGGAAGCTGCTTGATCTGCTGTACCCCAAAAACACATACAAATTATCTTTAAATCAATGCCGAGGCGTGTGGCAGCGGTGATCTCCAACAATGGCGGCTACTTATTCTGGCAGGAACTTCGCAGAAGTCTATAAATTTAATCATTTGGTACTTGGTCAAATTGTTATTTACAAAATAAAATTTGTTGTGATATCTCTTGTCTTTCTTTGTGTTGCAATTTGGGTAGCCAGCAGAGTAGTTTAGTTGGAGAAGGGTAATAAAATAAATTTATTTTGAGTCGAATGAATTCAGAAGGGAGTGGATGCATGCCCCACAAATATTGTTAAACAAATATTCGTTAACAAACTTTCACTCGAGTAAAAACGGGTCGAATCCGGGTACATTGGCTAGTGAAATATAAATAACCTTTGTGATATAGAGTGGAAGATAGGATTGTAAAACGATTTAAAACATAATGTGAACTTTTTTTTATCAATTCCAGGAATCTCTGCCTCTAATCACGCCGCAGAAACGGCTGTGCCATTTATTGTACGTTTTAAAGAAAATACGTATATACATGTATATTAGTGTTAACGGGCAGATAGGCAGAATTCTAGCTAAAAATACCAGCGGCTCTTTTTTTCCATTGTTACTGATAAATTACTCATTGCTGTGATCAAGTTACCTATTGTTTCGAATAAATTAGTCATATTTTGTCAGTAAATTAGTCAATTTTGTAACATAATCATTTTTATTATGAAATTTCATTGATACTAAACAAATAGTCATTGTTGTGGTCAAAGTTTCTTTGAGTCAAGATTTATCCGGTTAGGTCAAGTATTATGGAAAGTATGCGGATAAAAAAAAAGCAAATTTCTGATTTATAATTATTCATTTTAAATAGATACCGAATTTATCTTGAAACAAATACACACTTAAATTATTAAATAGTTCGGAACATTTGCTATTTCCAAAAAGTTGAAAGATGATGTTTCGTATTTTATCATCAAAATTTAAAACAACAACAATGATATCATTTGAAATATACCTATATAAACTATATTATTTAAATTTACAAGTTCCGAAAATGACAATAATAATGTAGATTCTATATTAAATATTTATAATACAAAGTACAAAATGAATATATTTTATCTATCACACAACATTCCATAAGATAAATCAGGGGTGTTCACGACTGATAGAACGGCATAAAATAATTCTGTCATCATGACGCCGATTAACCAAGGCAGACGGTAGCAATCATTGTGTCGTCTGTTCGTTTTTGTCCGCCATTACCGGGCTCATTAGTCCACCAATATGTAACTAATCGCCCTCCAGAATTCCCTAATTATGAACCCAAGTCTATCGCTTTTTTTTAATAACTTCCGGAACAAGACTTCTTTTTCATCAGAATGTTAGCAAAAATATTCTTTTTATAGACTCACCTAATGTCTTTATAATGCAAATGGCGAAGTTGGGGAGATTTTCTTTAAATGCCAATTTCTATGCACCTCTCGCCTTCCACCTATACCCTATTGAAAGAGCTTCCAACTAGGAAGGCGGCTGGATTATGGGCCGATACAAATTTGTGAGCTGGGAATATGTGGGGAGAGTTTGTCCCAGGAGATTTAGCGCTGAAAGAAAGTTGGTACAGGATTAAAGGCAGCTTAGATTCCCTGTGGGCATGTTTGACACGTTTATTGGCATCTCTAACCAAATATTGGCTGAATATATTTACCATAGGATTCATAGTTTTACCATTCTTTTCAAGAAAAAATGGTGAAAAATTTTTGTATTCCTTTATTCATACTATAGATAAATATATCAAAAGGAAACTGATTATTAAGTTACTCCATATATATATTTAAAAAAGATGCATATATTGGATTTCTAATATTTTATTGTTCCAATATTTCGAGGGGCAACTCGCCTCTCTTTATCGAAGATGTTTATGTTTTTCACTAAAACATGCGCGCACGCGTACACCACTCTCGTTCTACAAGGCCAATGAAAGAATTGTATCTTTGATTTAACTATTGTATTCAGTATATATACAGCAAATAATTATATTTAATATTATAGATTATTATTTTATCTATGAAAGATAGAGAGATTTATATACAACATATATCACAGAATTATATTTCATGTTAAGAATTGATATAGTAAAATCTAGCATGATACAAATCGGAGGTCTCAATCATCTCAATGCGAATTTTCTTTTTAAAAATACATTTCGAACATTACTATTAAAATAATGCTAATTATAATCGCAGTGGTACATTTCAGACAACATTCACAAGAAGCTTTAATTAATATATATCAAAAATACTTATATAAAAATTAGGCAAAGAAAATAATTAGGATTCAAATACACACGAATATTTAAAAAATATTAATATGTATTTCTAATAAATATTAATTTATTTTCATCATGCGTTAAAATAGAAACTAGGGAAGTTTTTATTTAAATAAAATGTTTCGATAAAATATAATTAATAAATATATAACCCTATTGATAAACTGCTCTCAAATCCTATTAAATAAATTATCTATAAGTCTATTTTATTTATTATATATATATTGAGCACCCAAAAAATATAACTCTGTAAATATTTTTTATTGAAAAATGAATAAAAAAAGCGCACAATATTTTAGAAAGTAAGCCCCACTTTTTATTCTAAAGTTAAAACAAATTTTAATATTAAGAAAATATTTCCCTAATTTTGTGCAATAGATTTATTTCGCCTTTGGCTCTGCGATGGATCAAGCACAGAATGGGGAGATAAGACGCCCAGAAAAAAACAACTGCAACACCAATCATGGCAGGTTTTTCTATCAACTCTTATTTTAACTATAATAATTACATCGAGTGAGGATAATAAGTTATTTTGATGTATATAAAAAGACTGAATCGGAAATAATAAAATTATCTAAATTAGAAAGCAAGGAAACAATTATATTAAATTGGTGAGATGTGAAATATAATTCTTTATTAATAACACTTTTTAATTTGTACTCTTTTGTATCTATTTCTTTTGATAAAACTCTCTTATATTTAACTTATATGGTAATAACCCTATTTTAATGAAAATATACATTGATATTCTGATACTATATTATATAAATTTTGCAAAATAATAAATGGTTTGCACTCAGGAAATGTAAAGATATAGAATAAGCAGTGAATACTATTGCTGAATGTTATATAACTACAGAGATGAACTCCTTATCATGTTAAAACTATTATTATAATATCATCAACATTTACTAAGGAAGATTAAAAAGACATGTTCATGTCTCAAAGGTATTCATAATTTTTAATGAAAATTTACTATCCACATTCCTATAGTGTTATGCGAGATATGGGTAATATTAACGCCTCACAATAAAGAAAATTCAACAAATAAAAAATTAAGACGCGAATGTTTCTTTTACAAATAATTCAAACTTCTACTGTCCTTACTGCGATGAATAAAATATTGGGAGGGCTTGGCTCATCAGTGGTGAACCCTCCCAGCGAATTCGTCATTTCGAGAGAAGCATTTACAAGCTTTACAATATTTACCGTGTGATAAGGGACAATTTGGATTATAGATTATAAACACAAGGTAATAAGACCAAATCCAAATAAATAAATAGTGTGTGACGTTTCTGTAACAGCATTCTTCCCATCTTCAGACCAAAGTACTGAATGTATTTCACTTTGTCATTCAGTACTTTTGTCTGAAGTTGGTTACATCGCTGTTACCGAAACGTCACACAATATTTATTTATTTGGATTTAGTCTTATTACCTTGTGTTTAAGATTTACCTTTTTTTACTTAATTTATGGACGAGAGGCGCAGACAATGCTGGACACTCTAGCAGCCAGGTTATGAAGACGACGAGGCAGTTACTGATAGATCCTGAAGTGTAACGCCAGCTAGCCCGCTTACATACCCTCTGGAATCAGGAAATTGATAAAAACGATACGATGCAAGATATAGGCCTGTTTATTACAATGTTGGTGACCTTGTTTGTATCTTTATACATGTAAGAAAAGTTAGGTTTATCTTACTACGGTGTTGAAAGCTTGGCGAATCTCTCAGAACTGAGTCCAAAGATGTTGTAAATCATTTACGCATGAAGCCCTACAATGACACTGAACAACAGAACAATGCCATTTATAGAAGCAATGGGCGCTTCTCCCGTCAAAATAAACGTCAGAACCTGACGCCATCTATTGACCGTCGCCGCAACTAGCGGCCTCGGGTCGGTAACAAAGCCACAACACCAGCTTTGGCAAACTGAGAAGCGTCAGGTTCTGACGTTTATTTTGACAGGAGAAGCGCCCATTGCTTCTATGGATTAATTTTCTACCGGAAAATTTTCCATCTATGCTCTAGCCATAGATTTGGCCCAGCCACATTGCCAGCAAAACACCTCTTTGGTAGATTGTGAAGATTCCATTAGATCCCGTGTGGATTTCATGGAATAAAGTCCGCCCTAGACTGACGAGGGCCATTAGCCCGAAACCATGGTCTCTAGGTGGACGCTTCTCAGTTTGCCAAAGCTGGTGTTGTGGCTTTGTCACCGACCCGAGGCCGCTAGTTGCGGCGACGGTCAATAGAAGGCGCCAGGTTCTGACGTTTATTTTGACGGGAGAAGCGCCCATTGCTTCTATGGATTAATTTCCTCCGGGCAAATTTTCTATCTATGTCATTTATATCTCTGGACTGTTGCCTGTAAAAAGTGTTAACAATAAATAACACATCGGTACAATGCTCCTCTTGGAGGAAGTGATGTCACCAACTATTATATGTTTGTAAATAGAAAATTTGTCAATAAAAACCTTGTTTAGCTAATATGTAATTTGGGGAGAGACTTCCTTCAAGGTTCTTTGATACAGCCGTTTTCAATCAAAGCTATACCAAGCATATCCACCAATTGTCTCTCAATTAAAGTTAAGAAGCGCATAATGTATTTATTCTAGGGTTTTATTGTTCAATTTACAAAACTGTAAGAAACACAGAGAGATTTGTTCTATTGAACAACCTCTAACATAAAGAGAATAATGTCTCTCCATATAATTTACATATTAGCTCAACAATGGCTTTTAATTTATTCTCCATTTACAAACATGCAATATGCAATTTTCTTGAAATAATTTTATCTTATTATCTCTCCTCTACAATAATATTAAATTTTATAAATAAGAGAGATTAAGAGCTCAGAGTTAAAATGGAATAATTAAATTGTAAGAAAGCACATTTAAAATTAATTATAAGGGTTCTTTGTTTGCCGCAGCAATATAAACATGGGAGAGATCCAACATTGGCGAATTGAAAAATAGAAATAAAAAGTTGAAAGTGGCCAGGTGTCAATATGGTAATATTTTATTAAATTGGTAATATTAAACCTCAATGTTTTTAATGAATTTCAAAGTGCTGTTTCAATAGCGTAAATCCATTATTTATGCACAAAAGAAAAATGTCATGAAAATTAGAGAAAAATGAACATATTAAAAATGTATACAAGTGTGCATAAAAAACGATAAAAGTTTAATATATAAAAACAACAAAGAAGGAAACAAATGTATATAGGTATAAACATTCATATTGAGTTATGTTGTTATATTTTTAAAATCTCAAGAAAATAAATAAACTGGAAACATTTTTTTTCAAATAAAAATGGCGACCAAAACAAACAGTTGCACTATGTATGAAATGCGAGCAATTATACGTTTTCTTTATCATGAAGGAATTAAACCATTTGAAATTTGCTCCAGAATGAAAGATATTTACGGTGATAAATGTTCATCTCAAAATCGAATTTTCGAATGGGTTAGAAAATTCAAAAGCGGCATAGAAAGTTTGGATGACACACCGCGACCTGGCGCCCCGGTCAAGGTTAGTGATGATGCAACCACCTTGGCCATTGACGAGATGATACAGAACGGTCGTAACATTAGCATTAGAGTTATTTCTGTCGAACTTAACCTTAGTTATGGTAGTGTCCAAAAATAATTACAAAACATTTAAAGTACAGAAAAATTTGCACAAGATGGATGCCTCGGCTGCTCACAAAGGAAATGGAGGAAAAACGTCTAAACGCTTGTAAAGAGCTTTTGGAACGTTATGGAATTGAAGGTGTAGGTTTTCTTGATCGAATGGTGACTGGAGATATAACATGGATACACCATCACATTCCTGACTCTAAATGATCAAGTGCAGAATGGCATCACAAAGGTTCACCAACACCAAAGAAACCAAGGATAACAGATTCTGCTGGAAAAGTACTCTTTACTATTTTTTGGGACAGTAAAGAATGCATATTAGAAGACTATCTTCCAGAAGGCCAAACAGCTAATAGCATAGCTTATTCTGAGCTACTTGAAAAATAAATTAAGCCAAGAATTCGTTCCAAAAGGTGTGCTTGCTGAACAAAGGTCTCATCATTAAACCATCAATAAATTAAATTTTAAAGTTCTAAACCATCCACCTTACTCTCCTGAATTATCCTCGAGTGATTATTATTTATTTGGATGCTTAAAAAGATTTTAAGAGGCATGACCTTCAAGACTGATGAAGAGGTTAAAAAAGCAGTACATGGATGGCTTCTCAACACACAAGAGGTTTTTTTAAAGAGAATTTACAAGCCACCTGCCTTTGGAATAAGTGTATAGAAAAAAGATGAGGTTATGTAGAGGATTAAAAAATAAACTATCATTTTAATTTGCACTTTTTAATATAATTTTTAACTTTTATCGCTTTTATTGATCCCCCCTTGTATATTAATATATATATAAAGTAATAGTCAAATTATATTTACATATATAGGTGGGAGAGCAGTCGCGTGCAAACCGGAATGCTACAACCAACAGGTCAAAGAAGTCAAAACTCCCGAGTAGGACAGATGTCAGAGCTGACAAAGGAAGGAAGCATGACTCGGTTTGGCTCCGTTCGCCCGGCCCCGTACCTATAGAAACTCTCTACCCCCCAATATATTTTTCTTATCTCCACTCAAACATATCAGGGTGTCAAGTTCGTTGAGCCTGTTGACATTGTCTGCTGGGGATGAGTAGAGCTCTTCAATGAATGAGCAAATACCGTCAATAATGTAGTTTGGGGTTGCAGGTTGACACTTAGTACATAGTGGGAAAATCTTGCAACCTTTCTGGGAAGTCATTGTCCATAGATGACCAGAACTTAAGTCTGAAAATCAAAGACTGTTTTCTCTTGGGAGGACAAAATTGTTTCTCCTGCTCTGTACCAGTCATGTGCAGCATACCCACAAGATGACGGGTCTATGGGGACACCCTGGCTGATGATATAGTCTCGGTGTTGTCCATTCAGATATTCTCTGGAATATTCTCTCTTATAGTGCTGAATTAAGATACTGCGTCCCCTAATTTACCTTTCTCATCCACTTATGTTATACTTTATTGATTTGCACACGTGAAACATTTTGTTATATGGTTTGTTATATGGTTACATACTTATTTTTGAATCAGTTTAAATTTAATGTAAGGTGTTTAGTGATTATAAGGGTATTAGGATTTGATATTATTTTAAAGGTGTTATGAATAATTAGGAAAAATGATGGTTAAATATTAGAGGTTAAAGGAGCTTATAAAAAAGGATGCATTAGATTATATTTTATATTCAAGTAGAAAAACCTCAAGCCTAATCTTTTTCAAATTACCATTTTTTAATGAATCGGTTAATATGGATTAAACATGGTAGATATACATATTGTAGGATAAAGGTTTATTAATCATAGATATGCAAATGACATTAGGAGTTTTATAAGTTTACATAAGTTTCAATATAAATTGTTCATTGTGTACTGCCCGTGGGTTTAGAGATAGGGGATGAATCAATATTTCGTAAATATTTCTATGGTTTATTTATTATTTTGAAATATTTACTTTATAAATAATACAAAATAAATATTTTCAGCCTCTCTTTTTAAAATAAATAAAATAGGTTACTTCGATATATAATATTTTGAAAACTGTATTCAAAAAGGAAATTTATAGTTTTAAATTCCGCATTAATTATTCGATGAAAATATTTTATATTTACGAAGCAAATATTTTCTTCACTAAGCATCAAATTAATAAACACATAGCGAAAATAAAAAATAAAATATATTCAAACTTGAAATTCATTAAAATATTTAACCAGAAGAAAAAAATGAAAGTTTCTTAATTATTTAAAAAGTTTAGAATTAAACGTCAAGGCATGTATGTACTTAATGAGATTAAAACAATTTCAAAAAGACGATAACAACCGTATTTTATAGAAGGTTTTATATGGTTTAATGGGGGCATATCTTTAATTGGTTGGCCTATCCCAATATTCTGCCCACGCTGGAAATGGCTTTTTAATGAAGTGATTTGTCATTGAGCGGTTGTGGGACTACTTCCCATTTAAGTAAATGTTTTTTATTGTTGTTGCTGTTCTTGTTTTTAAAATTGCATTATTTTACTTTTAATTAAAAATATAAACGCGAAATTTGCGAATTTTTGCGTTTTAAAAATGTAACATATATTGATTTAAAATATGTTATTTCAATTTAATATTATATATATATATATTATAATACTTTTCGTAATAATGTAAAAAATAAATTTAGGATTTCACTTTGAAGACATTTTCCACTTCAATGGCAACATTTCCTTTTTAAAAATATTTTATTTTATTTTGAAAATAGAGCAATCCATAAATAAATCTTTAATTAAAAAGGCATATATTTGATTAAAAAATGGTAAAATAAATGATTTTTTGATCCAATATATGCCTTTTTAATTAAAGATTTTATTTTATTTGAAATTAAACTCTAAATAATCTTAGTGTTAAAAAATTACTTTTAAGTTTACTGAAATTTATTTATTTCAAATATTTTTTGTATTTATTTTAATCAAACGCTAAAATAAAACACATTTGATATTTGTCTCAAGTATACTCTCTTATATTCCCGCGACAAGCTGCTTCCCAGTTTTCATAACTGTTACGCAAACTTTGACTTTAATCATCATCGATGCTACGTCACTACTATGACGTCACTACTTCCAACTTCTACCTTCAAACTTGCTGTTATGTTTATCGCTAGCTTGCTTTAACAATATATGTAATGGAACAAGTCGTTCCTTAAATAAATATATATTTGTTTTTATCTAAAGGGATGTCCTCGTAACTACAACATACGTAAGTACCAAAACAACTAGAAATCCTTAGAAAGAAACATCGTATTTTGCTAAGCCTATATCAATTTGGTAGCAGAGCGTGGTTTGGGCGCGCGAATTGGACTAACCGCCAATTGATCCATTTAAATCAAAAAAGAAATTAAATAATTGGACTAGCCGCCAATTTAGAAATAAAAAGTTGAATGAAAATGGATACACATAACTTAGCAAAAATCGAACAGTTAACAGAAAACAACTATACAACGTGGTCCATGAAAATGGAAGCAATTCTAGATTCAAAAGATCTCTTCGAGGACGTAATTGTTAATGACGAGCCAGACTTTACAAAAAATAAAATAGAATATGATATTTGGAAGAAAAAGAATCGGGAAGCATACAGCTTAATAATATTGTCACTTTCGGATGACTTAACAATCATCTTTCGAGGCGATAAAAGGGCCAAAAGAATTTAGTACGACATAAAGAAAAGGTTTGAAGGATCTCTAGAAAATAAAAGGATAGACCTAATGTTGGATCTAGCCAGACTAAAATTGAACCCAAATGAAAATGCCAACATGTATATTGTACGAGCACAGAAACTAGCACAAGAGATCACCCAGCTAGGAAAGACAGTAACAGAAAGAGAACTTGTACGATACATTGTTGAAGGACTCACACCTAACTTTGACACGATCGCAGCAGCACTGTCAATAAACAGAGGAATCTCCTTACCAGACTTGAGACAAACTCTACTGGATTTCGAGAAGAAAAGACAGGACAGAAGCAAAAATCATGAAAATGCTTTCAGATCATCAGGCAACCAATTCAAAGAAAAGTCATGCTTCATTTGCAAAAGAAAAGGACATTTCAAGAAAGACTTTTGGTTCAACCCTAACAACAAAGGAAATCAAAATAATACAACAAACAAAAATAACATGGCCAGTACAAGGAACTACCATAAAGGACCAAAACAAAACAAAGACACAGCCAGATCAGCAATCCAAGAACGAACGGAGGAACCATCCCAACGAAGAGACTCCACTTCAGAATACGCACTACATGCAAGCACAAGGGAGGAACGCCCGACGACTCAAGACGTGTGGATAATTGATTCTGCGTGCACAAGCCACATGACTTCCCATGGTGAATGGATCGAGCACAAGACGGAGGAGAGAAGCATACAAGTGGCGGAAGAAGGGAGACACATCGAATCTGCCTCATCAGGATTAATCCAAGCTACTGTACAAGGTAAGGACAAACTTAACAACGCTGTAACCCTGCATAATGTCCTCCATGTACCACACCTGAAAGGAAATCTAATGTCCATTCCAAGCGTAGTAAGAAGAGGGAACTCTGTTCTTTTGAATTCTGAAGGAGCATACATATACTCTTCTGATGACAAGCTAATAGGAACAGGCAACTTTGATGGTAACATGTACACATTGAACCTATCACGTTTACCTGAAGCAACTGATGTTCCAAGTGAACATTGCTTGATTTCAAAGGACAATTCTAGGACTGCATGGCACAGAAGGTTAGGACATCCTAGTGACAACAAATTAGACCTGATTTTGAAGAACAATCTTCTAAAAGGCTTGGACTCTATAAATGGTACCCTTGATCAATGTGATGCTTGCTCATTGGGAAAAATGACCAAAGTACCCTATGTCCACACAGATAGCAATCAGGAAAACTACCCCTTTGAAGCCATTTATGTCGATCTCTGTGGTCCAATGAGAATAAAATCCTTGGGCGGAAGTAAATATTTCTTGACCATCGTAGATGGATTTTCTAGGAGAATATTTGTAGAATTTCTCAAAGATAAACTCTCAGCAGCAGAAGTTTTGAAGAAGTTTATTGTAAAGAGAGAAAACGAGCTAAACTCAAAACTAAAACGACTTAGAACAGATAACGGAACAGAATTTATCAATAAAAACCTTGAAACCTTCATAGAATCCAAAGGAATTAAACATGAACTAACTACACCGTACACCCCAAGAAGCAATGGGAGAGTTAAAAGAGCTAACAGAACACTATTAGACAAAGGCCGAACACTTTTGGCAGACTCCCAATTACCCCTACACTTCTGGGCAGAAGCTGTGAATACAGCTGCATATCTGTACAATCTAACTCCGACAACCAATGACCCAGACACTACCCCTATGGAAAAATGGAAAGGTAAAAAGCCATCCGTCTCTCACATCATGAGATTTGGTTGTGAAGTCTTCTATAAACTCGAGAATCATCAAAGACACAAACTAGAAGCTAAATCTAAGAGAGGAATATTTGTAGGCTATTCAAGATGCAGAAGAGCTTATCGAGTATTTGATATCACAGCGAGAGTCATTCTTGAAACCGCAGACATTCACTTCAGAGAGAACAATAATGTCATCTCGGAAGAAAAACAAAGTGATAATAATACGGACACTGACGCATATTTCTTCATTCAGGAGGATGAACAACTGGGCAATCATGTTCTATCAGATGTTGATATTGAAGAGCCAGCACCAGATACCATGATTAACAGACAGATAGAGTCAAGTGGATCAGACAGACCACAAAGAACTCGAACAATACCTAAAAGATTCGATGACTACGTTCTGGCTACTACGAATGAAACCATTCCGAAAGACTATGAAGAAGCCATCGCATGCGAAGACAAGATACATTGGGAGAACGCAATGCTTGAGGAAATACAGAACATGTACTCACATCAAGTATGGGAACTGGTACCTAGACCTGTAAACGCTAAAGTTGTCAAAAGTAAATGGGTGTTCAAAATGTCTAAAGACCAAGAAAACAAAACTTACAAAGCTAGACTTGTTGCAATTGGATACAACCAAATCCCAGGAAGAGATTACAACGAAAGTTTCAGCCCTGTAATTAAAAATGCCACCCTCAGGACTATTTTGTCAATGGCAGCAACAAAAGATTCAGTCATTTAACTATTTGATGTGAAAGCAGCCTATTTAAATGGAAACATTGAAAACACAATATTCATGGAACAACCTGCTGGATTTGTTCAAGACAGAGACAAAGTTTGCAAACTCAACAAAAGTATTTACGGTCTACCTCAATCCGGAAGATCGTGGTATGAGAAATTCAGTCAAGTACTTCATGACTGTGGACTGGAAAAACTTAAATCTGATCCTTGCCTATTTAAATGGAAGAATGAAGACAAATACTTCTATGTAGGGATATATGTTGATGACTTTATCACTGTCTCAGATTCTGAAGATACCTCAAACAGATTCATCAATAAATTGAGACATCACCTGGAAATAAAGGATGTAACATGTAAAGGCATGTTTTTGGGAATCAAGATCATACAAGACAAGGAGGGAATTTCGCTACAGCAAAGCCACTATGTACAACAAATATTGCAGAAATATGGAATGGAAAATTGTAAGGAAGTTCCAACACCAGGTTCCAAAGAAATCAATTTGGACAATCATATTGAAGATGACAATTGGGATCAGCACACTTACCAAGAAGCCCTTGGAATGCTAATGTTTCTAGCTGTTAACACCAGACCCGACATCGCTTACATCACTAGCAAACTTTCACAGTACTCCAGACAACCAAAACAGATGCACTGGACAGCAATCAAAAGAGTGATGAGATACCTACGAGGAACAATTGACCTAGGAGTGAAATTTGAAAGAGGGAAGACTGGAATCCTTAAGTCCTACACCGATGCCAGCTGGTCGACCACTCATGATGGAAAATCCTACGGCGGATATGTATTGAAGCTCGGCGAAGCAACTATAGACTGGAAAAGTAGTAAACAACCACTCGTCGCCCTCTCCACAATGGAAGCGGAAATGATAGCTGCTTGTGAAAGCTGCTGTCAAATCAAGTGGATAATAAACCTGCTACGAGAGCTGGAAGAATGGAATTTCATGAAAAAACCAACTGCGATCTATACAGACAGTCAGTCATTGATCAACTGGATCTCCAGCCCTAAACAAAGCGGTCGCTGTAGACATATCAACAGAAAGTACCACTTCTTAAGAGACTGTTATGAATCCAGAGACTTCTGCCTTCTGTACAAGCCATCCCAGGACCTGGAAGTGGATATCTTCACAAAGGACTTATCCCGGGACCAGATGAAGAAACACCTGGAGAACCTCAGCATCGTGGGAATAAAGACAAAGTAAGGAGGGAATTGTTACGCAAACTTTGACTTTAATCATCATCGATGCTACGTCACTACTATGACGTCACTACTTCCAACTTCTACCTTCAAACTTGCTGTTATGTTTATCGCTAGCTTGCTTTAACAATATATGTAATGGAACAAGTCGTTCCTTAAATAAATATATATTTGTTTTTATCTAAAGGGATGTCCTCGTAACTACAACATACGTAAGTACCAAAACAACTAGAAATCCTTAGAAAGAAACATCGTATTTTGCTAAGCCTATATCAATAACTATTGTTTTAATTGATTTTCAGATTTTACGAGAACACCACAAAAGTTATCATTTTGGCTTAGATATCCTAGCATTTTATCGTTTCATGAGTGAAAAGTTAATGTTCTAATTTTTATAATTCACATTTTAAATATATATATATATACTAAGTTTGGAATTGAAATATTCTCAACTATCGAAGTATCAACGACCTTGATGAAAACCCTCATTTATGTGAAGTTTTCAATGAACCTATTAAAATTATATTTGATAAACAGTTATATAATAGCTAAACGGTTATGCTGGGTAACATTTTGTATAGGTATCATAATAAATATCCAATGCCACATATTAGATGATAAATAACCTTTTGAAAGAAATCTTAAATCACTATTTCTATATCTTGATTAAAACGGATATATACGAAAATTTAAAATGAACAGCATTCGAATATGTTGGATAACTGAATGCTACGACAGCTAGCGCCACACTGGACCTATCATCATCAACAACTGTTTGTTTACCTTTCTTCTCTATACTTCAATAACTGTTCGCTACCATAACTTTGTCTTTTTCTTGCTAAATGGATAATAAAGATTATTATCATATAATCCTCAACGTCCTCATGCCTTCCTACAAGCTGTAAGTACCTAAATCTTACAACAATTCGATTATGAGACTGATATTGCATGAAATTCAACTAACGAGTTAAGACAAAGAAAAAAAGGCTTAGCAAAAATGGCGTCACTCCCGAGCCACGATGTAACCCTAAATAAGCTCGACGGCTATAACTACTCACTATGGTCTTTCAAAATTGAAATGCTCGTGCAAAAGGAAGATCTTTGGGAAGTTGTCACCGAAAATATTCCAGATGAACCTAAAATCGAATGGAAAAAGAAAGACTCAAAAGCTAGAGCTATCATTAATCTAAGCATCGCCGACTCACAAATAGTGCATGTCAAAAACCTACTAACAGCCAAAGCTACCTGGGACACTCTTAAAAATATCTATGAAAGAAAAACACTCTCAGGAAAAATTTATTTGCTAAGGAAGCTATACAGCTTAAAACTCGAAGAAGACAAAGACATGCAACAGCACATCACTACCATGATGGAAATAGTTGACAAACTGCGAACCATTGGCGAAACACTAAAGGACTCTCACATCACGGCTATACTGCTTTGCTCGCTCCCAAAGAGCTACTCCAATCTCATCACGATGTTGGAATCAAGGCCTGATGACGAGCTAACGCTTGAATTCACCAAGAACAAACTCCTTGATGAACACACACGCAGAGTAGAAAGCTCGAAAGACGAAAGCACCGGATCAAAAGCCTTAAAAAGCCTCCACGGAGCTTCAAGCCAAAGAAGAGAAAAAGAGAAGAAATTCTGTTCTTTCTGCCACAAACCAAACCACTCCAAAGAAGAATGTTGGCACTATCAAAAGCGAAACAACAGCAACAAAGAGTACAAATATGAAAACTTCAGAAGAGGAAACGTACCAAAGTACACAAATCAGTCGAGTGTCACCCAAGAACAACCAACAAATCAGAGAACAACAAAAGGACCTAACCCAAAAGCTCTCAATTGCACTCAACGAGGAGCAAGTGTACACAACTGGTTCATCGACTCTGGAGCCACATCTCATATGGCGTACGACGAAAGCTTCTTCACTGAACTTAACAGAGAACAAACACAAAATGTTGTGGTTGCTAATGGCAATAAGCTGCAGGTCAAAGGGATAGGACAAGGAGAAATCAAAGTCATCACACCCCAAGGAAAGACTGACACCTTACTTCTCACAAAAGTTCTCTACATCCCGGAACTAACAGACAACCTTCTGTCAGTGAGTGCGGCCACCTCCAACGGATGTAAAGTAACGTTCAACAGAGATTGGTGTACCATCGAAAGAGACAACACAGCCCTCGCGAACGGTATACTTGACAATGGAATGTACCGACTCCACCTGGATGACAACCCCCAAACTCGCACATTCAAAGCAAATGCTGCAAAACAAAACCACTGCAAGAACAAAAATTGCCTCATGCTCTGGCACGACAGACTAGGACACAGAAATATAGAATCAATTAAGAAGATTCGAAATGAGAACCTAGCAAGAGGACTAAGTCTAAATAACTGTTCGCACAGCACAGACTGCGTTCAGTGCATTCAAGGAAAACTCACCGAAACCCCATTTCCAAAGAAGACAGAGTACAGAGCAACTGAAACGCTTCAACTTGTCCACAGTGATGTCTGCGGTCCATTACCAACTAACTCTCTCAGCGGTAAGAGATACTTCATCACCTTCACTGATGACTACAGCAGATACACGAAGACCTACCTCCTGAAAGGAAAAGACGAAGCCTATGAAAAAATAAAAGACTACCTCATCTCAGCACACACGGAATTTGGAAAAAATATCCAAACCATGCGGACAGACAACGGTCGTGAGTACGTAAACCGACAAGTCGAAGATTTCCTGAACCAAAGCGGAATCAAACATCAGCTAACAGTCCCCTACTCACCAGCCCAGAACGGAGTAGCCGAAAGGAAAAATCGATCACTAATGGAGATGACAAGATGCATGCTGTTTGACTCAGGACTCCCACAGTCTCTATGGGCGGAAGCGGTTACCACAGCTAATTACCTACACAACCGAATACCCTCGAAAGCTACAGACAAGACTCCTTTTGAACTATGGACCAACAGGAAGCCCAGTCTGAAGCATCTAAAAAGATTCGGATGTAAAGCCTTCGCCTATATTCCCAAGATAAAAAGAAACAAGTTGGATAGCAAAGTTATCGAAGGGATCTTTCTTGGATACGATGATCGAAGCAAAGGATACAGAATCCTGCACGACACCGACAACATTACAATCAGCAGATCCGTAAAATTTATAGAAAAAGAAAATGGGTTTCACCTCGCCTCCACAAAAACAACTTCACCACAAGTGCTAAGTACAGATCTAACTTCCTCCAATCATATTGGAAAAGCAGAAGAAAGTCAGGAACCAGGAACACAACCCGAAAACCTTGAGGACTCAGAAACCGAGGATTACCTTCAACCCGGTACAAGCACAGGAACACCAGTGGTCACACAAAGAAGATCCACGAGACCAACAAAGGGAATACCTCCCATAAGAAATGACTACATGCTGTACAAAACTGAAGCTCAAGACATTCAGACACCTACCAACTACTCGGAAGTCCTACAATTACCAAAAATAGAAAGAGAAAAATGGCTACAAGCAATGAACGAAGAACTAAATTCTCTTGAGAAGAACCATGCCTGGGAACTAACCCCTCTACCTAAGGACAAAAAGATCATAGGATGTAAATGGACCTATAAACAAAAACTCAATTCCAAAGGAGAAATAGAGCGGTACAAAGCCAGACTCGTAGCAAAAGGGTTCAATCAGAAATTCGGCCGAGACTACGAAGAAACCTTTGCACCAATTGTGAAGCATTCTACAATTAGAGCCTTCCTAGCTGCATCAGTCTACAAAGGGATGAAAGTGAACCACCTCGATGTCAAGACAGCGTTCCTACACGGCGACCTAGATAAAGAACTCTACATGGAACTCCCAGAAGGACTCCATACAAAACAAACAAACAAAGTCTGCAAACTAAAGAAGGAAATTTACGGTCTAAAACAAGCTGGAAGATCTTGGAACACAAAAATTGCAAGCACTCTAATTAAAAATAACTTCAAACAGAGCATTGTAGACCCATGCCTATTCACCAAGAATGAAGAAAACTATTCCATCTACTTGATTCTATATGTGGATGACATGCTCCTCGCAAGCGATTCCGAGATAATCATCCAAAACACTGTAAAAACTCTCGAAAAAGAATTCGAAATAAAGAACCTTGGAGACCCCACTCAATTCATTGGTATAGAAATCTCAAGGAACAGAGAAGGTGAACTCCTTCTGAGCCAAAAGAATAAAATCCAAGAATTAGTTGAAAGGTACAATCTCCAAGAAGCGAAACCTACTTTCACTCCCATGGAAAGCGGATACCCCGGTATATCTGATGAAAAACTTCTACCAAACAACGTCCAATACCAACAACTGATAGGCTCACCATTGTACCTAAGCGTAGTATCCAGACCAGATATCGCAGCTCCAGTCTGCATACTTAGCAGCAGAAACCAGAATCCTAGAAATTGTGACTGGAATGCAGCAAAAAGAATCGTAAGATATCTAAAAACTACTAAAGAACTCGAGCTACGCATATCTAACCAAAAACCTCCCACGCTGGAAGCATACAGCGATGCCACATGGGCAAGCGACAACACCGACAGAAAATCACTAAGCGGAAACTTGTTCCTACTGGGTTCAAACCCCATCTCATGAATGACTGGGAAACAAGGTTGCGTGTCTCTCTCATCCACCGAAGCGGAACTAATCTCCGCAGCTGAAGCCTCACAAGAACTGTTATGGCTTCTCGACTTGCTAAAGGATCTCGAACTGGAACAGAAAGCTCCAATCTACTTCCACCAAGACAATCAATCATGTCTCAAGATATGTTCATCCGAAAAAGTGTCTTCTAGAACCAAGCACATCGCAACCAAGATCCATCACCTGAAGGATCTTCAGAAGAAGACAGTGATAAAAATGATCTACTGCCCAACTGGCGACATGAAGGCGGACATCCTGACCAAGCCGCTACCAAGGCCGACATTTGAGAAGTTACGCTACAACCTCGTGATGTCTCCACATTCATGCCGGGGATTTGTTGGATAACTGAATGCTACGACAGCTAGCGCCACACTGGACCTATCATCATCAACAACTGTTTGTTTACCTTTCTTCTCTATACTTCAATAACTGTTCGCTACCATAACTTTGTCTTTTTCTTGCTAAATGGATAATAAAGATTATTATCATATAATCCTCAACGTCCTCATGCCTTCCTACAAGCTGTAAGTACCTAAATCTTACAACAGAATAAAATGAAATTAACTATATTAAAAATAAAATATCTATTATATATAATCCTTAAGACATCAAATAAATGGAATGCTTGCGATTAAATATGAAAGTGTTGTTGTTAAAGTGTAAATTGTTATAATTTTAATATATAATCTTTTTGTGTTTTTAAAATGCTAAAACTATTAATACATTTTAGTGAAAATAAAAATGAAGTGTATATTTACAATTTATATATATTTTCAAAAAATTGCTAAATAAAAATAAATTAATAAATATTTTAATGTACATTTGTTTTGTACAAATATAATAAAAATGTTTAATTATAAAGAGTCAGAGGATTAAAATATATATATATATATATATATATATTAAAAAACGAAAGAAAAAAATAAAAGATAAAAAGATCAGGTGTTGAAATCAATATAAAAAATGGCATATCCTGACCAGGAGCACATGTGCTTTACAGAAGGCAGAGCGCCATCTGGTGGAACAGAAATCAACTAAACATTGATTTAGCCTGTTCCCTGATATTTGGCCAACCCAATTTCTTGATAAATCAAGAAAAGCCATCCACGAACGCGTTTCGCGCTTTTGGCGCTCGTCAGCGTGGAGTAGGCTGAACCATTGCGACCAAAAAATATTTTTTTTTTTGGTCCCAATGGCTTCCCGAAAAATCAAGAAATGAGGGAACAGGCTAAATCAATGTTTAGTTGATTTCTATTCCACCAGATGGCGCTCTGCCTTCTGTAAAGCACATGTGCTCCTGGTCAGGATATGCCATTTTTTATATTGATTTCAACACCTGATCTTTTTATCTTTTATTTTTTTCTTTCGTTTTTTAATGTGCTAAGCGTATTTACGCAAGTTTGGCCATAAATACCCATTTCTTGATTTTTCGGGAAGCCATTGGGACCAAAAAAAAAAAATATTTTTTGGTCGCAATGGTTCAGCCTACTCCACGCTGACGAGCGCCAAAAGCGCGAAACGCGTTCGTGGATGGCTTTTCTTGATTTATCAAGAAATTGGGTTGGCCAAATATCAGGGAACAGGCTAAATCAATGTTTAGTTGATTTCTGTTCCACCAGATGGCGCTCTGCCTTCTGTAAAGCACATGTGCTCCTGGTCAGGATATGCCATTTTATATATATATATATATATTGAAAACTATTTTAATATAAATGTTGAAATTTTGAGACATCAATTTACGATTTAACGACAACATTTTATATTATAAATTAATAACATTTTACCTTTTAATAGCGACAATTCAATTTTAAGCTATATTTTCGATTTTATTTGAAATTTTAAAGTTATATATTTATTTTCATATTATATATTGTAACATATTTATTTTAGATGAAAAAAAAATAATTCAATTTAGCAGTGTATTTTTGTTAGGATAACTTATAAAATTTTAAAAATCACATTAATTTCAAAATTCACATTTTGATTTTAATAAAAACAGATTATCTTTTGTGCATGTTGAAAGTTTTTCACTGTTAAGAATCTCATTTAAAAGTTGAATAACATCGTTTTATGTTATTTTATAGTTAAATAGCAATTATTTTAAGAATTTAAAACAACTTCGAAGGTTTGAAAATACATTAAAATATAATATCAACGTATAGAGAGTTTAAAACAACATTTGAGGTAAAATGTCAATATTTGATTCAGTAATTATATATCAACAACTTGAGCCAACTAATACATATTTTCGATTTATTCCTAATTTTATATTTAAATCTCCGCATTTTTACACAATTTTCATGCCCATTTTTATTATAATTCTTAATTTCACATTTATAACGTATCATGTGTTAAGTGCAAAAGAGGTTTACTGAATAAAATAAATATATTGTGTTATATTAAATAGAAAATTGTTAATAAGAATTATCAATTTAAATATATAATGTTCTCTTTAAACCTCAAAATATTGTTATCGCACTGTATTTTATTTTAAAGTATAAAACGTTTTTCACATTAAATGTAGTTTAGAAACAAAATTATGACTTTTCTATACCCTGATATGTCGTTGTTCACAACTTCGAATTATATTCTAAAATCTTAAAGAATTCTTTATATTAAACTATAAGATGTTGATATTTCACCATAAATACACTAACAACATACATTGTATTGTGTTTCTTAAAAGAGAGTTCAATACCTTTAATATACGCACAAAAATGAATATGTCCTTATTTAAAAAAAAATGCTGATTGAAATAAAAAAACTACTATAATATACTAATCACATCAAAATCAAATGTGTTTTCCATTAACATTTGAAAAGAAAACATATTACTGTTTAAGTTTCTAATAAAATTTCATATATCGATTAAAATGGAAATGTTGGTATTAAAATGTAGAATGTTGTTATATTAAAATTAAAAATGTTATTAAAGTGTATATTATTGGAAATAGAGTGTAACTTGTTATTAGAGTGTAAAATGTCATTAAAAAGTGTAAAACTTTGTCCTGGAAGTTCAAAATCTATATTTCAATATATGTAAATATATTTTGAAAATAGAGAAATCCATAAATAAATCTTCAATTAAAAATGCATATATTGGATCAAAATATAATTTATTTTACCAATATTTCAGTTGGCTGAACGCCAACCTTTATCAAGGTGTTATAACATATTTAATGTTTGTCAACAACAAACTCAGCGCCACATAACGTCAACAGAATTAAGTTTTAAAATATTTTGTTATATTCAATGGGGAGAAAAATATATATATATCAACTTTTTTTCTCTCCATTGAATATAACAAAATATTTTTAAAACTTAATTCTGTTGACGTTATGTGGCGCTGAGTTTGTTGTTGACAAACATTAAATATGTTATAACACCTTGATAAAGGTTGGCGTTCAGCCAACTGAAATATTGGCAAAATAAATTATATTTTGATCCAATATATGCCTTTTTAATTAATGTAAATATATGTTAAGATAAAGTTCCAAGACATAATTTGATACATGGTTTATTAGTATGTCAAGTTATCAAATTAATGAAATTCGTTTCACAGATTACAGAGATGGCGACGATCATCTCGTAATTTTACCAAAACAAAGCCAGTCTTACAAGGTTTTCAAAAGTTCGAAGCCATTTGAATAGTTTGTCGAAACAACGAAGAGATATTTCATAAATATGCCAAGAAATTGAAGCTAGTTTAAAAACACGTTGCTGTATGCGAAATGAAATTTAATAAAATTATAAAATTTTAAAAAGTAAATTATATGATTCGAAAGATAAAAATTTAAAACAGATTTTTAAATATTATTTTTTTCTTCAAAGAAAAAGCAACAAGAACATTATTTAAAATAATTGCTAATGAATAATCTTTTATTCATAAATTTCAATCGATAACAACTAATGTGAACAATTCCTGGATGTTCTATAATTAAATTTATTTCAGAACTTTTGAAGATTTGGTGCAATAACATCCCTGAAAAAAAAAAAGAGGTTGATGCCAGTTAAAAAAGGTTCGTCAAAATAACAAAACCATATGTCTTTGTGTGGTAAGATACTGTAATCATTTTAGCAAATTGGCTAGGACAATTTAGGCCACAGATTAAATATTTTGTCGAAAATTATATATATGTAATATTGTTGCAATGTGCCTACGTATGGATGAACTAGCAGTCGTGTACGTGAGGCGAGTGTTGATGATCTTCCCACACGCAGACAACAAGAAGCAGAGACAGGGCTAGATGTTAGCACAAAGAGGGATCGGGGACAGCCCACGGGACAGAGGTAGAGGCCATGACACCAACTTTGATGTTTATCACCGAGACATGAAGGAAGAGTGTGTGAGACAGACAGGCTGAAGCGAACTGCTGAGAAACACCCCCTAGAATATCTGCTGACCCCCTGCCAAAACTTGTCCTGCTTACAGGGGGGTCTCTATAAGAATGTCCCTCGGGACCCCACATGGGCTGGGCGTTGCCTTTTTCCACCCCTCTGTCCCTGCTGCCACCAGCTGACCGCTCTCTCTTTGGATCTTTATTTTGACGCCACCAATTTTAGTTTATATACAAAAAGGGTGTACAGGTTATATTAATAAAGATATAGCATATATACAAAATATGGGGGTGGTAGCAAATAGAAAGTGTAATTATTATACAGTTTAAAATATACGATAGAATGTGCCCCCGGTGATGAAGGTTTGTTTGAGGGAAATGAAATAACATGAATGATGACCTAACAAACCTATTATAAAATCAAAAGAAATAATTTGGGCACAAATTATTTAAAATTATTATAAGTATAGGATAATAAAAAGGACAATAATATAATGATAACGTCTCAATAAGATATAGAATATGATGAAAGAAAAAATACATAAGAATAAATGATAAAATTGAGAAAATATGCAAGATAAAATTAGAAATGCCGTAAAAGTAATTTACTTATAGAAAAAAAAAAAGAGAACCCATTGAATGAAAAAATAACTAAAAGAAAAGCGCATAAAAATATTAAGTTGAACTAAGATTATAAGATGACGCAGAGGGTTAATGAGGGTATATGGGATGTCTGAGTATGTTCCTGCAAAGAAATAGCTTAATGAGTTCTGCAATGCAGTACGAACTTGTGTTAGTGAGGTACTGTTTTCATTAACAGAACGTTCCTGATGTTTCGTTTGCATCATCAGTTCAGACTAGCAGGGAGAGGTATGTAGGTTGAAGAATGTGGAAAGGTAAAGGTAAAGGCAAGATATGTACTGCTGTCAATAATGATGGTACCCGGCTTGTATGATGAGAAAAAAAAAATAAAAATGATAAAATGATAAAAATGATGAACCAGGTAATAAAAAGAAAGAAAGAAAAAAAATCTAGCTGGGTATCCTGAGCTCACTATTGGGAACGATATAGAGAGGAAGGATGTTTCCAGTTTGATTAATAAAAAAAAATTCTGGCGAGCAAGAATCTCTTGAGGGGAATACATGAGATTGGGGAATGAAGAAGGGGAAGGTAGTTGCAAGGGTTGTTCTGTTGCCAATGATGATTTCACCCGACTTGAATGGTAGTAAAGAAAAAAAAAAAGATTGGTAATGATGAGCCGGGTGATAAGAAAAATAATCTAACTGGGTATCCTGAACTCACTATTGGGAATGATATAGCGAGGAAGGATTTCTCAGTTGGATTAATAATAAAAAAAAAGTTTGGCGAACAGGAAGCCCTTGGGGCAATGCATGAGAAGGTATGGGTGGGGGAGTTTAGGAGACGTCAACGATAAAATTAGAAAAACGAAATATATAAAATGTATTAATTCAAAAATATCTCAAACTATTAAAATATATTATTGACGTTGTCAATATATTAAACTTTTTAAAATGATGAGAAAGATGGTTGAAGTTATAATATGTGTGTAAGCCTAGAGATGATGAAGATTACGATTTGAAGAAAAAAATAAAGAAATAATTAGTTGTTGATGGCTGACGGCATTGCTAATGAATGGTTAAATGAAACACAAAATAATAATAATGAATAATATAATTGATTAATGTTGAAATATTTTATACAATCTAGAGTTATATTAATTTAAATAGTATTGTGCAGGTAAAATAATGAACTTGATGGATTTATAATAATAATGTTATTGCTATAAAAATGATATCAAATGAGTAGTTAATTCAATGCGGAAAAAACGGAAATAGTGTTACTTTAAGAAGGTTCTGTAGAGAAAATTCTCCTACCAGATGGATGTCTTGAACGGGTCTTGTGGAGTCGCTTCCGATGAGGCTTGGTGATCACCGTTTGCGGTGGTTGCCATGGGACATCGTCGGTGCTGGTTGGCGGGGCAATGCCAGGATTTCTCAATGAATCTTGTCTACCTGTTCGAGCCGATGGAGGTAGATGTTCGTGGCGCAGGAGATGTCGATGGGGGCGATGATGACCTGCTCGATGCGAGGTACAGCTAGTCCTCGCATGGCGTGTTTGAGATGGTCCACTGGATCGTCAAGGTGGAGGGCAAGTAGAAGGAGCATCCACACGAATGCGCTGTTGACCACCGGAGTCGCTGTCATCCTCTTCATGCCGCTGTCCTCAGTAATCCTGTCGACTTTCTGTAATATTGTTGCAATATGCCTACGTATGGATGAACTGGCAGTCGTGTACGTGAGGCGAGTGTCGATGATCTTCCCACACGCGGACAACAAGAAGCAGAGGCAGGGCTGGATGTTAGCACCGAGTGATCGGGGACAGCCCACGGGACAGAGGTAGAGGCCATGACACCAACTTTGATGTTTATCACCGAGACATGGAGGGAGAGTGTGTGAGACAGACAGGCTGAAGCGAACTGCTGAGAAACACCCCCTAGAACATCTGCTGACCCCCTGCCAAAACGTGTCCTGCTTACAGGGGGGTCTCTATAAGAATGTCCCTCGGGACCCCACATGGGCTGGGCGTTGCCTTTTTCCACCCCCTCTGTCCCTGCTGCCACCAGCTGACCGCTCTCTCTTTGGATCTTTATTTTGACGCCACCAATTTTAGTTTATATACAAAAAGGGTGTACAGGTTATATTAATAAAGATATAGCATATATACAAAATATGGGGGTGGTAGCAAATAGAAAGTGTCATTATTATACAGTTTAAAATATACGATATATATGTAATCATATATTTTTTATAAAATCAAACTTAAAGCTTTATGTGTGTTACTAAAGTTATTTAACGCATTTTCATATATTCTCCTACATATTATAGCCAGATTTCTAAGTTATTTATTCATTAAAAAAAGTAATTTCAACAAGTGTTTCGAAAAACTATATCCCATTTCACAGTATAATAAAGTCAATTATTTACTTGTTTTTCTAAATATTTGAAGCCAATTTGACAAATTTCTTCTCAGAGGCGTGGTGCGCGACCTACGTTTTCTTCGTAGTTCACAAAATCCGTGGTGTCGCTGGAAACCCGCTGGCGATCTTCCATCAAATTCTTCAGCGGCGGCGCCATGTACATTGTGTATAGTTGTATATATGATTAATAATTCAAAATAATGATGCAATCTGTGCCTTTTGCATGTATTGACAAAATTCAATAATATTATACTAATTGTCAAAGTTATATCATTCCAAGTGTCTACATTGACGTCAGTTTCACAGGTTTGTTTTTTATATGACTCAACCTATTCAATGTTTAATATGATTATCAATTCAATATGACATGTTAGTCTATCATTACACTCAGCTTGACAAGTTGTTCAATTCATCAAAGATAATGTTGAGTTTTCTAAGTTGGTTTTAAAATATTAAAAGCATATTCAAAGTTCTGTCAGAGGTTCAGAAATCCAAGGATCTATCACGTGACCTCATCGAAACACTCAAACTTCAATCAATCAGATGGTGTGACTTCGAACAAAACGATCTCACGCTCAGCTCCAGATATCCGTCTTCATTACATCTATTAGATCATTCTTGCGCTTTATAAAACCACCATCAAAATTGCATAATGTCATACATAGAGAGTAATGTAATTAAATATTATTGAAAGCTATGAGGAATAAAACTACAAATGTCCCACTATCTATCCATTTGTATTTATATAGCGGGGGGTAGAAAATAAATCGAAGTTCATTAATCAGATATAGTTGTTAAACCAGTTCAGATGATTAAAGAAAAGAAAAACACAGCTATAGAACAATATAACTATCATAAATCTATCTAAAATAGCCCCACAAAATAAAAGTCAAAACATGTATGTATAAATATTCTCTTCTCATACCCTTAATTATATAAATATTTGATTTTATTTCTCTTTTTTTTTTTTGCAATGGGGAATTATTACAAGGCGGAATACCTTAATAAAGTTTTTGTTGTTCTATTTTAATTTAATTGACCCTAGGTTTATTTATTAATGCTTTGTAATAATGAGGAGGCTAGGAAATTTGAACAAGCAACAAAGAGAGAAACACAACTCTGTGTAAAATATAATAAAGCCAAAGAATATACTCAAGGAAGACAGTAAAATAATTTTACAATTCAATCTTTGATCATTAAAATGAATGTTGAATTTGCGTCATTTAGATAGGAAATACTATCAAAGATATGTTGGATTAATCTATCTGTAATTTCATTAAAAAAGGTATTGAATATATTCATGAAAAAAAAAAATATATATATATACAATTTTTTTTCTATCAAGAAAGGCTCGTACTCCCAACCTTTTTGGTCCTTGAGGTACAGTCTGCCTCACGCTGACTACAGCTAGCAGCATGAAACATGGGTGGCTTTTCTTGAATTATTAAGAAATCTTGGTCCCAATTAAGATGGAGAATAAATTAATATTTTGTTATAATAAACATAAAATATATTTTAAGAAAAAGGCATCTCCTTATCTCTATCAAGTTGATATTTATTCCGATAGATGGCGCAAGCCATCAGCAACTTCCAGTTGTACGATATGGAGATGCCTTTTTCTTAATTTATGCACCTTATCCCAGTACAATATCATATTTGTACTATTTTTTCATATAAATATCTTTATGATTTTAGAACGACATTTGAAAATTATCCGCATGTGTTTCTTTTTGAACGAAAAGTTGAAATTTATTTCAAAGGAGAAATAACGAAAATACTCTTCACAATTCACCCTTTATAATTCATCCCTAAGGTTAGAAATAGTCGTTATTTCTCCTTAAAATAAATTTCAATTTTTCGTTCAAAAGAAACACATGCAGATAATTTTCAAATGTCGTTCTATAAATATCATTATATCCCCCACAAAAGTAACCAGTAAAATTAACTATACAAAATAGTAAACATAACTACCCCAATAATTATGATATTTAGCAATTTTTATTTGACAAAGGATCGATAGCAAGCAACTGTTGTGAATTTCTATTATATACAAAAATATAAGACATTTAATTAAAACATTATATTACATGTAGCTAGTATAAATACAGGATATCTGTGTCTTCTCGGACTATCTCAGAATTTATGGTTCCATTATATTTATAGTGTGAGACAGAAGAAGTAATTCCAGAGACAATGAGTTGGTAATTATCGAGATAAAACTTCCGCACACTTTGTTTTTAGACCCCATAAATATTGTCCACTGTCACAATCTGTTTAACCTTGTCGTGGATAAGTCTTAATACTTGTACTTAACTCTTGTACACCGGATAGTTGAATATCTCGGTATATGTCCAATGACTCATTTACTCACAACACGTTTCTCTTTTACTGAATTCTCTTTTTACAACAATCATAGCAAGGTAAGAAACTTTGTTTCAACCTAAATTTGAATTTTTCTATTTACTGTTATAATGTAGAATATATTCACAGTTATTAGTTAAAGAACATTTTATGGTCTTTAGAAGATCATCTCTCTCCCATAAAAATAGAAATAGAATCATATATAAATAAATAATATGGAATTTCATTGTTTAATTCAACATCTGAATTAAAGAAACAAAAGGCATAATGATTATTTATCGAACTTAAATCTAATCGACTGATTAAGATAAAATAGTAATTAACAGCCCAATCAAAGCGCTATTAAAAGAAATAAACATATTACAAAAAAATATGTTAATATTACAGTTTTAATAGCCTAGTTACACATGTCGAAGGGCTATTGTATTGCCGTTATATATAAACTCTTTCTTCAGCGAATTGTATTTTATTTATAAATTTACAAAATATTTACAGTGGAATGGTATTTATGTGAAAAATGGCACCTCTATTATTCAATAAAGGCTTCGAAACAACGCATATATATCGTTTGAATGAAATATCAGACGATCCATCTAGGAAAGGTGAACACGTCACGTGGATCCTGTCTTCAAGGAAAGAAAAGAGAAGGCACATCGTTGATTAATCGTCCCTCCAATTCCTCAACAGCAATATTGATAATTGCGGCCGGTTATTGTCGTCGTGATGGATTGTCCAACAATCTTTATTTCCTCACCAACTCAATTAACGCATTGATTCGGCCACGCTGCTGACATGACAGAATGCCGTATTTACATCACCGCACCGATTCCAAAGCCACCTCTGATGTATACAGAACATGTCTAAGTAATATATATTTACTTAAAGTCTTGAAATTTACTTCAAATGAACTTTTCTGAAGTTTAGAAGACTCAGTTGAGGAGAAATTTAACGTCACCAGTTCTGGCGGAATGTACTTAAAGACATTGTGACCCTTGTTAATCAAGGGCTTCTTTGTTTTCATAAGATTCCAAAAATAAATATGTGTATCTCGGTAAATTCAGATTACCTCAAACTATTCAGGTTTAAATGAAATATCAATTTCATATCGCGTCTCAATAAGGTGATTGATTTTTCCGACTATCCTCATAATAGCTTTTGATGGAAGGTTTTGTGCCGAAAGTGTCGAGAGGAAACTTAATGCTCGTTTGGAGAAATTTCATTTGGAGAAACCTTTTTCGTCGCTTGTGCCGCGTAGCTCGTGTGTCAGTTTCCAAAGAAAGGCTACGTATAGTTTGTTGAATATTTTCAGGCATTCATAATAAATATACAAGCAGTGGGTGTTAATATTTTGGGGAAATTAGGTCGATACACTAAATGCTGAAATGGCACAAATATTATGTAAAAACACATGGAATTTTAAAATTACAAATTATCGAGGACCGTTGAGGCTTTTTCCCTGTTTCCCCTTTCCCTATTGTTGGCATCTTTCATTATATCTTGCCTGTAGTTCCTTAAGCTATGATTTCCTTCATTTTATTCATTTCATCAATCCAGTTCGCACTTAGTTTCTATTGTCCTAATGTAGAGTCCTCGAAGACGTTACACCTACTCACATGGCCTAGCCATTCTTTCTCTCTTATTCTTCTGATGATGTTTAATGATTCCCTCTGCATGGAAAATATTTTACCTTCTTTTCTTTCTATTGGTAATGTGGCCTAAAATGAAATATACAGAAATCTTCTGTAATATCACACCTCAAAGGCAAGAAGTCTTTTCTCAACTTCCTTTCCACTCAAGAGGTAGGCTCAAAATATAAACCTGGGACGGTTTAATCCTTTCACCTTTCAATTAGGTAACTTAGCAACTAGTCTTAATTCATTTTCATACTTAGTTATTGTCTGTTCTATTTTCTGCGAGTTAATCCAGGTCATTTACAAATTACACCTGTTCCACATTCTTAAGCGACAGATTGATAACGGATTCTAGTGTAAAGTCTTCCTCTCTTTAGGTAAGCAGATTACTTATCTCATATATTGATCAATTTGAAAGTTATATACATGCATCTTAAAAATAAAAATGTAAAACTATTATGGATATCTTTTAAAGGAAGTATCTTTGGAGTGTGAAGATACACACTGCTACACGTACATGTATTTAAACCCGACACCAAACAAATCAAAATTCCCAATCACATTAGAACATTCTAATAACTAAGATTTTCTAGAGTCACGACTACAACCATTCTGTAAGCGGCATATCCGAGAAATCAAATCCTGACCGCGACCAATAAAAATGTGATACGTTATAGTAAGCAGAAGATCTACGACTAGAATGGCAGTGTGTAAATTGATATTTTATATTTTTTAATCTTTGAATGCTCAAGTAATTTTTAGGTTTTATAGATATAACAAATTGTTGAAATAGTGAAACAGATAGCTTAATCACTTTCTAATTCTGAGTTCGGTTAAAAAAGGATAGTTTTACTTGTTCAAAAAAATGAAGATTGTTTATACCATGATCACTATGGAGTTTAGTCATCTCTTTCTTTAACTACTTATCTGCACATTTAAAAAGCAATTAAATATTTCATTGAAAGGGATCAAAACCCCGTTAACTTTACCGCATTTGATGATGGTTAGCAGATGTGGGTCTATTGAAGTATTTAGTTTAAATTCCTAGAGCTCAGACATACACTCTGACCTTGATCTAGATTTCTACTTGCCGGAATTCGGCCGTTTATACCAAACGAAAATCTTGATGGATTAAATCCTGGAGTTCGATGACATTAAAAGGTCTACCGTAAAATGTATGTTGGTATAATAATATAAACGTGATAGAGGCGATGGGGAATTTAGGAATCTCGTCTAGGTCCTCTTTTTATTTTCTAATGGCCCACACACAAATAAAATCTTCCACAAGATAGACCTAGCTACAGTACAATCTAATCCGATGTGTGACTATCTTTTGAAATCAAAAAAGACTTGTCCTGAAGTAACCCAGCCTCTGCTGAACGAATACCTTCAGCAGAGACCAGATGAATCTATAGGACATAGGAATAAACAGTTAAACCTGTCTATAGCGTCCCCTCTAAATAGTGCTTTCCTCTCTATAGCGCTCGATTTTAAATACGTAGTACGCTGCGATTTACATTAAAAGTGACCTTTCTATAGCACCCCCTCTCTATAGCACCCTATTTTGGTGAGTCCCAAGGGGGGGGGGCGCTATAGAGAGATTTACCTGTATATCGTAACATTCGCCTTTTCTAGAGATATTCTCTTTATTGCCGGGTTGTTATATTTGAATCCATTTCACAACAGCTCGGGAATGAATGCAGCCGTCCACAGACAGACCGGTCACAGTACGGAATCTAATAAAGTGGTGATGGATCTTCCTTCTTTTTAATTAGTTGACTTTTTGTTCGGTCCCATCGACCGCCTCTCAATTTAACGGCAGACGGAAATCATTAGTGGAGCGGGGCGAAACTTGTTAATTCACCTAATCTTATCTTGGATTTGCCAATATCTTGCTAACCAGTGGGGAGGTGCCTATTCTTCCTGGCAGCCTATTGACGAAGGGATCGTTCCCTAATTACAGTCTCTATATGAAAATTTGAAGAATGTTAAAAAATTGACAAAATATAATTCCAATCAGGCATATCCATATCTATTATATTTATATGTTTATAACCAGTTGATCCATCTAGATTCATTCATTAGTTTCTTATTCCTGTAGAACGGTCGTTAATACCCGAAAGATTGAAACGTGAACATTAAATATAAGATACTTGGTGATTTTATTTTCTATATTCATTTCTAATTGAGATAAAAGATGAGACATGAGAGGTAATGTTAAATATGATGGTCTCCAAGTTTAGGGTACACCGTAATGTTTTTTTCTTGAATCATTAAGTGGAAAACGAAATATTTTTATTTATCTTTAAATACAATAATATTTAAATAAAACTACATAGTAGAACATCCCATAAGATACCATTGAAGTACAAGAATACATCTTCTTGGCGTTCTCTCTCTCTCTCCAACTCTCCAGGAAATAATTATCAATTAGCAGTTGGATTAAATTGTCTGTGGTGGCTTACTCGATGCATCATCATCAGTCACGTGACGTCAGAACTTCATTTGTAAATATTTAGTTTATATATCTCAGTTTGCTTCTGTTTTCTGGAAAATATGTAAATACTTTCCTTGTTGGAATAAATTTATTTTATGATTAGTCGCTTTCTGGTCTCACTTATAATCATGATATGGACAATCGAATATTGACATGAAGCCAATCTCCCATGACAGTGCAACATTATCACATATGCTGTTTTTTTTTTAAAGTTATTTCAAAGATGGTCGCTATACAGAGCCTATTAAAATTATCAAAATATTTCTATGAATTTAGGTATATTCTTCTATATGACAGATCACTATTTAATTATGATGTAACGCTGAATTTATTAATTTATAGTATGAATACGGTGTCCCAAAGTCTTTCTTTTCCGTTTTTTTTAATCGCACTTGGAAACTTCTAAAGGCTTTTTAAGTTTGTTTAAAACGAATGCTGGCAAACGATCCATTAGGGAAAATGGTTGTGTACTAAAATTTACTAGAATAAGACAGCTTATCATCATCGTCTTTAATGATGAGCTACTACTCTCTGAACGACCATTATTTTAATATTTTTAAACTAGAGAACTTTAACTGATATAAATAAACCTCTAAAGAACGACCCCCTCTAACAATGACTGGAGTATCCATTTGAAGGTTTCTCATAGGAGATTCTACTGTATTAGGCTGATCAGTTTCATACTGAATTATACTAGAATAATAAAATCGGAAATAGCGAAAAATTAATTTACATAAAAACAATAAGAAATTAAAGTACAATAGTATTATGAACACTATTTAAAAATCAAATTATCAGAATCTTATATACACTGCGTGACATTGAAAATGGAACACCAAGAAATAGTGGCCAGAAAATTATGCAAATTTCAGGGTAGACGCGCCTAACCGAGTTATGCAAATGATGTAAAATGCGCAGCTCTCGTGCGCACATGGAGTAAGATATAAGGGAAGGAACTTGCAGAAAGGACAGTATTCGTGTCGTTATTTCTTCAAGGAAAATCATTGTAGAAATTTTGTTCTTGTGTCAAAAGACACGTGTAATAACAGAAAATACCAGGTCATCGTAAACGGAGGCAGTTCAAGCAGACAGACGCTTTTACGAGGGGCATGGTGATCGGACTGAAAAGGGCAGGTTGGTCCATACGTCAAATCGCAGCTGATACACACATTGGTGCGTCCACGGTGCACCGACTGTGGAGAAGATGGTGGGAACAAGGAAATGTGGCAATTTATAGGAATGTCGGTGCAACCAGAGTGACGTCAGCACGTGTGGATCGGCGTATCCTTCGACAAGCAGTGGCGGCCCCACAAGCCACTTGTACCGCCATCCTGCAACATGTGCAAGACACCCTAGATCATTCCATCTCGACCAGAACCATTTCCCGTCGATTGGTTGCTAATGGCTTGCACTCATGCCGTCCGCTAAGAAGACTGCCATTGACCCCACCGAATAGGCGCCAACCTTTGGAATGGTGCCGGGCTAGATCGACGTGGATGACGGAATGGCACAGGGTCGTGTTCTCAGATGAGTCGCGTTTCTGCTTGTCCAGTGATAGTCGCCGTGTACGCGTGTGGCGTCGACGTGGAGAAAGGTCCAATCCGGCAGCAATTGTGGAACGCCCCACCGTGCGACAACGTGGAATCATGGTTTGGGGCGCAATCGCGTATGATTCCAGGTCACCTTTACTTCGTATTCAGGGCACTATGACGGCTCAACGATACGTTGATGATGTGCTGCGACCGGTGACACTCCCCTACCTTCAGGGGGTACCCAATGCCCTTTATCAGCAGGATAACGCCCGACCGCACACTGCTCGCATTAGCCAACAAGCTCTGCAAGAAGTACAGATGCTTCCCTGGCCACCGTACTCTCCTGATCTCTCACCAATCGAGCACGTCTGGGACATCATTGGACGCCGTTTGCATGCCTTGCCACAGCCGCGTTCAGAAGACGAACTGTGGCAAATGGTTGAGAGGGAATGGAGAGCCATCCCTCAGGACGCCATCCGTACTCTGATTGACTCTCTACCTAGACGTGTTGTTGCGTGCATCGCCGTCCACGTTGGTCCTACTTGCTACTAAGCCGACGCCGTTCTCGCTCTGTATTATGACTATCATTTTGAAATAAAGATCACTTATTGTTCGTCCCTGTCTCTCTCTGTCTGCCGAGTTTCATCACTTTCTGGCCACTATTTCTTGGTGTTCCATTTTCAATGTCACGCAGTGTATGTCGCATCATCATTGAAGACATTTTTACAACTAAGATAATATATAAGGTCGTACATAGGGATCTTTACTTCGAAGGAAAAATGAAAGTATCAAACTGTGTGATAATAAAAAGTACAAAATAATGATACAGAAATATAAATATAAGCAAAGATTATTGTCTGTGGAGAAATGAGGATATGCAAACTTTAACATGGCACGGGAATTTTATTTCGGGGGCAAGAACAAATTAAAATTTATAAAATAGAAGAGAGGCAATGATGAACCTTTACAGAGTAGCGAACTATAGATATCAAATTAATAATCTGTTCATGAAATAATAAATATTTTGTAACATAACTCCTTACCTATAGGAGCTGTGACCCACAGCTTGTAAATACTGTAGTTACTGACATGGATCTGACGTGCTTCTGTCAACAATTTACTCGGAGTCTTGGAACTTATAAAATACCAGAGGCAATGAGGGTCGTTTAAACCGCAGCAAAATAAATACCAAATTAATAATCTATTCACAAATCAATAAATATTTTGCTCAAATATTAAAATAATTCACTAATGAAAATCTATCAACCATAATATCAAATTCTCGAGTCACCAACAAAAACCATCGTCATTGAAGCTCTAGGGTTAGTGTCTCAGTTTAATAAATTGTTGCTCAACAAATATTTATCTATGAAACTATGCTGAGGTTATTTCTTTATTATATAAATATCAAACATAATATTGTGCCTATAACTACTTGGCAGCTTTATTCATAACGCCCTTTGATGATATCGCTTCCTTATGTTATATATAATACGCATATTTGTATTTAATAATTTTCAAATTGATAATGTTGATCATTGTATATTTTAATTGTAAAATAGGCTTCTCCAATATATATGTTATATATTAATGATTTTTTACAGCTCGAGGAGCATGAACTCAGGGAATTCGTGTAATCTTTACACAAGGGTATAGGAAACAACATATTAATGACTTGAATCATATAATCGGTTAACATAGGGTAAAATAATAAAAAGGTTTATTGATTTTTTAAAATTATTTTAATGGGTTTTTAATTTGTAGGAATTTTGATTTTGTTGCGCAGTTTTGAATTTATTTTAATAAAAAAATATATAAATTATTTATATATTTTGCTTAGAGGTGATTGTGCATTACTTATTGACCCAACTTGTATATCTGTTTTATGTCTAAACAGTCTGAAATATGTTTTAAAAGTATAGGCTAATCAATAGGTATAGAGTCTTCAGCACATACTAACAGCCAACTATAATTCAACGCTTACCCTAATTCTTAAACCACTCTTTTTCAAATCCCAACCATTCAACTTTCAAATTACTATATTCAATTCAACATCCCCATTAGATGTTGATAACAAAATGTCATATAAAAATATCCACGAGCAGTGAATGTTGCAATGAATAAATAATAATCTCTTAAAAAACCAACTATAATTCAACACCTACTTCAAAAGAAAATTCTGATCTCTTGGAGTATTAAAGAAGTTGGAACTATACTAACACTCTATATCTATCCTTTTATATTTACATAATTTCTCTTCCCTCTCATGCAATATATACATATTTACTGGATGCTTATTATTTAAAGAAAGAGAGAACAAATCAGCATGTGGAATCACTAAAACAACATAAAGCAGATTACAGATTCAATAGCCTGACATCACTCCATATATCCCAACCTTCCAGCAAACAACCAGTTCACCAAGCTTGCAAGGAAAGAAATTTCTAGGTGGCTGGAGTTGGGCAGAAGATCGAAACCACTTATCAAAAGAAACATTAATATACCGGAGATCTACCCAACATTTATCACGACATAAAAATACCGTTTACATGCACACAATAGAAATTTTGTTTTCAATTTATAAAGAGTCAGTTAGGTTTATTAAGCCTAGATTTATTGTGAGAAAAATCGAATTAACTAATTCTAATTTTTCGAATTACTGAATTCTACAAATAATTTGCATATTCAAATTATTTCATCCATAGTTCTTCTTATAAATAGCTCCAACTAAATGTAGAAATATTTATTTTGATAAAGGACCTACTGTGTGTGTCGAAATATTAAACAAAATTCCGTAGAGATCCAAAATACGCCGTTTTCATTGAGCATACACTTTTTTTTGGATTGAAGGTTTTTAAAAGAGATATTTATTTCCAAATTTAGACTGTAAAAACATACAAATGTCAGAAATTGATAAAGTTTTTAAAGAATTTATTCAGCGATTTATAAATTTATCACGTAACAAATAAACAGAGAGAATTATTTTTATAAGTTACGCGATAATAATTTCGAAAATGTATATATCATTAAATATATTTTAAGATTCTCTAAAATTAAATATATGCATAAAGAAGAAGAGATTCAGAATTAGAAAAGAGTTGGTGGCCGGCGGTATATATCGTCTGTTTCCCACAACCATGAACCGGGATCGAATCCCACATTGGACACTTTTTTCTGTGAAGAACCTGTTCATGCTTATCATTGTAAATAACATAAGCTAGGTTGCTCTTTGTGAGCGGTACCTCATAAAGTTATTTTGGAACAGGAGAATTAGGGGCAACATGGCAAGTCTGAAACCCCATATCTCAGCAGAAGTGAAATTCCTCAATATTTGCCCGTCTCACGTGACAAACCATTCGATAGGATATAGAAACTGAAAAATTACGAAATTTTCAAAAATCTCTTCAACCTTGACAAAAGAAATTATTTGAAAGTTGAAAATCTTATTTTCCGTTTAGGAAGCTAGGAAAAAAATCTATATCACTGTAGGATGGCATATATGTTCAGTAAATATATAAAAAGTGTTTCTAAATGGTATCGATAGACGGCGCTAGATCAGGCGTCTGCACAAGAAAGAAGTCAGCCAATAGCAGGAGCCGATGGAGTCCCAGCCAATCAATGCGTCGAGCCGGCGCCAACGTGCGGTCGAACCAGGTGGATCATTGATTTGACGGTGGCGAACTTGTTACTTTGCCGTCATTCCTGGGCTAATTAGACATCCATCGGTCAGATGGACCGATACTTCAACCCCTCATCCCCTGGCTGGTGAGAAGACGTTGCGATATACTCATCGCCACCTATCAGATCAGATGTGAACACAACGCTGATGTTTATATGTGCGATAATTGATAATTTGACTCTTTTCATTAAAATACATGCTTTCAAATGTTTAAGAACTTTTGAGACAACCTTGTATATCTAGGCCCATCTGCTGATTGGCCACCCTTGATATAGAATATCAGAGATTAAATCATTCTTCTATAAGACTTCTGTTAGAATTTTACCAAGGTTACCAATATTACCAAGGTTGTCCCAAAGGTTCGTAAACACTTGCAAAATACAAATCAAACTCTAATAACTTTCATGCTATAGGCCCTCGTCTGAATGCCGTCTGAATTTATTTTGAAAATGAAAATTCCAAGTTTAGCTGATAGCTTCCAATAGCCATCAAACAATGAAATATTGCAGGTTATTGAAATAAATGTGAACCCACTTTAAAGTGAAATCCCCGGTTACACTCACATACAATTAATATCATTTAAATATCCTATTTTAAAGAGTAGTAACTAGTGAATAACATTTGAATATATTTAGATTTAATAGTTCCTTGTGGTTGAAAGGTGTCCACTAGGTGCCCAGTTTCTGTACAGTAGCATAGTTCACTTGGAGTAAGAAATATATACCCGGTTGATGAAATGATTGTCGATATCAGATAAATAGGTCATGCAAAGTTTGTCTGTGTGTGTATTTATCTAACTGTGTTGTGTGGCAGGTGTGTAAGTTGGTATTAACTTGAAAAAATCACATACAACCTTACAAAGCTGAATATTTCAATTGATCCATTCTACATAGAGTATCACACGTGTTCAGTGTATAAGACAAATCTGCCATGTGTCGGCCAAATATGCCGGCCGGAGCTTTTATAGGAAAGAGCATAGTTTGCCGTAAAGGTCCGCTGTTTCATTGTGTCCATAAGTAGCTTGATGGAAGTGAAAACGCCTAAAATGTAAAAGTACGAATTGTAAATAATTAGCTTTAGGATAAATATGGAAAGAGCATGAATGACATCGCCGAAGAGATGCGCTACTATAAGAATGTTGTTAGGTTCACACCTTGGTCTCAAGATTTCGAATTTTCGATAGACTGGTTGCTGACTGAGAATATGAACAATGGGCAAAGGCAAGCTTTTACCTTATCAACTGTACATGCTTGGTCGGAGGTACATATACAGGAACGACCAAATGTGCGTATATACGCTGAACAAAAGTGAGAAAAATATCATTTAAAAATAACAATGCTTAGTTGATTTATGTTCCACTAGATGGCGCTCTCTGCCATCTAAAACGACCGTGTGAGCGCAGTCAGGATATGCCTAATTTGTTTTTAATATAAAATCTGACTTTTTTTTATTATTTCAAATTTATTTTATTTTTATATTTTTAATTTAATTTTATATTTATTATATACTAGCGGACGTACCCGGCTTCGCCCGGGTTTTACCCGAGTAAAGGTTTGTCTAACGAATCGCTCGATAAAGTGAACATTTTTTCCCGGTCCCTTGAAAAATACTCGATAAGTTGAATAAAATCAATATTAATTGGTTCCCTCGGTAATTGGAAGTTAAGGGAATAATATCTTGCCTTGGAATTGTATCATTATTTTTGTCTCAAATAAATTGCCGTGTCATCCTGAATTTTGTCTTTCCTAATTTTCTACATTACAAAATCATCGTATCATCATGATAATATTTAGAGCAGATTGTTGAATTATAACAGATAAATTAGAATATTTATCTTGATTATTTTAAAGCGAAAAGTTATTTCAAAAATTTTATTTGCTAGAAACCTTCCCAGTACTATACTAAATAACTTCCCAAAGTTTCATGGCGTTCCAATGAGTGGTTTGGTCAGGCATAAAGGACAGACACACACACACACATACATTCATTTATATATATATAGATTTTTATTATATTTTATTTTATATTTTTAAATAGGTAGAAATATGTATGTGGGCGAATATAATATGCGAATTTACTTTTATATTTATTATATATTTTATTATATTTTTATTTTATATTTTTAAATAGGTAGATATATGTATGTGGGCGAATATAAATATGCGAATTATTTGACTATTACTACATGGCCCACACCTTATCCTGATCCAATACAAATCATTTGATGAATGATATCCTCTAGGAGATATCAGAATTATACGTTTCAATGCCTTCACTCATTAATGGTTTCAAATAAACAGTGGAACCTCTATGCCTTTGTAAAATGTAAAAGGATTTCACTAACCCAATATTTGATGAGAGTTCACCTCCAGGACAAACCAGGAATCCATTGCTGAGGGTTCTCTCAAGAGAGGTTCAACTATGTGGTAAAATATGATCGCCCCTCAACATGTCCCTACAGATCTCCTGGATAGATTCAATCAATACGACTGGTTTATTTCCACTTCTCCAATTTAAAACTTTACCAAAAGTTTCCAACCACTCATATTAAAGGTTTAATAAGAACGGTTAATTGTGAGCTCAACTTTAATTAATTCTCGGGCTGAAAAAATGGCTCAAGAATATAAAATGGAGCGGTTTCTATTTCCAGTACTTCTTTCTAATAGCTGGCTCCAACTTTTGAAATAAGGAATAAGTGAATATGAGGAGGATAGCTTGGTGGAACGCCTTTTGAGCGATTTATTCACTACTGGTTTATATATTTTCCAAAATACAGTCGAAGTACTCATTTCTTAAAATATTGTTTAATATGAGGGCCTTGTTATCGTTTCTTGTTTTCTAAACTTAAATTATACACTTCCAGCTGGAATGTAAACAAATAAAAAAGACCCGAGACTCATCAATTGTGAACTCTGCTGAAGATTTCGTCAGTGCCATCATCAGACCGCTGTATTTGGCGATTTTATAACCTTCAATTTGATAGCGATTTAGGATAAAGATATTTTCATAGGCAAAGATAATATATTCAGTGATTTTCCTAGGTCAAGAAAACTATAATGTCCAAGTATAATTCTGGATGAATATTATAGATTTTTTTTTTATGGAACAGAAATCAACTAAACATTAATTTTACCTGTTCCCTGATATTTGGCCAACCCAATTTCTTGATAAATCAAGAAAAGCCATCCACGAACGCGTTTCGCACTGTTCGCGCTCGTCAGCGTGGAGTAGGCTGTACCACTGCGACCAAGAAGAATTTTGGTCCCAGAGACTTCTAGTGAAACCAAGAAATGGGTATTTAAGGCCGAACTTGCGTAAATACGCTTAACACATGAAAAAAATATATATATCAACACCTGACCCTTTATTATTATTTTTTCTATTGATTTTTTCATATATATATATATATATGGTAAAAATTCCCCAAAGAGCAAATGGATATAATATAGCTAAAGGAAAGCTAGGCATTCCTCTACCTGCCACCAAAATAAATTGTACCGAGGAACGATCTTCTGTCATTCAAATGGACCAATCCAGTGCAGTCCTCAAGGTCAATGAAGTTAAGAGGATTACTCCAGGAGAGCCATAATTACGTCGTTGTTGACTCTGGAGAATATTTTCACACCATTATCTGGCGGGGAGCTACTCTGTGCAGGTCCTCCCTGTAATCCTCGCAGCAATATTTGAATTTATATTTTTTTTATGTAGAGCTTTGGCACTTTTAATACAATATTTTACACTTTATTCACAGAATTTTACATTTTAATGAAAAAATATTGCATTTCATTGACATTTTACACTTTGAAAACATAATTTTACATCTTAATGACAACGATTTCATTTTTCAACTTTATTTTTCGATTTAAAAAACATATATTTTTATTAAAGATTGAAAATTTGCCGGGAGGAATTTGTTCTAAAAAAGCATAGGGCTCATCTCTCGTCAAGTTAAACGTCAAAACTAGACGCCATCTGTTGACTTTCGCCTCAAACTAGCGGCCTCGAGTCGGTGACAAAGCCACAACACCAGCTTTGGCAAACTGAAGCGTCCACCTAGAGACCATGGTTTCGGGCTAATGGCTCTCGTTAGCCTAGGGCGACCTAGAGCACTATCTAGTGTAACAAAAATCAAAACTAAATGTTGTGTTAGCTTTCTTCCATTTTTACATATTCAGTGTACGAGCGCAAATTTGACCTTAACTATGCATTTCTCGATTTCCTTGGAGCCTTTGGACCTAATATTTGGTCGTTGAGGCACAGTCTGCCTACACGGGCCAACAGCTAGGTCCGTGGTTGGCCTTTCTTGATTTATGAATAAAATTGATTGCCTTAAAAATTATAGAACAAACTTTAATCAACGTTTAGTTAATCCATGTAAAATGCTTGTGTGAGCGTTCAGTATCTACAAGTGTATACTTGTTCTTTTCAACATTCCTAAAATGTACCCAGGCCATTGAGCGGTCAGTATCTACAAGTGTATACTTGTTCTTTTCAACATTCCTAAAATGTACCCAGGCCATTGAGTGGTCAGTATCTACAAGTGTATACTTGTTCTTTTCAACATTCCTAAAATGTACCCAGGCCATTGAGTGGTCAGTATCTACAAGTGTATACTTGTTCTTTTCAACATTCCTAAAATGTACCCAGGCCATTGAGTGGTCAGTATCTACAAGTGTATACTTGTTCTTTTCAACATTCCTAAAATGTACCCAGGCCATTGAGTGGTCAGTATCTACAAGTGTATACTTGTCATAATTTGTATATAATTAAATGCAACCCCGACCCACTATGTATGTACCATGTATGATTTTCAAAGATTTAATAAAAGAATAAGGTAACTGGAGGAAAGAAAGTAACAAAAGACATAGGAAGACGTCGCAGTTAACCTTCTGACCCCAGGTCCCTGCGAGCTAAGTTTAAACCGACACTTCCTGGAAAAACAGGACGTATCTAATGACCAGAAGTTATAAATGTTAAAGCTAACATTCAATACTTCCTGACAAAGCAAGACGTATTTTGATAACCGCGGAAGTAAATCGAGTCGAACAAATAAGACACTTCCTGACCCAAGCCGGGCGTAACTAACACCAAAAGAAGCCGCCGGCCCATCAGAAGATAGCACCTTAAGTAGGTCAACCAATAGGAAAAGAGCATGTGACATCTCTCGACCAATCAAAAGACAACACCTCAAGTAGGTCAACCAATAGGAAAGGATCATGTGACATCTCTCGACCAATCAGAGAGAAACTGAGGCTTGGTGTTAAATCGGAAAGCAAGAATGGGTAGTTACGCTTGAGCTCTCATAGGAACAACACCTACAGGGTTCACTGGCTCTCGCCGAGTTCGGACAGTGCTCCTTCGCTTCCAACAAGGTAACATCTACTCTAGAGATATCTCTCTCCGCTCATTTCATCATCGCCATGTGATCAACTAATTAATAAGTCAAATCGCTCAGCTCTTCTCAAGCTTTCTTCCCTCCAATCCAGTTGCCTTTTATTTTCAAACCTCATCATGTGTCCTGATTATTCCTAACTGTGTGCTTCACTTACCACTCAACGACTGCGCTTCAACCAAATCTCACCATTCGCATCCAACAACAAGAAACCCCGCAACGATATTGCCACAGAACGGTTAAGTCGACAGGATAAAGATTATGGAACTTAATCAGGATAAAGATGGAAATTAGCCCAGGCGCCAGCAAAACAAAAGGCAATGACAAACCAAGAGAGAAGAAACTGGCAACGAACGGAAAGAAACTGACAACGAAGAAGCGGACAAGAAGAGAGGCGACCAGACGCCTTCTAGCGGCCATCATATGGCAGATGACCGTGGCCATCCGACGTGTCAACGCCCCACAAAGTGAGACGGAATTCCGGAGCGCCATTCCCCGGGGAGGACGACGGACACAACCCCCACCAACCCCAGGCGAGTGTCACCAAGGCCGGACACCGACCACCGAGGATTCAACCACCGCCATGCCGTACACAGTCCCCGAAACCAATCCGCGCGATCCGGGACAGCCCCAACGATCCCAAAATGATCTTCCAGTACCGGACTTCACTTCAATTTCGCGGACGGTGCGAGCAGTCCCGAGCCAAGCCAACCATCCCAAACCAAGACGTCCCAAAGGAGACCTGTTGAACTGAGGTAGGCACCCACCCTATGGCGTCAAGGAATTGACTTTGAACTTTTACCTAGCTACCTACCCCTTTTAACCATATCTAACCTTTGTACTCAATGAATGCACGCACGGGCTAGGCCAAACCTGTCCGAAAGGACTTGCACTACAATCAAATTTGTCACACAGGACAACCCTTGCCTGCATTCATTGACCCCACTACCATGTTTATCACTCAACCCAATTACCAGTACTATATGCTCTCAAATATAAGCCACAACGGCTTCAACCCTCACCATGCCCAAAAAAAAAAACGTGTCAGTACAGCTCACACACTTACCACACAAAATCTATGCATGACCATACGCCGCCACGCCATAAAAATGTACCTCACAACAATCCCACAAACGTATTTAGCAACAATCACGACATTCGCAACAACAATACACCGACAACACCCAGCCAAAGGACGGTTTTCACGCTAGCAAACACGTACAACCCGCCCAACAAGCACGACACTCGCGCCAAAAGACGACAGCCACCAACAAACGCATGCACCGTCGTTAGTAACAATCATCTCATCTACCCAAAACACTAAAAAAAATGTTCACCTTAAAAGGTACCATATACACTAACAATAGAAATTTCGATATATGACTTTAATAAATTTGTTGTTCATAGTGAGAACAAGTTAGATTTCGTACAAATAAGGACTTCGCGTGACACCTTTTCATTCACAATTTTTTTTTTTTCGATTCGTGTCACAGGTCACCCACAAAAATTTTCATTTCAGGCCACAGACGCCTTTCAACACACCTGTGACACGTCTCCACCCAACACGTGTTCACGTCGTAAGCCTCATTTTCACTCAATTCCACTCTAATATCACTGAATAGCTTTTTTCTAAAGTCACGACGACCATTCGATTTAATAAATGGATACAACATCCGGCTTTTCAAAATACAAATAACGTCGAACTTACACCAACTTATCTCTTCACAATGTATTGGCAGACCATAACACATGACACAAGACATCGTCAAACAAGTAAAACCCACAAACAAAACAAAATTTCGTACACCAAACATATCACACACGCACACAAAACAAACATTTACACGACAAAAACACTTATGACCAACGACACAAGCAACCACATTTCGAAGTAGGTGATCTAGTATTAGTAAAATTATATCACCACCCAAATACAGGGAAACTTGCGCCATATTTCACAGGACCTCACACAATATTAGAAATTATTTCACCAAATGTGGTCCGCATAGATCGACCAAATCAACCACTTCAAAGAGACACTGACACAATCCACGTCAACAAACTTAAACTGTATACAGAAAAAATCCATTATATATCACCACCCGCCGTTAGCACCTATCATATAAAACACAACCCCAATTACACGTTCCCTTTCAAACATTTAACACCCGAATTATTCCCAACAGTCATTAAGGTTCAAACCCACCAGCAGCGAACCTTTCAGGCATTTAGACCCTGCCATTTTTGCAACAAGACGATTTACATCACTCTTCCCCGATGTTAAAAACTGCAAACCTGACAACCAACTCAATCATATCACACCACTCCCTAAAGATATCAAACAAGAGAACTACGAACCTACCAATCATTCAAATTCTACAATTAATAAGGTTCAAGCAAATATTTCAGAATCCCCAGTTACAAAAATGTGGACGAACATGGGACAATATCCTATATTTCACCTGATTTTTATCCTGTGTTTATTAGTTCTACCGTACAACTGTATCCCAATTTTATTCATTAATTACTTGTTTATATATGCCATGCCCGCGCAGAAAATCTTCGAACTACAAGAGGTAGTTTTTAATCTAGGACAAACATTTATAAAACTTCTCATAATTTTAGGAACCATCTTCGCAGAAAATCTAAATAAACTCCGAAGAGATAACAGTAACTGAAAAGATGACCAAACAATGTCGGAGAAACCACGCTCCAAAAACAAGCCCCGAGCCACACCCCAAAATAAATAGACGGCAGGAAATGAGGATTTGAAACACCACGACAGGAAGTATAGTCCGCGGCGGTTAAAGTCGGCCTCTGTAAACAAAGCGGAGCGCCGTCGTCCGATCTCCAATTTCCCTCCCTCTCGTTTGCCCGACACACCCCACTTCCGTATCTCTAATTACAATGAGAAGATCCCCTATTGAGGTCGACTGGGAACCTCACTATGCCACCGGTTTTGATTCCAGTTCGAGTCTACATATCGATTTTTACCACCCAATTACACATCCACGAAACAACACCTAGAACTAGCTCACACAGCTCTTACACAACCGACTTCTAACATTTTTCACAACACACACACAAAGACAAAAAATTACACATAAAGGTTATATAGATTTCCATGTCTCCTGTATACACGGCATAAACGCACTTGAGGGCTAGAATCACGTTTTTCACCTAAATGTCACTACAGATGAGACAAAAAATTTATAGGGCATAATTGAGCAAGTAAAACATTTATAGGGCAAAATGGAGCAACCAATACATGTAGATCAGGGCATGTAGATACCAAAGGGTTCCAACCAATACACCTTATTTTTCATATCAATCGTTTTCATTATTTTCTCTCAATTAAAATTTAAATATTTAATCAATTTATCAATTTATTAGCACTTTTAATCATCAATTATCATTTTTTTTCCCAATTAATTTATATTATCATTTTCATTTATCAATTATCATTCTATTTACCACTTGACTTATATTGCCACAACTCAATTATCAACGAAAACCCACTGGTTTTCGATTAAACTAAAAACATTAAATCACCCTTTGTTGTTGAAACCTTTTTATTTTTCATTTTTTTTTTAACACTCAACTTTGATTTCGTTCAATTCTTATTTTTATTTTTATTTTGATTTCTCAAAAGACCTTATGAAATTTCCTCGAATTCCTTTCCAAAATTCAAGCAAAAAAAGTAATTAGGCATTTTTCCTTTTTTTTTCTCTCACCATTCAACCAAGCACTCAACTTTGATTTCGCTCAAAAACCTTTTATTTTATTTTACTTTGATTTCTCAAAAGACCTTATGAAATTTCCTCGAATTCCTTTCCAAAATTCAAGCAAAAAAGTAAATAGGCATTTTTCCTTTTTTTTTCTCTCACCATTCAACCAAGCACTCAACTTTGATTTCGCTCAAAAACCTTTTATTTTATTTTACTTTGATTTCTCAAAAGACCTTATGAAATTTCCTCGAATTCCTTTCCAAAATTCAAGCAAAAAAGTAACTAGGCATTTTCCCTTATTACCATGCAACAAAACAATTTTTCTTTTTCAACCAAACACATTCAATTTTGATTTCATTCAACTATTTTATATTATTTTATTTTGATTTCAAAAGCCTTAATAGAACCCCCTCGAATTCATTTCTTAACTCGAGTAGAATTCGTTTAGGCGCATTTTCTTTTTTTTTTTGCCCACTATGTACCATAACATTCATTGATTTCTTACAATTAAAAATTTTGGATTTCTATTAATTATACTCAACCTATATCATCAACACCATTCTATCTTACTTATGTCACCAGCAATGCTTGTATATAGCCCCTCCATACCCACAACTAATTTTCCCACAAAATTATTTTTCACTTTACAGAATTCTCTCAGGCTAACCCCTTCTTGAATTCTTCACATGTAGGGGGCGCATCTGTCATAATTTGTATATAATTAAATGCAACCCCGACCCACTATGTATGTACCATGTATGATTTTCAAAGATTTAATAAAAGAATAAGGTAACTGGAGGAAAGAAAGTAACAAAAGACATAGGAAGACGTCGCAGTTAACCTTCTGACCCCAGGTCCCTGCGAGCTAAGTTTAAACCGACACTTCCTGGAAAAACAGGACGTATCTAATGACCAGAAGTTATAAATGTTAAAGCTAACATTCAATACTTCCTGACAAAGCAGGACGTATTTTGATAACCGCGGAAGTAAATCGAGTCGAACAAATAAGACACTTCCTGACCCAAGCCGGGCGTAACTAACACCAAAAGAAGCCGCCGGCCCATCAGAAGATAGCACCTTAAGTAGGTCAACCAATAGGAAAAGAGCATGTGACATCTCTCGACCAATCAAAAGACAACACCTCAAGTAGGTCAACCAATAGGAAAGGATCATGTGACATCTCTCGACCAATCAGAGAGAAACTGAGGCTTGGTGTTAAATCGGAAAGCAAGAATGGGTAGTTACGCTTGAGCTCTCATAGGAACAACACCTACAGGGTTCACTGGCTCTCGCCGAGTTCGGACAGTGCTCCTTCGCTTCCAACAAGGTAACATCTACTCTAGAGATATCTCTCTCCGCTCATTTCATCATCGCCATGTGATCAACTAATTAATAAGTCAAATCGCTCAGCTCTTCTCAAGCTTTCTTCCCTCCAATCCAGTTGCCTTTTATTTTCAAACCTCATCATGTGTCCTGATTATTCCTAACTGTGTGCTTCACTTACCACTCAACGACTGCGCTTCAACCAAATCTCACCATTCGCATCCAACAACAAGAAACCCCGCAACGATATTGCCACATACTTGTTCTTTTCAACATTCCTAAAATGTACCCAGGCCATTGAGCGGTCAGTATCTACAAGTGTATACTTGTTCGTTTTAACATTCCTAAAATGTACCCGGCCATTGAGCGGTCAGTATCTACAAGTGTATACTTGTTCTTTTCAACATTCCTAAAATGTACCCAGGTCATTGAGCGGTCAGTATCTACAAGTGTATACTTGTTCTTTTCAACATTCCTAAAATGTACCCAGGCTATTGAGCGGTCAGTATCTACAAGTGTATACTTGTTCTTTTCAACATTCCTAAAATGTACCCAGGCCATTGAGCGGTCAGTATCTACAAGTGTATACTTGTTCTTTTCAACATTCCTAAAATGTACCCAGGTCATTGAGCGGTCAGTATCTACAAGTGTATACTTGTTCTTTTCAACATTCCTAAAATGTACCCAGGTCATTGAGCGGTCAGTATCTACAAGTGTATACTTGTTCTTTTCAACATTCCTAAAATGTACCCAGGTCATTGAGCGGTCAGTATCTACAAGTGTATACTTGTTCTTTTCAACATTTCTAAAATGTACCCAGGCCATTGAGCCATAGCGCAATGTATAGACATTGAGGGTTTATATTCCTAAATATTCTCAGGCAAATGAATCACAAAAACCACAATATATATATTTCATAATTATTTAATAAAATGCACATTTCATATATATATATTGCGTCTATTTTCTGAATATATATATATTTTTTGCCCGAGTCTATGCTTGAAACCTCACCGTTTTTATCCAGTGAAATAAACGCTTTAAAATCGTCCTTTTTTATGACTTGTGTATTTTTGAAATTAATCTGTTAACTATAAAATCATCGTGAAATAATCAAGGGGAAAGTGGTGGCTAGGCAGACGAAAGTTTTGACTGGTTGACAACAATGAAAGGTAACCGGAAATGAGATAATTAACGGAAACCAACTTTGGCCATTGTTGCTCTGTGTTAGGTTTAGTGGCGCCCCGGTCGGTCTGTTCTAATTGGCTGCCACTCAGACATTCTCAAATACTAGTTGTATGTTTATTTAAATGATGACAAGTTACTTTTGATAAAATCAATAAAGAATTCAGCTCTAGGTTTCTTGTATAACTTTATTTCTCTAGTGTCAAAAAGGAATGTTGAAAGGCATGCAGGCTAGAATCGGGAGAAATTGTAAAAGAAACTTGGCCCTGGATGATGGTGATTGATCAACGTGGGGATATCTCTGTGAGCCGGCAACGAGAGAAGAGAATATATACAAAGAAGGTGTCTTTATAAAGGCTTTGTTTGTGTATTTGCCTGTTATTGGAAAGGAATTTGCTAATCACGAATTCTAAAACAGGACAGTAATTCCTTCCATTCCTCAAAAAAATTATTAAAGCAGTGGAAGACTCGAGTTGTTTTTGTGGACATGAGGAACAAACCTCAATACATCTTTTGCTAGATTGTCCTGTTTTTCAAGACTACAGAATCGTAAATAATTTAATAGTAACAGATCCAAGTATTTTATTTCCGGGGAAGAAATATATGTTAAATTCAATACCTTTTGTGGATATATTTTAAATTATATATCAATAAATATCTTTAACAAAACTAATAATTTATATTATGCTTATTGTACATATTGCCAGACACTTCTTTCTTTTGTACAAAGTTATTTTTATAGGTTTTTTTTCTTCTCTCTTTCTCATTGTTAACATCATATGACTATTATATTTACGGCCTAAAATTATTGCATATATATATATATATATATGTATAGACATACATGTATGACAGCGTCCCTAGGGGGACATAGCGCTTTAAATTGAAATAAAATAAAAAATACCTATACCTATATTGCTTCAAATCTTCATCTTGGTGAGTAAGATATACGCGTACTGTTTTAAATTGTCGCGAGATGAAAATAATTAAATATTTGTTTAATTAGTTATATGAAAGATGTTAAATATAAAATAAGGGTTATGCTATACATGCGCCGAGTCGACTCAGGAGTTAGAGCGAGAGACTGTTCTTCACACGGCACGAGCCAGCACGTGGCGCCGCTGTTGTCCCGGCCGTCCTACCAGCCAAGTTAAGAGGGAATACCAGGAAACTCTGTTCTCCTGACATCATTATGCAGATAAATATTTAAAAAATGAGAATTGTTTGATAGAAACGATGTTGCTATTGGAGTTGTTGAAGCTTGGAGAGAGAAAATTATCGAAAGTTCTCCACCGAGTGCTTGCTACTTCCCCTACAGCAGCTGTTGTGTCAGGCAACAGAGGAAACATTATATATAGAAACACATAAAATAATTAAAATAACAATTGTCTTGCGTAATATACTTACTTATCTAGGAAAATAAAGAAAGATACAGACAAGACTGGTGTTTGTATAACTTCACGCATGTGAATGAGATTTGTTTGAAGATAATTTAAATTACTTTATTATCACTAACTTCTATTTTTTTCACCTTAAAAACAGAAAAAATTAAATGAATAGAATCTAAAAATAGAAGACTTTTCTTCATTCAAGAGCTCGTTGATATATTTAAATTTAATTCGTTGAAATATCTACTTCAGACAGTCTTAGCTGGAGGTTGAAATTTAGCTCGTGGTACATAGAGGTAGTCGCTCCGGGAGGTGAAATTACGTTAGGAGGTTTTTGGTAGGTTCTAAGGTATGTTCATAGTCTATGTACATATGTATGAGGACATGATAATCATTATAAAGGTCATGATTTCCTTTATATATTTTATATATTAACACAATTATGAAAAATCTGAATATAAAATGAAAAAGAATCAATCATAGTTTGAGCTGCTTTAAATCAACATATAGAGCGTTTTTATTTTAGAATGTGAATACAAAATTAAACTTTTATAGATATTATTTATCAATATAAAAATGATGTAGCAATTAACCTTTCGTTTATTTTTTATATTCATACACCCGTTATTATATCGTCTGCAATATATTATTTATATTTCTGAACTTTTTTTTGTTTAAATTCCGGTAATGAGCGACTCTTAAATTATCTTTTTTATATATAATCATTAGACGTAAATAATTACAAGGTTGTCCCAAATTGAAATACCAATATTATTCGCCGTTATGTATAATGTCTTTGTATTATGTATAGAGTAATTTGTTTTATGTATTATTATGTATTCACCGTAATAATATTATTTGCCAAGTAATAAGAAAATACGAACTTTTAGGACAGCAAATGTTTAGGTTATAAAATTTGCTGTAAATTTTCTAAAAATTTCTGACATTAATATTCAAGTAAAATTCTCTATGATATTTTGAAATAAATAACTTTTCCCATCACAGAAGATACTACCGTGAAATGACTTGCACACCTGATGACATCTATAATATAGAATAAATCTGCCAAAATTGATCAAACAATTAAACAATCAATACACGTTATCGCTAAAAAAATATTTAAATGTTAAACTTTCGTTATGTTTGTTCCAGTAATTCATAATTTTTAGATAAATTTGACATAAAAATTTTAATATTTAATGAATAAAATATAAATATTATCCCCTGTTATGTAGAAATTACTTTACAATTAATTTAATCGACATATTAGTATTTGTGTGCGAGTTATATGTATATAATTATTTTATAAAATTTGAAATATATTTATTGATATAATTAGAAAATTACAATAATAATTAACTCTAATAATAGCTTTATTATGAAATATAATTTTTGGAAGAGCTGTGCTCGAAACTATTTATTCAAATTATATGCATGTACCTCCACAGATCTATAATCTTATGTTCATAGGTTCACTAAACACCCCTAAGCTGCCTTCCATAGTAAATGCAGGGTATATAAGAAAAGCAATCCAATACAATAGTAGAGCTGTTTGGAGATTAATTTAGCGAAACCTCTGAGAGTGTTTACCATTGATGAGCTGAGCCCTCTCTTTTAATAATTTTTAGCAAAGTAGTAAATATGGAGAAAAATGTGATAATAAATATCATTAAAAAATATTTCCAAAATTGTTATTGAAATTTTCAACCAAATATGGCAACGGGAACTCTCCATCCAATGCCTACAGGAATTGGAATCTGAAGCTGCAAATTACTGATACAGAGCAGGAGGGACAATTCTGTCCTCCCAAGAGAACAACAGTCTTTGATTTCCAGACTTAAGTCTGGTCATCTAGGGAAAAACACCTTTCAGAATGGTTGCAAGGTTTTCCCACAATGTACTAAGTGCAATTCTCAACCTGGAACCCCAAAACACATTATCGACTGCATTGACTCATCCATTGATGAACTCTACTTATCCCCGGCAGACACCATCAACAAGCTCTACAAGCTTGATACCCTGATATGATTGAGTGGAGATAAGAAAGAAGAAGACACATCCCCAGCAGATACCATCATCAAGCTCTACAAGCTTGATACCCAGATATGATTGAGTGGAGATAAGAAAGAAGAAGAAGAGACATCCCCGGCAGACACCATCAACAAGCTCTACAAGCTTGACACCCTGATATGATTGAGTGGAGATAAGAAAGTAGAAGGAATTCTAAACATTGAGAACAGTATAAATATATTCAAGAATTTGAGTGATAAGTCCCCCCAATAACATTTAATTGAAATAGAAAAATTAGAATTTTAATTAGAATAAGAAAATTGCGATATATTAATATAAATATATCTCCGAAGCCTATTTATAAATTGATAACATTATTGCGAAAGGTTTATATTTCGTTATAGAGGAATTCATTTGTTAAAACATACGCACTTATATAATATAATTTTTATATATGTGTATAATATATTAATAAAATATATTACTTATATCTCTTTCTTAGTAAAATATTTTTGAAAACATGCAGAAGCCTCATTCATCTGCTTTCTTTTGTTATTTTCATACTTGTCAAATAACAATTACGCGGAAACTATTTCACCTATTAATTGATTTTTGATGAAATTCGAAAATATTTTAGTGATCTAAGGAACAGTTTTTGTATTACCTTGATATATGTGTATACTTGATGGCGCTCTGCCATCTAAAAGTTCATGTGAACGTTGTCAGGTTATACCTTTTTCTGATTTATATATAATTATATATATAGAAAATATAGAGTATTAAAGTTTATAATACTTTAAAGTGATATATAAACGTATATTATATTTTTTCTAAAAATCCAAATAAATTTAGCAATTTTTAAATTCTCAGAGAAAATTATTTTCAATATTTCTTCCTTTAAAATACATATGCTTACAAAATTATCGTTCTGAATCATCAAAGGCAGAAAATTCACTTTTATATGCTTAAGTCGAACTATTATTTGGTAATTAGAAAAGTATTTAATAATTCTCTATCTCATTCAACACCTTCAGTAATCCATTTTAATTATTTATTTCAGCGACAGAGCAGGCAAAAAACACCTCAACCCAGTAAAACACGAGTTATATATTGCCTTATTTAGATTATCTGCATCGAAGTTATAAGAAATTAGAAACCCTATTACTTTCATTTTTGTTGACAAAATACTGGAAGATATTTTACAAATTACAAGACAATGAATACAGTAGATTTCGATAAAAGAATAACAAAGAAAGCATTAGCTTATTTGTAGGAAATTCAGAATATGTTTATAAAAAAAGTTAAACTTTATATGGGAAATTATTCTGGATATAAATCTGTTAAAGTCATATCCTAGCATTTCTGTCTGATATTTTTAAACTTTAAATATTGGAAATTCCAGCAACAGATGACTTGAAGTTTAGTCATCGAAGCCAAATCTCGAATCTTTCAATATTTTATTATTTTCTAAAAGCTACAAAGTGTTATAAAGATTTGTTATAAATTGTGTTTTATAAAAATCAAATCAAATATTTTTGTACGCATTGAAACTTTGAAATGTTTTAATTGATGCGTGTATATATATATATATCACCATTCTAGATTTTATGTAGGGGATATTTAAATCAAACTTTATGGTAACTGCAGGCTATTCAGGGGGCTACAGGCTGTGTCCTGTGTTTTACCAATATTCAAAATTAAATTCAATTTACAAACTTCGTTGCATTTTGAAGCTCAATTGTTAGTTTATGAGGATAACCACCAACAAGGACATTCGTTCCATACTGGATTCTCACAGATAGGTGAACAGAAGTAAACATAACAGGTATCTACAGAAGTGGAGATTAGCATCAATCTTTTATCAAGTTGGCTTCCTCTTCTGTGTTACGCCATTTGACTATGCTGTTCTCAAGAATTTGTAAAAGACAATGCATGAGAATATAATAAGGTAAATAAACATTGAAATAATATATGTTATAGCGTATATTCATCAGTGTACCTTCGTTAGGAGAAATAAGAAACTGTAAATCTTCCTTTTCACAATCGTCTGAATAATGCATTTACAACATTATCAAATGGAATAAGACCTTTCTCACCATACTTCCAATGAATGTCATTTGTGCGGCAGTCCTTTATGGGATATTAAATTTGTCTTGTTTCTATGATAGAGCAGACACTAATTGCATATAGTCTCTATAAGCCTAAAATCTCCTACGTAAAAGGTAGAGCTTAGAAATAGACAGAAATAATATTGCTCAGTTCGAAATAAAAGCGGAGATATCAATTTGATTGCTAACATCGCCTTGGGGTCCGTGGTCAAAAGTTTTTCTTCTCACTGAAACCAATTAAAGCTGTCTCTTTTAATTTCTTTCTCTTTTTGTAATGGATTTAAAAAACACACAAAAGTGTTTTTCTGTTTTATCTCGGTAATATGTATCAGTTTAAAATAAATGTTTTTTCTCTTTTTCACAATGAAATCCAGCGCAAAAATTGTTTAAAATATTGTAGAGTATATCACATATCAATAATAGTTTTTAATATATAACAATATTGACTATATAGAATTGCTTTTTCTACGCTCATTGTTTAAAGGTATTTGTTTTAAAATAAGATATATTGGTGAGTTGTTAAGTTTGCCTCTGTCTAATATTTGAGGCAACCAATAGATAGAAAACACGACAGTTATCGTGAACTGAGAAATTCGGTTAAATAAATTACCAATTCTAACATTTTATATATATATATTTACTATATATTATAACTATATATAAACTATAAATATAAATATATATTAAATTTATATTATAACTGTCTCTATATATATTTATTCATATTTATTCAATATTGTATTTAACTATATATATTATCATATGAACATTGAAATAAAGTGGTTTCAATCTCTCTCAGAAAACTCTATTTTTTTACCAAATATATTTTTCTAATAAATATCTCCTGATATTCGGTTTATAGAATATGATTGTGTGTGTGTAAAATAACGGGTATTTTAAGACGACACGAATACTATATATGGAGAAAATAGGATGATTTACTTATTTAGACTTCTCTTTACATGGGAATATATGATTTTGGGATGTCATAGGGAGGGTTATTTGTAGAAATAAGGTGAAGTAAAAGTATTCCTTATGCTCACACACAACACAATTAAAGCACATACAGCATACCAAAACATACACATAAAACACTCAACACACACATACAAACATACACACAGCATACCAAAGCATACACATAAAACACTCAACACACACATACAACATACACACAGAATACCAAAACATACACACAAAACACTTAACACACACATACAACATACACAAAACACACTAATCAGGTTTAATATCGCGTTCGCGATTCTATACAGCGATGGGAGGAATTATATCCTCGGGCTACTCTCGCCTGAGCACAAGACTATTCTCGTCGAATTCCTCAACACTGTCAACGAGCATGTTTGGGGCATGGATCCCAGAATTGTCAGGGGCCTGTCCAAACTTAGCACCGCTCTCGGCTCCTGATAGGATCCAGACGTACCTTCGGAGAAGGCCTCGTCTGGTGTCTATATTTTCTCTACTGTTTTAAACTCTGTAAACTCTCTCTTTGACTGTTGACTAGATGTCAATAAACTGTTTTTAATTGTCAAAAAAATGAATGAAAAAAAAAACATACACACAACACACACTTTCCATTTAAATGGATTCTCCTGGAGAAGTAAAGGTGGCTGAGCTAATCCAACAGTCCTATGGAAGGACACTTGAACCCCTGATTCAACACTTTTAATTCAACTTTTTTTTCACATCCAAACAAGTCTATTTTCTCAATTTAACAGAAGATGCTGATGCCTCAGGGTGTTGAATTGAGGAAGTTGGACTGTAAATCCTTTAACAATTTTCACATTCATTTCTAAGTAGAAGTTTGTCATAGCAAGAGTCACAAAAAGAAATACAGTAGAATCTCTATAAAGGACACTTAGTTGTAGAGCAAAAGTGTCCTTTAGAGAGAGGTGGACTCTTACCAAAGAGTTGCTAATTAGTAAAATGGTAATACCGGTGATTAAACTGTTCTTTGTTTAGAGGTTGTATCTGCTCTCATGAAAGTTATTCCTGATTAGCCTAACTAGGTTGCCATTTATCAAGATATTTAAGACGATTAATCCTTTCAATATATTATAATAACGGATAGAATCAAAAGGGATAAGTTTCTTTATTTCCAATATTCCTGTAGAAGGGCTGCTTACGCCCGAAAACTCGAATTGATTATACAAATAAAGAAACTTATCCTTTTTGATTCTATCCGTTATTATAATTTATCAAGATAGTCCAAAAGACACCCATAAAATTTGAACCCTTGATCTATAAGCCTCACACAACACACACAAAAACACACACAACACACTTAACCCACACACACAAACATACATTTATAGAAAAAGAAAAGTATACAAGTAAAATAACTCGATTAATATCCACGTAATATATTCTACTTCATGTAAAAACTGACAGTCTCAAGTTTTTTTCAGATTTTTTTTTAATTTAGCGATTGAATGTCATATTGAAAATAGAAAGCGATTTATCTTCTCTCCTTTAAAATATAATAGTTCTTTACGTACCGAGGTTTGAATTAACTCCTTTTTTATGCTCAGAACAATTTTATTTTTCCGAGAATTCTAAGTATATATAATCTATTCACAGAAATATGAATAATTCACTGAATATTTACTTCGATATCACTTCTAGATTAGAACTTCTAGATAGTAGCAATATGTTATGGAGAGTTTGTAGCAAGTGGTATTCAGACGTGTAGCGCCAAATAATATCAATAAGATATTTTTGCGAAGGATTTATCAGAAAAAACACTAAATCTCTTACAATGCCAACATATACCGTAAGTTATCGCGCAAATACATTTTAAACAAATCACAACTAGTGTAAATATAAGGAGAATTATTAACAGCGCCTAATTCTTATAAATTTATTTAATGTTTTATTGGATATATATGGCGAAATCTCTGGTGTTCTTCCTGGAAACACCGGACGGATTCTCCTCTGGGAATTTCCTGGATGTCCGAGTCGCTGACCGTACTGGACTGCCCGATCTCTGCCAGCAACAACGTCGCCTTCAGGCTTTGCCCAAGATGGGGCTGCTGTAACGAACAATCGTTAGGTGGTGTCCCATTACGCGCGGATGTCGCTGGTTGGTCGTGCTCGCCTGACCAACAGCCAGATCCTGGGTTCCATCCTGCACCGACTCCACGGCTACTTTCCACCTGAAACCGCCATCGGCCGGCTGCAGGCGCGGCACTCGCCGAGTTTCGTAACTTCCCGAGGGCATCCTGGCGCCTCCAGTCTCCGAAGGTGACGTCGGCCTGCTGGACATCGCGGGCGAGCTTCGGCTCGCCTTTCTGAAGCCAAGGTTCACTACGCGGCGCTGGGCGCACAACGGCTACTCTTGGCTAGTTGGCAGCAAGGCGTAGCTAACCCCGCCGACTCCTAACCTTTGGCTCTCACAAAGGAGAAGCAACCCCCTGAGCCTCTGAGAGGCCGCATCCAAACTTCTTTGAGTTGGACCATCGGGTTCTGCCCCCCAGCAAGCTTGAGATCCCTGTGTCTTCGAGGCGACAACAGGTTCCTGCAGCCGCCAGACCTGCTAGCTCCGGAGCGCTGACTAAGGGTGGCAGTCGGTGACTTCTCCGATGGTAAAGTTAATCGCGCTCGACACGGGCTTCGCTCCCGGACGCGCAGCACCTGGAAGCCTTCTGCCAGCGACTTCTGCAGTAAAACGCCAGCTCCAGCTATAATGTGGATAACGAGGCGGAGACAATCGTCCTGCGGTGATCAATAACGCCCTTTACCGCCTCACATCCAGAGCGCGCCACGGGAACGGAACTGTGCACGTCTGCAGACGCTTTCCTTTGAAAACCCTTACTATGAATGTGCCTCGCTTTATTCCCTGGTCCAAATAGCGTAGCAAATGCTTCTCGGCGCACGACGCAGACATCGCCCTACAGCTGGCTCTCCACGCCATTCTGCATCCTGACCATTCTACTTCGAGGCGTGTGGCCGATAGGTCCAGTCGTGGATTCACAGACATTGGAGTTGCCCGAGCCGTGCGACCTTTGCTCCGGAGGTGTTAACTTCCTGTGACTTGCAGGCCTGGCCCTTCGGCGTCAATTTCCTTCCCGAGACAATGAAAACAACAGCAGTGGGGAAGTCTACAATCCACAAGTTCCATCTTGGTCTCGAGGTGGGTGACGCCAGCCATCACATTGACCTTCTCTCCGTGGGGAAGAACTCTCGCGGTTCATCGGTGACGAAGTCTCTCCGCAGTGGTTGCGACTAATAATGACATTGTATATATTCAACATTTAATTTATATATCTTTTAAATATATATTTATCATTATTTTTAATTTAAGTAAGTATTTTATCCATACTAATATCACATAACAATATATAGACGTTGTAATAAAGTACTTCCAATATCAATCTATCTCTCTCTGTACAATATGCATGAATCAACATCCAGCAGGAATATCTTCAGTTAGATGGAAGTTGGCCATAATAAACAACAGGTAGCGCGGTCAGGAGGCTCTCTATTTCTTCCAGTATATCATATAAGATATACGTTTTGTTTAGTTTTATAATCAAACGTATTATTGATATATTAACACAACAGAACACTCGAACATATTCCATCAATATATTTGTACTCAACTATATGTATGGATAAATACCTTACTCCCACCCAGTCTCAGCGATCGTTATGAGGCTTGATCTGAAATGTCCAATCAATTATTTACATAATTCCACCTATAGCATAGAAAAATCTATTATTATGAATCATTTGTATCAATCCATTCATAATGCTAATTACACAATTCGCACTATTTTTCCAAACGGAATTCCTATACAGTTTCATCAATATTTTATAGTCACTCAATTTGTCACATCACACGGCCAGAAATACTTAAATAAAAGAGGTCTATCAGAAACACCAAATTGTTCCTGCGGAGAAACTGAACAAACTGCTCTTCACCTTATCTACGACTGTCTGAACTTTACAGAAGTGAGACATCGATTGTTCCCTGATTTAAATGATTTAACTCTCTTACATCAGCCACTTTGTCTAAATAAATATTATGAACTCTGTCGAATAATACATGTAAATGTGTTGATATTTAATTCTAAGTTTTGATGTGTTTGTTGTTTTGTTTGTTTCCTCTGTCATAGGCACAAATGTTTCAAATGTAAAAAATTAAAATGTAAAAAATAGTGCTTAAAAATCCCAGAAATACATTTTAATAAGCCCAAAACAACGTCAGGTCTTCGCCCATATCGTGCCAGAGAGATTATCAAATCTAAAAGTCCTTTTAAATATTCACGCGATCAAAAGTCTCTGAATTAATTTTAATAAAATTATCTTTCAAAATGTTATGCGTGAGAAATTTTCAAATTAAAAGTTTTCTGTAATTTAATATGGCTAATTAAAATAAAATCCTTCGTAATATATTTTAATGTAGGTATTACATTGTTATATGTTATAGCAATTAAGGGCAGAAAGTTTTCTGACAAACTGGGAGATTGGAAAACAATCAACAAAATGAATTTAAATCACAATGAAGGTTTCCATTAGAGACTCAGTTGGGAAGTTACTATTTCCCTGAGCCACAAATTTTACTGAAATCTCAAATAACCTCAACAGTACTTTATACATTTTTTATTTCAGAGTAGTCGATCCTTCTATTCTAGAATATATCATGTACAATCTTCTTAAAACTGATTTTTGTCGAAACTTCGAGGTAATAAAAAGATTTACTGGCCGAAGAGTATCTTTAATTTCAAGAATTCTGAATGCCCCCCGGCCAGGCAGCCTCTATCTCTTTACGAGTTACATATTTATTATTTTTGAGGAGGTTATAGTGGAATCGGTTATTGTACCTATATGTTATTATGGCATGTACTGTGTTCAACATCTATGGCTGTGTAAAATAGTACTTCAAATTATATTTATAGAAATATCAAATTAAGAAAAAGGCAAATGATTATTATTAAGCACTTTCTTATTAAAATTTAAAATAATTCTTAACCGTGAACATTTAAATAAAGAACTCTTATTTTATATTTAAACCATAAATTCATTGTTCGATAAATGAATAAGATACATTGACAAAATCTTATGCATTCCCCAAGTATTTTGAAATTCTATACAGAGCTATATTTGCTTTCATATATATTTCTCTCTCTATCGTAGTGTCTATATATTAAAATAATAAAAGGCATATATTGGATAATAGAAATATATTTATTTGCTAATATTCCGGTTTCGCTGAACACCAACTTTTGTCAAGGCATTACATTTTGTAAAAACAAATTTAAATATTGGAAAATAAATATTTTTATTCAATCTAATATATGACATTTTACATTAATTAATGGATTAAATATGAATTTATCAATTTATTAATTTTCAAAACAATATATATTTGTAACTTCCAAAATGGCGTCAGCTTAACCACATATGGAATATTCACGAGGCAACCATTAAAAGATTAGGAATGAAACTTGCTACATCAAATAAAAGCCACACATACACAATAGGGAACCGTGATCTGTAAATGTTTAGATTTTCAACGTATATGACGCACAGAGCGTCTGCGAATAAAAAGTAAACTTTCAGTTCCTCAATATTTGGCGCAGACAGACGACAAGGTGAAAAAGTCGTCTGCCACAATTAATTTTCCCTGATCCAACTTTATGGACCCCATCGGCACTTCCAAACTGCCCATTATCTTAAGCTGGAATCATCATTTCATCATTACCTTTCAATTTGGGCAATTTATGACCGCTGCAGTGTTTCCTTGCTCTACTTTCTGTAATGAAAGGAAGCACTATTTACATTGTTGGAATTCCGTTTTCTTTTAAAACTAATTCAACCCAGTTAAGGCTTTGTGTGTTATTAAACCAAATTTACCATTATTTTATCTATATAATTGATAAATTATATAAAAAAGACACTATAATCTCCTCTTAAAAAAATATATATAGCTCACATTCTTTCATTAAAAAATGTATTACTCCGGCGATATTTGAGCAGAAACATCTCAATCTTTTTCGAGGGTGTTATCAATTTAGAGTGAATCATGTAATGTATGAGAACTACACCATTCGCATACATGCATATCTAGTGAATTTGTTTAATGCACATTGAATATATACACAAAGTGTTTACAAATAAAACGAGGCAATTTTTTCATGAATCAAATTCATCCACAGATCCCTTTATGGCGGAATATGGCATTATCAAACAAATTCCTAGGAAGTTTCAAATTTGACCTATTGGGGGGGGGGTTAGTAAATGTATGCGCAAAATTATATATTTTTTCATAAAAACAAAGCAGAAAAGAGAATCAAGTTTTATTTAAACTCAGTAAATTTCAATCTGAAAACCAACATGTGATTTTATAAGTGTACGACATGGATAATTTATTTCACTCAAGTTTGAACAATGGTTCAGGTGAGTGGTCAGGATATGCATTTTTTATTGTTTGATTTTATTTTCACATAAGCATATATATATATTTACCAAACGAATCAATTTTCACTTTTTATTTAGAGATTTTGGTATATATATATATATATATATATATATATATATATATATATATACAGAGATATTTATATTGATATTAAAATTCAAAGTTGAAATATAAAGATATACATTTTTACTCATATTTTTATTTATTATTTGTTGGGGTTATTTGAAATATATTTATCATCAAAATCTAATTGATATATATGTTAAATATTTTGCCGAGAATAGTATTAATTTCAGAGATTTTGAATTCATGAGCATTTTTTTTGCCAATTATGTCGTGTCATTTTAGAAGAAATACAAAAATAAAAATCATTTCATATCACTTATAATTTGCCGGTCTCAAGTACGGATGAAAAAGGAGGAAGGGGAGCAGTAACAAGCTCGCTAAAAAACCTGGGCTCAGCTGGCCCGGCTGATAGTACCCTGTAAGGGCTCCCAATCTAGGGATGCAGAATGAGCAACGTTTGTACTCCTTGTTAGGAGTGGCTGCACATGGCGTCTTTTCCTCATGTCAGAGGCGGCCATTTCATATTGGAGCTAAGTCGGTGGCCTGCTCTTGAGTAGTGCTCCCAGTCTTAATGACAAAGTCAGACGCATTTTACTTCACCAGGAGATAAAAAAGAAGAAGAAAATATCACTATTCATTTTAATTAATCTCATAAAACAATTGAAGATCAAATACCTGGCTTGAGGCGTGGATAATAAACACAATAGAAGATTCAATTATGTCTTTACATATTTACAAAAATATTTCGGCCCGGGCAAAGGAAAACAACAACAATGGGATTATAGAGTTTAAAGCAGAGCTATCTGACGGTCGACTTCGTAGAGTTTTATTTTTCTAGAAATTATAATTCAAAATATGCATATATAACATTTATAAAGTCTATAAACCTAAATTCTATAGACACAATATAAACAATATAAATTCTAAAGACAAAATATGATAATACTCTAAATAGAGAGAAATATTCTTCCTTTGATCGACGGGCAACCCACTTCTCTTGTAGAATAAAAAACGATCCCCAACCTCCAATAAACAACCACCTCGAACAGACACCAGGATTATTATATGTTTCTCATATGTAGATACCGGTCTCTATAAAAACGACACAAAATAAATTTTATTTTTTTTTCAAACAGAAATCAATACGGCTCGAGGGATATTCAGTTCTAGGCCAACCTGAATCGAGCGAAAACTTCAACATGTTTACAACTTTTGAAATGTCGATTGAAAACTTTTTACAGCCTCTTTAAAGGCACAATCTGTGAAGATTTGAAAAGTTTGAATAATATTTACTTTGGTTTTCCTTCTAAGGAATTCGATGAAATTTTAATCTTTTTTTGTTTACAAATGTATTGCATATTTGCAACATGTTGCACAACTATGTAATCCAGCATTCGCTTCCTTGTCTCTCTTTACAACGCAGACGTGAACTCCATCGATCTGCTGCTCTGGAAATACTCGTCTGCGAATTTAATCACCTGATAAATTACTTATCCGTCGTACACACCTCTACGGCCTGTAAATATTTTCGCAACTTGAAAATTAGCTTTATGGTCAAATATAATAAATTTATATCATAGAATTATTACCCAGAAGAGTTTATTACCAAATCTACATAAATTGATTTTAGAAAAATATCGAAATTTGGGTTAAAGATTCGAAATAAACTTCTGAATATTTTATTTGTCGACCAACGTTTTTAACGCTTTTTTTCAAATAGAAACCTCAACTCGCTACTATTCATTTAAATTCATAGAATAAAATATTTTAAATTTGGAAATTTTCTTGAAATATAGGACACCCACAACTCCAGTGTGGCCAATTGCGCCGAATAAATTCAGCCAGACAGATTTGCATAGTGAAATATTTTATTCATAGAATATTTGTCTAATGAAAGGCGATAAAATGCAGAGGTTTTGCGACTTAGCAACCCTGGATTGTTTGAAGGGATTTACTAAGTTATTCAGCTGACAAATAGGAAGCTCTGTGTGTGTGTGAGACTTTGAATTCAATACTTACATTAAGCATTAAAATAAGTTTTATATAATGCTATGGTTCTAATGTTGAAGATAACTGCTATGAATATATAGAAATTAACAAACATATATTTTATCAAATCTTATATTTCTATTTTTGTTCTTCAATCACTCTCTATTCCATCTATTCACCTAGACAAAATAACTCCTGTTCTTCAAATTAAAGATACCTCGGCCAGGAAATTTTTTTTTTACCTCGACGTTTCGACAACTATCATTTGTCCTCGTCAGGCCAGGCAGCCTTCATATTTAAGAAAATAACACCTGATTTTGCTTTATCTTAAAGTGCACTTTCTGAATTCTAATTTATATTTCAACATTTTAATAAGGATGTGATTGATAAATTAACAGTTATTTATAAATTTAAGATAACATGTGGTATTGTGTAGCTACCCAAAGCCTATTATGTGGCCAAACCATGCATAGGTTAGCGTTTCACTGAAAAAACCGACTGTGGAATCAGCCGTGTTCTATTCTCCACTTTCCTCATTCAAATGGACCAGGACATTCGGCATTTATATATATAGTTTTGTATCATGATTAATATATGCACCTTTCTTATTAATAATTTAAATTATATTATTTATTTATATATATTAAAAATATTTTCAAATTTTATATTTATATATTTTAACAAACAGAACATATATTACAAACAGATTATGTACTATAATATTTGAATTTGTATTTTGAAAACCTGTGACTACACATATCTTTACACTTTGATGTCAGAAATAAATAATTCTGGAAATTACTTGAAATAGAGTTATCTCATTATTCACATATCTAACCTTGTAGGATGGTGGAAACATGTTCGGGAAAGATATAAGACATGTCTGAGGTTAGAATAAAGGATGAAGAGTCTTCCAAACCGCAAACTGATGCAACAATTGGTGGAAATGCTGAGTAAACTTTGAAATATTTGATAATTCCTGTTGATGCGCCATATGGTATAAATACCAATCCCGTGTTCCCCACGCAGTACCCAACAAGTTGAGAGGCCAGGTGGCTTCAATAACCGCCATCTTTCCCACTTGTTGCTGTTGCCATGGCAACACCAGGGAACTCGCATTCTTCCTCCCAGCTTCAATATTGTCTTTTTATTTCTTCCCCTTTCTTTGCACTTCGAGAAATCTCCACGTATAGGGCGATTTGTTGGATCCATTTATACACTTTGTTCAATGTAGAATATTCTTTATGTATTTTATGTTCTAATTTATCAACTCTAGGCATATCTTTACTCAAACAATATGGTAGATATAATAATTCAAATCCTATCTGACAATCTCCTTATGTAGCGATGTTGCCGCCAGCAGTGTAAATTGTGTGAATCTCTCAACAAAAATCGGTATTTTTGAAAATAAGTTTTAAAATATAAGCCTCGAGATTGTAATTTATTTTCAAGAATATATTTTAATGGGATAAATATTTGTATTATTATATGATCTCGACAAGAGTTGAATGTGACATCTGTGAAAACTGGAGCGATAAACTAAGATTAACCAAGGTGATGTGTATATAATGATGTCAGTAAAGTCGCTATTATAGATATAAATTGTATGTACTTCTGTTTTACTTTATTATGAGATTTCGAAAATATTATAGACGGGCATAATTCCTTTAAATATTAAACAATTTCTACTGCCCTTACTGCAATGGAAAAATTAATGGGAGGGCCTGGCTCATCAATGGTGAATTGTTATATCGAGAAAAATCTTTATAAACCGTTTAAACCACATTCAAAGTATCGTACCAATATGATCGTATCTTTATCTGATTTATAACATCTATTCTCTTGATCTCTGTTTCCACATACCTTCTATACTAAGAAGGCAAGTTGAATAATGCATTTTATTTACAATAGAATGTAGAGAAACATATAGAGATGTCTCAATCGCACAATCGATAGTTAAACCTCTATTGTTGTTGTTGTCGTTGTGTCCAATGAAGAACCTCAGATGTCTCCATGCATCTCTATCCAAGCAATATCCTCTATCTTGGGTGTGTAAAGCTGCTGCTTATAAAATAAAAGGATTTAAAAGCGCGAATGTTTTTTTTTATACATAAAACGAACTTCTACTGTCCTTACTGCGATGAAAAAATATATTGGGAGGGCTTGGCTCATCAGTGGTGAACCCTCCCAGCGGTTTCGCCAATTTAATCCACCAGACCTCTTCTCAGAGCTCTAATACTGTATTGGATCATTCTGCTTTTATATGCTACACTGTAGGATGGAATCTTAGAAATGGTTTTCAAGTAAACTATGGACATAAGCTTATAGGACAGTAGAATTACATTCAAATATTTGCTTCGAGCAATGCTCTTCAGCAAACTATAGAGACAAGGCCATTAGGAATAACTAAACACAAAGCAATAACGCGCCATCTATGCTGCTCTAGGTTCATGCTAGGCTACTGCTGCTCTAGGTTTATGTCACTTTTCTGTTGCTGTTTTCGTGTCTAATGAAGAACCTCAGATGTCTCCATGCATCTCTATCACAGCAGTCGCAATGTTCTCTATCTTGGGTGTGTGAAGTTGCTGCTCTGGGTTCATTCCAATTTTCTGTTGTTGTTGTTTTTGTCCTGTCCAATGAAGAGCTTCAGATGTCTCCATGCATCTCTTTCACAACATCACAATATCCTCTATTTCGGGTGTGTAAAGATTCTGGTCTGGGTCCATGTCGAGTTTCTGCAAGGCTATTGCTGGACATGAGAATATGTGGGTAAGCTAGTTAATTATCTCAAATATATTTATATATTAGATAGAGACACTAAAATATATTTGGCATATATTCATAGATCACAATTTCAACAAACATTAGTATAGTAAGTATAGTACCTCAGGTATAATAATTGTGACGCAATTATATAGTTTTAAAACGACCTACATCTAGACAAGAAGTATTTCAGGGAATTTATAAAATAAACTTTTATATCCTGAATTTGAACCACAATTCAGTTATATTTGGTCGTACATAGTTATCCTTAGGTTAGATAAGAAGTCCCTATGTCTGTGTGGCTTGTTGTTGAAGTCTAGCTCGCACCTGGCCGATGAGGGCTTCAGCTTGTCCTGTGCGTATTTGACCTTTACACATAGTATTTGTACTATATAATTGTACTATTTATATATATTAATTGTTAAATTTTTTTTAAAATTCCTGAACATAAATTAAACAATACCACAGGGTTCTGGAGAAGAGTTTCTTTTCATTATATTAAGGGAGTCTCAAGCTTTCGGGTATCTCTGCCCTTTTACAGGATAACGTGAATAAACGGATAAAACACCGTCTGAGTAATAGTTTAACAACAACAACAAAGCCTTTATTTAGGGCCTCTCGCCCTAAACAGGATTCGCCAGTTCACAAGGGATGGGGAGAACACTGTGTGGCCTTTTTCCGGGATATAGTCTTGTGGAATCCAAATATCGCCATCGCTATATACCTATTCTTTGATATTTCATTAATTAGTGCCGGAAATGAAGGACAAAGTTGCCCCGTTTTATCAGTTAGTTTGCGTCTTTCCTCAGACAGGTAATAGTTTAACATCAGACGGTGGTTTATCCAGTATTTATGTTCTCCTGTAGAAGTGCAGAGATGCCTGAAAGCTTGAGACTGCTTTAATAGAATGAGAAGCACCTCATCTCCAGAACCCTGTTTAATTGTTTTTTTCATTATTTATATTATATATACATATATATATATATTGTGTCTATTTGTATTAAAATATATTCGTATATGTGTGTAAGAAATGCAAATTGAATCAACCATCAGCTGATATTTACTCCAAAAGATGACAATTTACAATCAGCAGTGTTTAATCAAATGATCACTTGATGGTATTTGTATGATCATATATTCGAGACTACCGGAGGTGAAACAACCGACCAATTAGTCAGTAGCAGCAATATCGTCCTGTTGAATAATTCAGGAGGTTGTTGAAGGACGGCTGCTTACGTCGTGATCAATCCTGCCCAAGTAATTGCACAATGGTCGATGGATGCAACTTTTTGTTCGCCTCTTTTCTGCTAGCTACGATAGCACTGGGGATATCTTGGTTACATTGCTAACTGGGGTAACCTTATAATTCTTCTCTATTCTTCTAATTGTGTTATTGTATCAGAACAATATTTGATACACTTAATAAACAAGTTATTTGAGTCAAAAGGCGATCCATCAATTAAGTTTATGTAAAAGGACGTACATCGATCTGTAAAAAAAAAAAAAACAATATTTTTTTCAAATATTTCGAGAGATTGCTCCCTTTTTATTAATTTACAATGTAAAATAAATTGATAAAGATGGAGCAATCTCTCGAAATATTTTGAAAAAAAAAACATTTTTTTTTTCTTCAGAGATCCAGGAATTTATTTTATAAAATATTTATATTAACTTATATTATAATTTTATAAATTTGATAAGTTCTGTTACCAAAAAATACTATTTCCAGAAATATATCCCAATACATATTAAAATTAAGTTTATTTCAACTCCTGACATATCAGTAAACTCCTATCACCTTCTTCGTAGAGAGTGACAGAAAGTCACTGAAATATCGGAAGTTGACCCATAGGTTGATGTGGCTGTGTCCTACTCTGAATCTACTTCCAACCAACACAAATGATCTTCAGTATTATTGTTACACGATTGTATAAATTAATGTGTGGTGTGAAATATTTGTTTTATTAAAATATTTGAATATTGTAACCATTTGATATCGAAGAGAGAGTATGGAATCCTGTTTCACCAAACACAAATATTACAAAACTATAACTCGAATAATATATATATTTTACGTATATATGGTGTGGCAATCTTCCGCTGATTGGCTTTATACTGCGTGCCAGGGCCAACTCGGCGACACATTCCCAGTTCGCTTTCTTTCTGTCGCCATTGCTGATGCAGAAGCAAACGGTGGATGCCCGAAATCTCCGGGCCAATAGTTCGAAGCAGAAGAGACACCGGATTAAAGAGCATTGAAACGAGTTTATCATATTAAAATTTTTATTCCGAAAATTCAAGATAATAATGTGAGAATAACTCGAGCTCCTCTGACATATTTGTAACACAAACGCTCCTCAATGTGAGGTTTGATTAATTCAATAATCAGTTAAATGTTTTGGTCAGAGAGTTAAATCCAATGCCAGCAGTTCAAAACAAAATTATAATTTCCTCTATCAATATTTGATATAATATGTATATATATAGGTTACACATATATACAAGAAACTCAGCTCTGGAAGCTTTATTTATATTATCATATATTGAATATTATATGCGAAAGAACGTTCAGCCCTTCAATTTCGCAATATTTCAACTTCTGCTTCAACAACAGGTATTTTGTGATGTAAGTTTCTACTGGCTTAGAATTTAATGGGAACAAGAATATTTATAAAGTTATGTTCATTGATAGAGCGCAATTC